>CM065637.1:32784905-33160214 GCA_033220585.1 Dipteronia sinensis
TACGTGTGGATTGGGGATCTTGGCGGGCTATCTAAATTTAAGCTTCAATAGACACAACCTAATCACAATCAACAAATGATTCACTTAGGTCCAATCTATTAATTTTAATTCATTCCACTAAAGAGCTAAAATTGAACTAGTAAATAAAGATAGAATAAGGAGATGTTTCTCATTCATACCCTAGACAATCTTATAGGAGATGGTGTATCCTCTTGAATAATATCAGTAATCGCCAAGAGCTCATAGACCGTCTATAGCTCTCCAAGTTACCATATTTCCTCATATGACCACATTTCGAACTTGGATACTTTGACTTGTCCAGAAGCCATGTTTTCAATAATCATTATTGAAAACTCAACGTTGAGATTTAATATCCAATACCTCAAAACATCCATATGATGATATTATACTCTCATTTAATAAATGGAGCCACGATGTCCATATCTATAAATGAAGTCCTCTATCGATTAACAAATGTATACCACCAAACTATCGAGAATAGACTATGCTATATAATCGTACTCATTGATAGCTCTAATGATAACACTTGCAACCATAAGTCCATCATTTATCTCAGGATTAAGATAGACTCTATGATTGTCCTCTTTAATGAAAAGACTTATATCTAGTGACGGTTCTAGATAAAGTATTTCATTGTGATCCAGTTCAATGCACCTAGTGCACTAGATTCTTTTACTCGAAAACCTTTCGATGATTTTAGACTCATCATATTCATTTGATCCCACTCAAATGCTAGTAAAAGAATTCTACAACTTTAACAAGATAGAGGTGCCCAACCTTTAACTTAAGTTGTGAACGTTATTCAAGACTAACTAAAGAATTATGTCTACCTCATACATATCCGGATGTATGAACAATTCTTCATGTCTCATAGTCTTTTGACCTTATGATTATTTACCTTGACAATTATAATAATAAATGCTATAAGTAATTGTAAGAATCAGAATTCACTTTATTAATATGAGAAGATTGTCAATTACAATATTACACTCTTGCCATTGAGCATAATCCTAACAATCTCCCACTTGCTCTATAGCAAGTGTGTCATATCTCTCATTCCCATGTTCTCTAGATGTCCATTAAAGCTCTTCTGAGGTAGAGCCTTTGTGAAAGGATCCGCTAGATTTTCTACTGTCGCGATTTTGGTGATCGTCACGTCTCCCCTATTAACAATTTTCCTCAAAAGGTGATACTTCCTTTCAATTTTTTTACCTCTCTTATGACTTCTTGGTTCTTTTGAATTAGCCACTGCACCACTGTTGTCACAGTGTATAGTGATCTGGTTATTCGCACTAGGAACCACTTCTAAGTCAATCAAGAATTGGCGGAGCCAAACAGCCTCTTTGGCAGCTTCGCATGCAGCAACATACTCAGCTTCCATGGTGGAATCAGCAATACAAGATTGCTTGATACTCTTTCATATGACTGCTCCTCCTCCAATGGTAAACACAGATCCTGATGTGGATTTTCTGGAGTCAGAATCCGACTGGAAATCAGAATCTGTATACCCAACGGGAATTAAATCCCCTCCAGATTATAAAAGCATATAATCTCTAGTTCTCTTGAGATACTTGAAAATATGCTTGACTGCCGTACAATGATCAGGACCAGGTTTCGATTGAAACCTGCTAACTATGCCAACAGCAAAACAAATATCTGGTCTAGTACAGAGCATTGCATACATGAGACTTCCAACTGCCGAGGCATATGGAACTCTACTCATGAATTGCTCTTCATGCACATTCTTAGGTGCTTGACCCTTAGAAAGTTTGATTCCATGTCTAAAAGGTGACATACCTTTCTTGGAATCTTGCATGGTGAATCTAGACAAGATTTTATCAATGTATGAAGCTTGGGATAATGCAATCGTTCTATTCTTTCTATCCCTTATTACTTGGATACCAAGAATATAACTTGCTTCTCCTAAGTCCTTCATATCAAATTGTTTTGCTAACCATTATTTCACTGATGTCAATACACCTACATCGTTTCCAATGAGTAGTATATCATCAACATAAAGAATGAGGAAAACCAACTTGTTGCCTTTGATCCTCTTGTATACACAAGGTTCGTCAGGGTTTTGAATAAATCCAAAACCCTTTACATCTTGATCGAACCTTATGTTCCAAGGATCTGGATGCTTGCTTTAGTCCATATATGGACTTTTGCAACTTGCATACTCTTTCTTCTTGGCCTTTTTCTATGAATCCCTCTGGTTGCATCATGTAGATGATCTCGTCAAGACTTCCATTAAGGAAAGCTGTCTTGACGTCCATTTGCCAAATCTCTAGGTCTAGAGATGCTGTAATGGATAAGAGTATCCTAATGGATTTAAGCATGGCCACAGGTGAAAAGGTTTCCTCGTAATCGATACCTTCTTTCTGTGTATAACCTTTAGCTACTAGTCTAGCTTTAAAGGTTTCCACCTTACCATCCATACCTCTTTTCCTCTTGTATACCCACTTGCACCCAATGGGTTTTATCCCTTTAGGCAAGTCTACAAGGGACCAGACTTTGTTATTGAACATCGATTCAATCTCGGATTGCATTGCCTTTTGCCAATGACGACAATCAACATCCTCTATAGCTTCCTTGTACGTGTAGGGATCATCGTCGTCCGGGAGATTCTCAACAGAATCTCCTAGACCGATATATCTTTCGGGTTATGTTCTAACCCTCCCACTACGACGAGGAATGGTAGGTTGTTGATCTTGTGTTGGAGTGGAACTTACAATTGGGCTGGGTTGTGAAACCTCTTGTGGAATTGTATCTTCTGACATCTCATTCAGGACAATTTTACTTTTGGGCACAAAATTATTCATATAGTCATTTTCTAGAAATGAAGCATTTGTTGAAACAAATACTTTTAGATCAGAAGGACTATAGATATAATATCTTTTAGTTCCTTTTGGATACCCCACAAATATACATGTTTCCGAACGGGACTCCATCTTTTCTATCTTTCCTTTCAACACATGTGTAGAACAACCAAATATCCTCATGTGTTGTAAACTAGGCTTTCGCCCAGTCCACAATTCATGTGGGGTTTTAGGGACAGATTTAGATGGTACATCGTTTAGAATATATATTGCTTTTTGTAGAGCATATCCCCAAAAAGAAATAGGAAGTGTTGAATAACTCAACATTGATCTAACCATCTCTAAAAGAGTCCTATTTCTCCTTTCTGCTACCCCATTTTGTTGAGGTGTACCTGGTGCAGAAAGCAGAGAAACTATCCCATTATCAATAAGATATTGCTGAAACTCTCCAGATAGATATTCTCCACCACGATCAGATCTCAAGATTTTTATATGTTTCTCAAGCTAATTTTCTACTTCAGCTTTGAATGCTTTGAACATATCAAATGCATCCGACTTATGTCTCATGAGATACACGTACCAAATCTTGAGTAATCATCTGTGAAGGTGATGAAGTACTCATATCCACCTCTAGCTTGAATGCTCATAGGACCACATACATCAGTGTGTACTAGTACTAAACATTCAGTGGCTCTTGCACCTTTGCTATTGAACGGCCTTTTGGTCATTTTACCTTCCAAACAAGATTCACAAGTTGGTAGATCATCAACCTTGAAGTCACTTAAAGGTCTGTCACATACCAATCTTTTAATCCTATTAAGGTTAATGTGACCTATGCGTAAATGCCAAAGATAGGTTTCATCTTTTGATAATTTTACTCTTTTATGATTAGGTTCCGTTATTTCTGTGTCTAACGAGTGAGAGATATTTCTATGCAAAAAGAATAAACCGTTTTCCAATGTACCTTTGCAAACAACTTTGTCATTCTTACTAATAATAAAAGTTTTATTAAAAGTAACTGAATATCCAAACTTATTTAAACAAGAAACTGAAATTAAATTCCTCTTGAATTGAGGTGCATAATAAACGTCTATTAAATCTAAATGCCTACTAGAATCTAAAATAACTCTAATATCTCCCACTGCACTTGCAGACACTAACGTTCCGTTGCCCAAGCGCAAATTGACTTCATCTTCATACAACCTTCTCTTTTCCTGAAACCCCTGCAAGGAATAACAAACATGATTAGTAGAATCTGCCAGAAAACATGTTTCTAGATAATTAACATTACCTTCTTCCTTCTTTTTCTGGGACTTTGGGCAATCTCTTTTCCAATGTCCCTTTTCACCACAAAGGAAGCATTTCCCTTTGATCTTGGTTACTTTCTTGGTTTCCTTCTTGGTAGGCCCAAGTTGCTTTTTCTTCTGTTGTTTCTTAACCTTCTTACGGGTCTTAACAGTAGCAACTTTACCAACCAAATGAATCTCTTGACCTTTGTTTTTCACAAGGATCTTTTTAGCGCTTTGAACATCTTGCATCAAGCCCTGCAAGGTGTATTCCTTTTTGTTCAAGGTGTAGTCAAACTTGAACTGATCTAAGGAATCTGACAGTGAGTTAACTACCATATCAATTTTGGTCTCACCATCAATCTCAGCACCATTTAGTTCAGCAATATTGAGATGTGCTATGACTTTCATCATGTGATCTTTCACAGATTGTCCAGGTTTCATCCTAAGATTCATAAAAGCAGTCACTGCCTCTCTCTTAGTCGTCCTAGACCTCATAGCAAACATTTCCTCTAGAGACATCATTACATCAGCAGCGGACTCCATTCCTTCATGTTGTTGTTGCAACACGTCGGAGATAGTGGCCATAATGTAACATTTTGCCATATCATCAGAAGTCTTCCACTGCTCATACTCATCTCTTTGCATCACATTAGATTCATTATTAGGAAGGGGTGGTTTAGGAGTGGTCAGAACAAACTTATGTTTTTCACTTTGCAGCAACAACCCAATTTTCCTTTTCCATGTTACGTAGTTATCTCCAGTTAAGGTGTTATCATTCAGGATGTTCATAAGTGATGGGGTCATGATTTCTGATTAAAACAAAAACATATATAAGTAAATAATCATGATAATAGCACTTTTAAAAATTTATCTTGAATTAAATAAATAATTCAATCATAAAAATTCAACGGTGATCCAACACCCATAAATATTACGCCTCCTTTGGGAGTTCGCACTATTTACTAGTTAGACTAGGTCCCACCTAATTGTTAACATAACAACCAGCGTTTTTAATTTTAGCCTTGTAATTTTTATTAACAAGAACTCTTGGTACGATATTAATAAAATTACATTGAGTGTGTTACCAAGATATCGACCCTCAATTTTCTCTCACGAAAATCCCTCCTTGGGGAGTAGATTTCGTTTAAGTCAATTGTCTAGTCTATCCTTGTAAGGAAGTATATTGTTAAATTCCATTTATGGACGCCCCCTGGGGGGATTACCAAAAATAATAAAACTCAACTAATCTTGGAGGCCATAGGCGTTCTTGCACACCTTCTCCCACTCAATTATTTAAGGCGTGTGATTAAATCCCAAAGAATGATTTTTACCAAGTTATCTAGATGCCAATTAGATACCTAAATCATTCAATGCATGTTCATACCAAAAGATATATATGAGTGGCACTCCTATTCTAAAATGTCATGTTATCATACAACAACAAATATTGTAATATTTAAGCAAAAATTAAATAGCAACAATTTTGGCCCATCCTAGAAAAGCAAGTAAATTACAATTGTTAGGAATACAAGATCTTCAGGTGGCCATCAACCATACGCTCATCCCTCGGCCTCCTCCCATGGACGTGCACAGCCCACAACCCCACAAAGGGGCTGCCTTGCGCAGCCCATAAGGCCACACAAGGCTGCCGTGCGCAGCCCACCAAGGATTGGGCTTGCCATGCGCAGCCCAATCCAGTCCTAGGGTGCGCACGGTGCTCGTTCTCGGTTCCGGTTGCTTCGTTTTTCTTCGTGTCTTCGAATTTTCAATACCCGAATACATTACATCATATTACGAATAAATTACTGCAGCAAAATTTTTTTATTTTTTTTACTGCAGTAAGATTTACAAAAAAAATACTACACCTGATTAAAAAAAAAATACTGCACTTATTTTACATACAAAACAAAAAAAAATAAAACCCTAGCAACTACCAAGAAGGAATTATGGCAATAATAGACCACCCTTCTTGTTACAAATCCGAAACAAAAATTACATTGAAATTCTAGGACCAAAATCGAGCAATAACAATTCACTTTATAAAACATATATAAATCCATACATTCAACATGTAATTTATATATGCGAATACCTAGAGTGCCATCTCTTTCTAAAACATGTATAATCACAATAAAAAAGAAATAGATTCACGTATATATACGTTAATTCATTAAAAGGTACAACCAAGGCTCTGATACCAATTGTAGGGAAAAATCGATATAAAACGCAGCGGAAGAAACGAAAAATAGATTTCGTATGGTTTTAAAATTTTTCTCAAAGTTGAACCTTAACCTTTTAATTAATTAAACTCAAATATATACGGTTAGAGTTAAATACATCTTGACGCGTGATCCGATTGACTTACGTCGATTGGTAATCCGCAAAATCTTTTCCGATGCCCGTGAACTATACCCGCGTGAACAGTGATTGTGAACAGTAACCCCCCCCCCCCCCCCCCCCCCCCCCCCCCCCCCCCCCGTGAACAGTACCGCGAGATCTTCCAATCCGAACACGTACGTGAATAACCTAGGAGCGTGGTCTCCCTTTTTCTTTGAATTGCAAACCTGAGAATGGATGAACAAAGTTTTCTTTTTCTTTTGTTAGTCACAAAACAATCAAAAGAAGACAAAAATTATTCCGGTCACTTTTGAGTTCTCAATCTAATGATCGAAACTCGCGTGAACCTAATTCGATGTTGTACACACAAGCTTATTGATGAACAAGCAATCAGTGTACTATCAAAGAATAATCTCTTCTCTCTTTTATGTTTAGTAGAATAAAAATTATCCTTTTCTATGAATTGAGAAGAAGAAGAAAAATTGAATCATTCAATCAACTATGGTGGCCGAATTCTATATGTGGAATTATATAGGTGGCCGAAATTTTGCTTCCTCTTCTATTTAGGATTGCCAAAATCTTCCTCTAAATGGACTAGGGTTGCCGCAAATCACATACCAAAAAGAGTTTTTTTGTTGCACCCTAATTTCCATCAACCTTTAGACTTCAAAACCTAATCCAACTCATAGATATTTTTATTCTTTAATTGACTAAATAAAAAGACTTCTTATTTGATTAAATAAATAAAATTAATTATTTATTCTCTTATCAAACAAGTCTTTTACTTTTAATATACTACTACCAATAGTATAACTTTAGGAAATATATTTCCTGATCATAAAAAGATTTGTTTCTTAATTAAACAATTAATTAATAAATTAACTAATTCTTATTTAATTAAAACAATGAAACAAAATAATATATTAGGTTAATATATACACCTTGCCGCCCCACTTATATAAATGGGCCATATATTATTTTCTTATTTCATTTAATCCATTGGACTTTAAATAAAAGCCCACATGTGAACCAGACCCATTCTTACTAAAAGAAACAAGCCCACATGTCTCCTTTTAATATATTAATATAATAGTGCAGCCCATTAATTAAATAATAGACATATTATATTCTTGATATATTAAAAACAATTCTAGATGGACCCTTAAATCGGCCCGGTAGAATATATCAAGTGATCCATGCAAATACGTGTGGATTGAGGATCTTGGCGGGCTATCTAAATTTAAGCTTCAATAGACACAACCTAATCACAATCAACAAATGATTCACTTAGGTCCAATCTATTAAATTTAACTCATTCCACTAAAGAGCTAAAATTGAACTAGTAAATAAAGATAGAATAAGGAGATGTTTCTCTTTCATACCCTAGACAATCTTATAGGAGATGGTGTATCCTCTTGAATAATATCAGTAATCGCCAAGAGCTCATAGACCGCCTATAGCTCTCCAAGTTACCATATTTCCTCATATGACCACATTTCGAACTTGGATACTTTGACTTGTCCAGAAGCCATGTTTTCAATAATCATTATTGAAAACTCAACGTTGAGATTTAATATCCAATACCTCAAAACATCCATATGATGATATTATACTCTCATTTAATAAATGGAGCCACGATGTCCATATCTATAAATGAAGTCCTCTATCGATTAACAAATGTATACCACCAAACTATCGAGAATAGACTATGCTATATAATCGTACTCATTGATAGCTCTAATGATAACACTTGCAACCATAAGTCCATCATTTATCTCAGGATTAAGATAGACTCTCCGATTGTCCTCTTTAATGAAAAGACTTATATCTAGTGACGGTTCTAGATAAAGTATTTCATTGTGATCCAGTTCAATGCACCTAGTGCACTAGATTCTTTTACTCGAAAACCTTTCGATGATTTTAGACTCATCATATTCATTTGATCCCACTCAAATGCTAGTAAAAGAATTCTACAACTTTAACAAGATAGAGGTGCCCAACCTTTAACTTAAGTTGTGAACATTATTCAAGACTAACTAAAGAATTGTGTCTACCTCATACATATCCGGATGTATGAACAATTCTTCATGTATCATAGTCTTTTAACCTTATGATTATTTACCTTGACAATTGTAATAATATATGCTATAAGTAATTGTAAGAATCAGAATTCACTTTATTAATATGAGAAGATTGTCAATTACAATATTACACTCTTGCCATTGAGCATAATCCTAACAATAGTTGCCCGACGGATCAGACCTTGGTCGGGCACCACCCCCCCTGCTAAGAAGGATCTGGATAGTAAGAGCATAGTAGCCAGCTAGATCAAGGCCTTGGCTAGGTAACACCCCTTGCTAAGAAAGACCAGGTGCTAAAGTGGCCTTAGTCGCCTACCTGGATCTTGCTGCCAGTATATATTCGCCATTGTTTTAACCAAAGTACCGAGATTCCTACAAAAAGGAATACGAGGTGTCTGAATATGATCTCCTTATTTTTGCCAATGATCGCTTCAAGACCAGAAAGGACCATATGGCCTTCCTGCTACCTTGGTTGGGAGCCACCCCCCACCAGGAAGAATCTGGTTAGTAAGGGCATAATCGCCTGCCAGATAAGGGCCTTAGCCGGGTACTACCCCCTGCTAAGAAAGACCTGGTCCCAAGATGGCCATAGTCGCCTACCAGGATCTCGTTGCCAACACATCCTCCATCATGTTCGCCATGGTACCAAGATTTCTAGAGCAGGAATGCGAGGTACCAAGACTCGCCAAGTTTGTTCGCCAAGGCACCAAAGCTCCTACAAACGGAAACGCGAGGTGCCTAGTTTCGCCAGACTACCCACCTAGGGACCTAACTTACTTGAAACAAGAAAGCTAGGTACCCGATTATTTGACAAGGGACTGAAATCCTTGCAAAGCATAAATGCAGGGTACCCAGACTCGCCGGATTACTCACCATATTACCAAGGTTCCTAGAATGGGAATGCAAGGTACCTAGATTGTGAGGTTGTACATCAGTACGCTCACCATCATCAAAGTTTCGAGACCCCCAGAAAGTATAAGGATTTCTAGTACCCAGATTACCTTCGGCTGAATTTCTGCAAGGTAATCAAAGGGCCCCGAGATTCTTTGACTAAGAACAGTGGTACCAGTCACCCGCCATTTCTCTATACACCCTTTTCTTATCAGGTTCCTTTCATTACCAAGTACTGATTAAGTCAGGTTTATGCTGGGGACTAATGCTCGAATTCACGCAACAATCAAAAAATGTGCAACATAATTCAGTCAACATATGAGGTTCGATCAAAAGTATGATAAACGGCACGTGTATGAAGTTACATCAAAGATCCTACTTCAGATTTTGGCAAGTTTCAACCTGGAGAGTAATAAACTACACACGCATGAAATCAAGGAAAAAAAAAGTTCTCATTACTAAAATTGGGGAGCCCATCCCCCGATCACGAGCTACAAAAAAAATGAAATTATCTAGATACTACTGGGTAAGGGGTCAAGCTAGATCATGCATCCTCCCGCTCCTGATCGGCCATCTTCTCTCCATCTCCGCCTGTTAGAGCTTCCCTCTCTACTGCACCAGATGGAACCCCGCCTGCTTCTTGGGTAACCCCCACAACCGAAAGCTCCCCCTGCTGCTGCTACTTGATCAGAATTCCCTCTGAATTCCTTGGTTGAAGCAGCCTGACCCTCCACTTCATGGGCAGGGTCAGAAGATGAGATAGGCAGGGCAGATTCCCCACCACCAATAGTAGGCAGATCCTCTACCGCCTTAGCGATCTTCGACAGAGAGGCAGAGGGAGCAGAAACTCCTCCTTCAGCTTGAGCCACTCCAGCTTCAGAGACCTTCAAACTGGGATCTTCTACAACATTGCTTGGTGGAAGAAAGGAGATAAAGCTCTGGTTTGCTCCTCCAACCACTCCACCGGCTCCAGCAATTGACATGACGTATTTCTAGTGTCGTTTTAAAAGATCAATCCGTCAACAATATTTGTTAAAACCTCACGAAGCCTAAATTAGTTTGAAAACACAAATATGGTGGCAAGTGGGGGATCGTCCACAGGGAGCGGAGTTAGCTAAAATTGGTTATTGCTAAAGTAATGTTAGTGTATATATATAATAAATGAAACATAAATGATGAAGATGTAGATGGTGAATTATCCTATTAATAACACTAAATTAATTATGCAAACTAAATGAAGGGGGAAATGGGATGAAGGATATATATAGATGATGGAAACTAAGGAGTTTATGGATACGAAAGTAAATACTAGGCAATGTAACAAACTTGTCAATAGCACGGCTATTCAAGGCAACCAACCTAGGATGTATAGAGTCGATTATTTACCCCTAGAAAGTGGCCAACCTAGGATGTATAGTGCAGACCACCTATTAGGGATTAATCCGTCGTAAACCACCAACCTAGGATGTATAGTGTTGGTTGTTTATCAGATTATGGAAATGAAGCTCGTCTACCTAACAATGACTCAACCGATTCAACGTAGTCACCCTAGGATGTATAGTGATGACTTCTAACTCTCTCACGGGCTCCGACCTAGGATGTATAATGCCAGAAACTCGATCGAGGTTAGATTAAGACAGCGGTTTAAGAGTCAGAATTCATAACGTTCCGTCCATTCTTTAGAGCATTAAACAACTAAATAGGATGTATATCTAGATGCAACACTCATACATAATACAAAGAAATCTTGCAAAGAGGATGTATCTACACAAGAAATCAATGGTAAACATTCATAACAAGAATGGATCAATGAAAGATAGACATGAATATCAATATAATATCAAGTTTATGTACAAGCCCAATATTCAACTAACTACTTCATCAACCCCTTAGAGGGGATTCAACTACTCATTACAACTAGGAAAATAAGAGAAAGGGAAGAGAAAGAACCCTTGGAGAACATCTCCTTCCTTGAAGTGGCTTCAATCTCCTAACTTCCTTGAAGTTGAGTAGATGAATGTAAGAATGAGAAAGAGAGAGAGAGAGATTCTAGATCTAAGTGTGTAAAACCTCTGGAAAAACGGAGTCAAAGGCTCCTCAAAACATTTACATCGTTTTCTATTTATACAACAAACAAAAATAGGTCACTTAAACTTCAAAAATCAATCTGGCGCGCATGGAGTGAAGGAGTGCGGATGAATTACCCGCACTGTGCCCGCACTGTATGGGTTGTCTTCATCTTCAGTTCTCGGCTCTAGGCTATAGTGCGGGTGGAGTGCGGTTGAATTACCCGCACTTGACCAGCACTTGGAACCGCACTTTGATCGCTCTTGAGTCACACTTCATTGTCAGGTGAAAAATCTACCTTCTGTCTTGAGCAATAGTGCGGGCAGAGTGCGGTTGGATGACCCGCACTTTACCCGCACTCTAGTGTCAAGTGCAAATCTGCTCTTCTGGTCTTGGTAACAGTGTGGGTGGAGTGCGGTTTGATGACCCGCATAGTACCCTCACTCTAATGTCAGGTGCATCTTCAACTTCTCTGGTTTGGCATTAGTGCGGGTAGAGTGCGGTTGGATGACCCTCACAGTACCCGCACTTTAACGTCAGGTGCAACTTCAGCTTCTCTGGTTTGGCAACAGCGCGGGTGGAGTGCGGTTGGATGACCCGCACTATACCCGTACTTTATCTCTTCACTTGCATCATGTCCCGGCTATGAGCATGAGTGCGGTTGGAGTGCGGTTGTGACCCGCACTTGATCTGCACTTGATCCGCACTGTAGCGCTGCTTATGCTCCTTTGTCTTTCCTTTTACCCCTTTTCTGCCGGAATCACCGCAACATGCTTCCAAACCCATCTTTGCTCCATTTCCTACAATTACACACAAAACAACCGATTAGAGATACAAAAACGCACGAAAATAGAACACAAGGTAAGGATTTGAAGGCCTAAATATACTACATATTTGGTCCGATCAGCAACCTGGGAGGGTCCAGCCACATCAGAAGGCGCTGCCCCAGCTAGTTCAGCAGCCTTTGCCATGATCTCCTCCCGGTTCCATCCAGCGATGACACCCAAATCAAATGGAGGAGGGAGAGCTAGAGCCACCTGGTAGCCAGCAAAAAAGTAACCGACCCCGAAGGTGGTGTCTACTTGAGCATCCAGATCGGCCACGCCACCACGGAGGGATAAAACATCTTTCTCCAACTCCGCCACCTTTCCCATAGCAACATCCCTTTTCTCCTTGCGGTGAAGGGACCTGAGCCTCTCAGTATCCAAGGCATGTTGCATCCTCTCCCTGTCAACCTTCATCTCGTCAGCTTCCTTTTGGGCACTTGCTAGCGACTGGTTCAGAGCTTCCATTCCACAAGCAGCCTTAGCGAGCTCCTTCTTGGACTTCTCCAGCTCGGCAGTAGCACCTCTAACTTGCTCCAAGAGGGAGTCGACCTGTTGGCTCATGGCCACGTTGAACTTAAAAGCCTGACAAAAACAAAGCACTAGTCAGAATATTTTCAACCTTTTACCTGGATAGAAAACTAAAGTAAGACAGCTTACCTCAGCCAGAAGGGCAGATCCCCTCCTAATTAGAAGCTCAGTGGGCATGGCGGCCATGGCGTCTAGACTCCCACCTGGGCAGGAAGCGACAAAGTGAGCCAAGACTTCGTCCTGACTGCTGTCCTTTGACCTCAATCGCGTCTTATCCCGAGGTACCATCCTCCTCGCTATAGCAGGGTCAGAACTCTTCTCAACCGGATTAGATTGACCAGTTGCCACAACGGGAGATATAGAAGGAGCTGAGGCACCAGTATCAATGGCAGCTGCAACATTGACTGGTCTAAGGGGCGAAGCATCTTGCACCCGGCTAGAAGCATCTCGATACCTCCCCACTCCGATTGTAAAAGCCTCCAGCGACCTAGCCAAGGTAGGAAGAGGGGGAGCCGGTGGTCCAGATACCCCGACCGGGGTCCTATCAGAGCCAGCAGATACACCAACCCCTGTATCAAGATTAGAACTGGCTGGAAGCCTGACAAAGGAAGTTGGAGGAGAATCAACAGTACCGCCGGCTTGGTGCAGCTCCACCTCAGGAACCGATGGAGATACTGCTGAAACTACAAGGATAGCCAGAGTCAATATTCGCAGAATCAATAAAGCAATATAATAGGAGCAAAGTAAGAAAGTTTTCTACCTAGAGAAGCTTCGAAAATGCGAAGGTAGTGATCTACCCTATTTTCCTCGAAGGCCTCTGTGATGGGAAACTTTGTGTTAATATAATGACTGGCAATGATAGCCCACAAGATTTTCTCTGATTCTCCAGATTGCTTGCTCTTCTCTAACGCGGGCTTGCCACTGAAAATAGTGAGAACTCAGAACTCAGACCCTCCGATATGAACCGAACTTCCCTATTCACCTCTGAGGATTATCCATTCCTCCTTCCAGGAGGTATCCTTTTCGTGGCCCCCAGTACCATAAATTGCAAGTTGTTTTTGGCGCTAGCATAGAATTGTCCCTTTTGACCCGTGGCATTAGCAGCAATCTGAAACACATATCCAATCTCATCTGGACCTGGTTCCCGATCGATGTTATCCTTCTGGCATTGGTCCCTCCACAACACGAGGAACCCCACTAGATGCCTCCAAAATCTTGGTGTCAGCTGGAGGGGAGCTAACTCTAAGGCATGTAGCACCCTACGTAAGGTAGGGTAGAGGGGTAGCCTGACTCCACAATCGAAGGTTGATGTATGAATCGGGACCTCGGCAATAAAAGGAGAATACATGTCATACTCTCGTGGAGGGACGGCATCCTTTTTCGTGGCCCCCGGTACCACAAATTGCAAGTTGTTTTTGGTGCTAGCATATAATTGCCCCTTTTGACCCGGGGCATTATCAACAATCTGAAACACATATCCAATCTCATTTGGACCTGGTTCCCGATCGATGTTATTCTTCTGGCATTGCTCCTTCCACAACACGAGGAACCCCACTAGATGCCTCCAAAATTTTGGTGTCAGCTGGAGGGGAGCTAACTGTAAGGCATGTAGCGCTCTACGTAAGGTAGGGTGGAGGGGTAGCCTGACTCCACAATCAAAGGTTGATGTATGAATCAGGACCTCGCCAGTAAAAGGAGAATACATGTCATACTCTCATGGAAGGATGGCGATAGTGATCTCTTTGGGGATCTTAAAATCTCTCTGTAAACGTTTGATGGTTTCCAGAGTACTGGTAGAAGAAGGGACGCATCTATACTCATACGGAAGGGGCCAGTACCCTCCCTATACTGTCTTTGACCTCACCGACCCGGTCTCTACCTAACCCGGTAGCGGTTCCTGTTTCTCCACTCGACTCCTGGTCGACATCAACCGGAGTATCGGGATTGTTCAAAAAGCCCGCCCCGATTGCAATATTCCGGTTAGAACACTGGCGCTGAAGGGGAACATCGTCCCCGCTTTCACTATCGATGCATGCCATTTTTCTAGGGGCAAGACTCTCACTAGCCACTGTATCACCGTCGAATAGCTGCTCAATGCTACCGCCACCAGGTGAAGACATGATAACAGACTCAGGTTTCAGTTTCTGGAAGAAGAGAACTTAAAGGGTTGAAGACGAGAAGAAAAGCTAAGATCTTTTACTGCGCGTGTAGATTGGGAAAGCTAATGAACGAAGAAGTAAGTCACGGTGAAGGAGCAAGGTCCACTTATATAGAGTTAGATGCTTACAATGGGCAGAGAGGGTATTAATGTCGTGGGATAATCGGCGACATGGAGGGAACGATTTTGGGAAACGTGCACCCCTAAAAATTTTGTTTTTCCTTTTTTGAATTTGACCTACCCTGGTCAGCCACGTGGAAGGCTTAGTGAAATCAGCATGCTAACCGAGATTTCGCTCCCAGAGTGATTTTTCTATTAACATACATATTGTGAACATGTGTGCTACAAATAAATTTCACAACAATGTAGGGACACAAATATATGATATGTGTGTGTGTGCCTAATCTCCTCAAGAGTCAAGGTCAAGTAAACTACCTCTTTTGAAGCTCTTTGGGATCTTGGATGCTTGTTGATGATGAAGAAACACAATAAGATCTAAGCTACCCATTACAAATAATCCTAATGTGGTTTCTCATGAAATAAGCCAATCAAAAATAGGGGTCCTTACAATATGAAGTGATGTATCTGTTAGGTTTTAGATTTGTGTTGGCTTGATTCCATAACAAAATGCTCTTTATTTGTATTGCTTAGTTGCTTAAGTGGTTCGTGATTTGATGGAGCTTCGAAGAAGGAAAGCAACTTCGCATGCAAAGTTAGTCTTCAAGAGGAAAGATGCTAAGGTATCAAGATTATTTCTCCTCTTGCAACGCGTAAGTGCACACACACACATTGCATAACATTTGTGTCCCTGCATTTTTGTGCCAAATTTATATTACACATACACACTCATTAAAGTATGCACATGCATTAGATTTACTTTGACAACTTATGTAAAATTGCATGTTCTAGGAATATTTCTAGACAACGGCATACGTGTGTGTTCTTGTGTTTTTGTTATATCAGACTTGAATATGTTCTTATATTGTTCCTTATTGAATTCCAGTCATTTTGGTTACTAATTCATAAGTTTTCAAGTTATGAGTTGGAAGTTACGAAACTTTCCGTGTCTTTATTGTACATGGTCTTCGTCTTTGTGTATTGAGTCGATTTCCATATCTTTTATGAAAGTTTTATTGATATCCATGTTCATGAGGGAGTTACAGTTTGTAATCCAAAAATGGATTTGAATTTAGAGTTCGAAGGCCGGAGAACGGTCGAAGAACGCGAGAGGAGCGTGATAGGGAGCAAAGGGGAAGTGGGATGGCAAACTGCCAAAACCATCCCTATCCTGTGGAGGCGCGTGGCCCCCATGGGAAGGTCACCCCTTTGCCCCCATGGAGGCCACGTGCCTCCACGGGGAGCTGAGGTGGCAAGTGTTGATTGGTGGTCTTACCTCTCTCTCTCTCTCTCTCTCTCTCTCTCTCTCTCTCTCTCTACACATCAATTTCGCTCCATATATATTCGAATTTCGTGCAGAAATTTTCAACAAGTTTTGCATTTTTGTTTTGGTCATATCTCTCTCAAATCAACTCTGATTTTAGATTTTCAAAAGCTTTAATTGTTGGTCTTGAAGAGAGGAACAAGTTCCAAGCATTTTAGAGGAAAAAAATGCCCAAATGTTTTGTGATGATCAGATTTCTACTCGTCAGTCATTGTTTGTAAGTGAATCATTTTTCTTTCAGTTTTCTTTTATGATCTACTTAATGAATCTTCTTATTTGATTAAAGAAAAAATGTTTAGAATGATTTTGATTCAAATTTTGAACTTGTTTGATTGATTTTCAAAATTAGCTCTTCTGATTTTTAATTGAACAACTTTTAGCTAATTTTGAAGAACATGAACTTGAATCTAGAATCTCTTTGTGATTTGATCTTGATTGTTGATTTCTAGGTTTTAGTAACATGTTCTAGAACTAGAATATTTTGGTTCTGATTTCTATTTGTTGACAGATTTTTCTGGCAAGGGACCAAGGGAAAATTTTCCAACAGGGACCTACCCAGGAAGACTCATCCAGATACTCCAGGAAGCCAGCGAGATCGGTACCACCACCTAGATGGGACCGATATCCAACGAGGTTGGAACCTCGACTATACATTTATCTAGATAGGACATCGGCTCTGGAAGCTTATACCTTGCCCTACTAAAGCTCTTGATACCGGCTCGAAACCAGTACGATGATAACTTGCATCCTGTAAGGATCTCGACATCAATCAAGGCGCCTGGTACCTCGATACCTACCTCGATACCACCTTAGTACTACCCCAATATTTTCCTTGGTGTCACCCCGACTCCCACCTGGTACTTAGTATGCCTATCCGGAGCTTCTCCAAGGCAAATACCCTACCTTCCAGGTAATATGATAGGGAGCACGAAGACACAAGCACCCTTCCAGTAGGACGCAGAACAAGCTCATCAAAATGAGGTACCGGCGTTACACTCCATCGCCACCAAGCTCCAACGAAGAAGGAAAGTTGACTCCATCGCCAAAATAAAGCGCAATTAATGACCCAAGGGTCAACCGAATCAGAATTTGAATTCGCCATTGATTAACGGGATCAAATCCCATGCCTTCAGCTCCACTCAAACGCCTTTCAACGCCTAAAATAGGATTCTCAATGATCTTCATTATGACAACCGGATTTCGAGAGGATTTTTGAGAATACTACATATACGGTATTGAAAGACAAAGAGAAGAGGAGGGCATTGCTTCAGGGATTCTTGATCGCCATAATGAGAGAGACTCCAGGAGAATTATCTCTGAAATTCCCCGAAGCCAGTGAGAGTCCATTGACAATCACTGGAGGAAAATATCTGTTTATCGACAAGAACGCTTTCTCCATCTCCATCCTGTGTAAAAGAGTGAAAATAGAGAGAATAGTGTATGTATACTTATTGTAATTCTGTTATAGTGATTTATTAAATAAAATGGTATTCTTTTACATCTCCCGGTCCCTTGTGTTCTTTCTTCATCACTTGATCTCTTGCTCCTGATCACAGAAAGGGACCCTGGTACCGAAGGTACCTACCCCGCTACTGCAACCGGTAGTGGGCGAGGGTGTTAACTGAGATTTTCATCCTGAGTGAATTTTTCCGTTAACACTATTATTCATATCTAGTTCTTATTTGATTGAATATGTTGATGATTTCAAGTGTTAACTTGTTCACTTGATTTCATAGCTAGTTTTGTGATTTCAATTGAAAACTTGTTATTCTAGCTTTGATTGACATGTTTAGGTTTCTAGATATTTTTTGTGAATGATTTTGAATGCCTAATCTAGATCTCTAATTACATGTTCATAAGAATTAGTTACATTTGCTAGTGAGCTTGATTTGTGCAAATCTAATACCTCATAGAGTGTATTTGATCAACTTGCTCTATTTGCTTGTGTTGGCATCATTTGCATTCACTTAGATCATATGCCTTGTGAAGAGGTTGGAAGTCTCATTTCTAGGAGTGATTCTTTTATTTTAGCATTGGAACTCTTGGCTAGAGTCGGGAGGACTTGCATAGCTAAGCATTGGAAGTCTTGGCTAGGATCAGGGTGATCCGGATAGCTAAGCGTGGAACTCTTGGCTAGAGTCGGGAGGACTTGGATAGCTAAGCATTGGAAGTCATGGCTAGGATCAGGGTGATCTTGATAGTTAAGCGTGGAACTCTTGTCTAGAGTCGGGAGGACTTGGATAGACAAGTAAGAAATCTTCCTAGAGACGTGAGGTCTTGGATAGGAAGTCAGAATAGTAAGTTCACTAGGCGTGAGGGTAAAATAGGTGTAGATAGCTTAGAAAGTGAATCTTATGTTGATTGCCTCTTGAGTGTGTATATCTTATTTGTCATAGTGATTTTCTTTTTATTGGTGGTTGTGGTATCAACCCGTGGATGTTTCCTCTTTTGAGGTTTTACCATGTAAAAATCTCTTGTGTTGATTTTAGCATTTTTAATTTCTTTACTTACATTAACTTGTATTGTTTTAACACTTGCTTGATTGAATTTACTTTGACTTGTTAAAGCAATTTACTTGTTAAAGGCTCTAAGTGTGCTTAACTTGGTTGTGTGAAAAAGAAGTGTAAGAATTTGAGCATATACCTATTCACACCCCACCCCCCCACAAGGTATATTTTGCACTATAAGTGGTTAAGGGAATTTTAGTATCTTTAGAACTCTTTTCTTACTAACAAAATAGAGAGGTTTTGTGATACACAACAGATATATGTAGAAACACAAAAATCCTAGAGAGAGGTGTGGCCAAGAGAGAAAAGAGGAAGAAAAAAAATTGTTTTTTCCTTCTAGGTTTCTAGGGTGGCCGAATTCTCCATACACAAAGCAAGAGTTGTTTTGTGTTGTTTCTACTACTTCTATACAACCTCTCGAAGCTCGTGACATGCCCATATGCAGTTGCCAGAACCTGGGGGATAGCGAGGAAGATCTGGTGGTACAAATCGGATAGCACATTCAAGAAATAAAGAACGAAGGAGTTAGCCTTGAGGTATGATTTCGAATCCTGCCTAGTTTATTCTTATTTATCGTATATGGTTGTTAAGTCGCTTTTAATATTTTTGAAAAAGTTTTAAAATTCCTTCTGCTGCGCGACTCTAGGGCTTACAGGAGTTGCTTGACTCGGTCTCCCGTATTAGCTTCATAGTGCCGAATAAGAGCCAGATAGGTGCACATCTCTTTTTGAAAACATCCTGTGTTGTCAGAAAAAAAAATTAGAAAATTTGTAAAAAGTAAATTTATTTTGAAATTAAATCCACCAATGGCTAGGGCTTTATTGTAGGGCTTAGTGCACCGATTCCTCGGCCTACAACAGCCCGGGTTGTAGTTCATCTTCTGTTTACAATTTCAAATTGATGACGAGTGTAATCACTATAGCTGGATCCCACATTTCCACAGCCGGATCTCATCCAAAATTTCCTTATAAATGAACCTCTTTTTTTTCTTTCTTTTCTTTTTCTTCTCAAACAGAAAACCCACTTTATAAGTCTTCTTTACTTGTCTTCTGTCTTCCTCGGGTCTAAATCCAGATTCTTAGGTAAGCATTCTTCTCCATTGTGCATTAATCAAACTTAAATCGTATCTTGTCTTATGTCTTTTGTCCAACTCCAGATCTGAAGGTAACAAGCATTAGTATTAACATCTGAAGAATATTTCAGTGTTAATTAATGAAAAATATTCTATTTTCATATAATATTTGTGTTGCTGCGTTATACGAAATGGGGAAGAATTCAGTTAATGCTGTTTTCCAAAGAAGAAAAACATGAGTGTTTTATTCTTGGCCGAAATGCCATGCACAAGTAGATGGATTTCTGGGAGCCTCTTACCAGAAGTTTAAGTCGACAGATGAAGCATATGAAACTATTAGTGGTTACGTACAACCTCGAAATACGCATGTTCAAATATGTTAGGCTTGGGAATTAATTTGTTCACCTTAAAGGATCACTGTTGACGACTTATTCATGTTGACTTTACATCAATAAATTTGACAATCCGTAGGATTAAAGGAGTCTACAAATTTCCAACACCATTTTCATATTTAACACATAATACACATGACGACAAGAAGAAATACTTAAACACTGAGTTTGACCAAATGAGCCCGCGAATTATTCACATAAGCCTAAGTTTGACCATTTGTGCATGTATAACAGTGTTTAACTTAATAAGCCTGAGAATTATTCCCATAAGCCTAGGCGTAACCATTTGTGCATATACAACAGTTTTTAACCACATAAGCTTGGCAATTGTGATTTTAGGCCCGGGAATGTTTCCCAAAAGTTTGAGTTTGACCCTCTGTATATGTACAACAATGTTGAACCTACTAAGCCTAGGAATTATAATTTTCGGCCCAGGAAATATTCCCATAAGCCTGAGTGTAACCCTTTGCTCCTAGGAATTGTTTTTAACCCTTCCATGACAACAGTGTTTAACCTCATTTTTGAGCCTGGGAATCATTATGTTAGGCTAGGGAATTATTCCCATCAGAGTGATTAAACCATCAATTGAACATTGTTTAACCTCATACGACTGGAATTGTATTTTAGGCCTAAGAATTATTCACGGGCCGTGTGATTAAACCATCAATTGAACATTGTTTAACCTCAAAAGCTTGGGAATTGTATTACTAACTAGTCTTAAAATCAATAACACTAGCTACTAATAGCACATACAAATAAGGCAATCAAACAACAAATAAACACCTGTTTTCAAACAACACGTATACATACACCTATTTTGGTTCAACCAACCAACACATACAAATAAAAATGTTTGCAAACAAAAACACATTCAAATTCCCTAAACCTGTTTCCCACCAAACCATACAACACCATAAATGTGCAAACAAACTAAAGTGTTATTCAGCAGTAGGGGTCTTTGGATTCAGCGAACGACATATGGATTCCCATGCTATTTTCTACAATTTCCACTCAACAATATTGTCTTCTCCTTCGTTCAACAAAGGTTCTCCAGTGGCCAAGGAATAAAATATCGGTATCGGTATCGATATCGATATCGGGCTTCTAAATTTATGGATATTATCAATATCGGTGGATATTTGGTAAAAAATTAAAACCAATGATGGATATTTACATCTAAAGTTAGAATTTTTTCTGAAACAAGTAATTATACATCAAATGAATCATATTTTGACGATAAATTAGCATAGATATGAGTTTATTACAAATTAAAACATAGATAGAGTCTGTATATAATTTTTAAAATTGAGTATTTAATAGAATAATATTTTGTTTCACTTTTACAACATTATATGCAATATAAAGAGATTAAATATTAATAAACAAAATTATCATTAAAATATATATATATATAGTTCCATACTTCCAAGATTCTATCATAAACCATAATTCATACATAATAATACATTGTATGTCTGAAATTTAAAACCAAAATGAATTCCTTGCCGGTTCAAATACATAAGATACATTTCTATATTGAATTCGAACAATAATTTTCCCAGGACAAAGTGCTAGCATAGTTTTCAAGGTAGTTATTAATATGCCACACGTATGTTGCTTGATCTCTTCCAACTGATCCATGAATTGGGTAGTTTGGATTTACCCAACTTGATGGAAATTGTTGATCTGCATGCATAGGTATTGGATATGGCATTTGTGGAGAAGGATAATCAAATATACTACAGCCACCATAACTACCATAATATGGTACATGAGAACCTGACATTGTCTGCGAATAACCCAAATAACTATTTTCTATGTCTATACTCATTAAAGAGAGAGTCATATTCAAAGAATCTTCATCAATTTGACTTGTTCCTCCATGTTGTCTACCATGATTTTGATCAAAATTACCTGCATGAGCATCCCAACATGCCGCACTAGCATTCCAAGCTATTGCACCAACATCCCAACCTTTGGCACGATCATCCCAACCTGTTGCACCAGTATCCAAACCTCTTGCACCAGAATCCCAACCTCCTCCCTCATCTCCATCATCTCTATCATCTCCATCATCTTTTCCTCCACTATTTCCATCAGAGGTATGCTGGTCATCGGAAAAGCTGCTAACAGTAACTCCACGATCTACACCAACTTCCTATCTAATCACTTGTTCAACATTTATTCCCTTGTCTCGAGAATAAGTAGCAATTTTTGGATCAGGATTTCCGTCATCATCATCCAAATAGGCAAGTCTAACCCAGTCAAAAAAAGGATTCTCATTATCGTCCCATGCTTCAGCAACTACTTGAAATAGATCCATAAAATCAGTTTCATCTACTTTATCTTTTTCAGCTGCCATATCCATAAGTTTCAACTTCATATTTTAATAACAATAAACTAGTTGTTCAAGCTTAGAATAGGCAATACGGTTTTTTTATTTTTTGTGGATTAAAGCTGTTAGGATTATGCTCAATAGTAAGAGTGTAATAATGTATTTGACAATCTTTTCATATTAATAAAGTGATTTCTAGTTTAACAAATCTTATAGCATTTATAGTTTAATTATTATAATTGTCAAAAGTAAATAATCATAAGGTCAAAAGACTATGAGAAAAGAAGAATTGTTCGTACATCTGGATATGTATGAGGTAGACACAATTATTTAGCTAGTCTTGAATAATATTCACAACTTAAGATAAAGGTTGGGCACCTTTATCTTGTTAAAGTTGTAGATTATTTTGCTTGCATTTGAGTGGGATCAAATATGTTATGATGAGTCTAAAATCATCAAAGTGTGGTGTCTTTGGGCAAAAGAATCTAGTGCACTGGGTGCATTGAATAGGATCATAGTGAAATACTTTATCCAGAACAGTCAATGAATAAAAGTTTTCACTTGAAGACAATCGGAGAGTCTATCTCAATCCTGAGATAAATGATGGACTTATGGTTGCAAGTGTTATCATTTGAGCTATCAATGAGTACGATTATATACCATAGTCTATCCTCGATATTTTGGTGGTATTCATTTGTTAATCGATAGAGGACTTCACTTATAGATATGGACATCGTGGCTCCATTTATTAAATGAGAGTAGAATATCATCATATGGATGTTTTGAGGTATTGGATATTAAATCTTAAAGTTAAGTTTTCAATAGTTTCTATTGAAATATTGCTTCTAGACAAGTCAAAATATCCAAGTTCAAAATGTGGACATATGGGTAAATATGGTAACTTGGAGAGCTATAGGTAGTCTATGAGCTCTTGGAGATTACTGGTATTCTTCACGAGGATACACTATCTCCATTAAGATTGTCTAGGGTATGAATGAGCAATATTAACGTATTCTATCTTTATTTAAGAGTTCAATTTTAGTTCTTTAGTGGAATGAACTAAAATTAATAGATCAAACCTAAGTAAATCATTTGTTGATTGTGATTAGGTTATGTCTATTGGAGCTTAAATTTAGATAGCCCGCTAAGATCTCCAATACACACAAACTTGCATGGATGACTTGATATATTCTACCGGACCAATTTATGGGTCCATCTAGAATTGTATTAAGGCATGTGGACTTGTTTCTTTTAGTAAGAATGAGTGTAGTTCACATGTGGACTTTTTATTAAGGTCCAATGGATTTAATAAAATAAGATTAAAAAAAAACAATATTAGCCCTTATTTATTGGTTTGGGCGGCAAGGGACTATTTATTAGTCTTATATATTGTTTTTATTTTATTATTGAATTAAATGGAAATTAATTAATTATTTATTTAATTAAAAGTCAAAATCTTTTTCCTAGTAGGAGATGGTCCTCTAGAGTCATATTATTGTTGGTAATATGATAAGTATCAAATACTATATTTGATAAGTAGATAAATAATAGGAATTTGTTTATCTAATCAAATTAGGAAGTATTTGATTTCTATTAGGAAGTTTTTGATTTAGTCACAATTTAATTATATTCAATAATTGGTTATTGAATAAATACACTATTGGAGTTGGATTAGGAGTCTTGGTGTGGAAAAGAAATCTTTTTTGAAAAAGGATTCTTTGTCACCAAGTAAATCCACTTAGAGATAGGATTCTTGACCACCAAGTAAATCCTCTTTAGGAACGGATTTGTATACCTATATATACACCAATCAATTTCGGCCAAGCATATAAATTTTGGTTGAAAATTTCGGCCAAGCTAGAGAATTTTGAGAGAAAAAAAAAATAGTTCTTTTTTTTTGCTCTAGAAAAAATTAGGCCAACTCATAGATATTGTGTATTGAATTTGGCCAAAGAAAAGAGAAAAGCGGAACGTTTTTGTTCTCGATAGTACACTATTATCCTTTAAATCAAAAGGGTTTTGTTTACAAAATCGAATCAGGTTCATGCGAGTTTCAATCAAACAGATTGATAATTCACAAGTGACCGAACGTTCTTAGGTTTTCTCTTGGAGGATTATTGTGACTAACAAAGAAGAAGATTTTGTTTGTTTCATCCTCAAGTATACAATTAAAGAAAGGGAGCCCACACTCCTAGGTGATTCACGTTCATTATTGGATTGGAAGATCTTGCGGATCCAATTCGACACTAGTTCAATCGTCACGAGAAAAAGGTACGATACTTTTAATT
Organism: Dipteronia sinensis; assembly: GCA_033220585.1. NCBI lineage: Eukaryota > Viridiplantae > Streptophyta > Magnoliopsida > Sapindales > Sapindaceae > Dipteronia > Dipteronia sinensis. The sequence goes on from CM065637.1 coordinate 32,809,959, forward strand.
ATATGTCAATTAATATATAGTTAAGGTTCTTTCTTTTAAGGGAATTTTTTTTTAAAATATACCACCCAATTTCTTGCTTCCGTCGCGTTTTGAACCGTTTTTCCCTACAAAAGCAAATGTAAACCAATTTCTTTCGCAGGCAGAAGATGATGTTGTTGTGACAGTATGCAAACTGCTATTGCACACAATGATGGAGCACAATTTACCTACATTGCCCACCAATCAGCTGCAATAACAATTATTAAGTATTATAAGTATGAATACCATTTCAACGATATTATTATTTATTATTATTACATAGATTTTTGTAATAAAACTTATATACCCGATTGCATTTTACTTCTAGTTGCCATGGCTGCTCGTTCACCAGAACTTTTATTTCCATCTTTAAAGTATATGAGCTACATTCATGACTCATGAGATTAGTATGTAAATAATATATGTAAATGTGAGTATATGACACAATGCTCCCATGCAAAGAAGTTATAATATTGAAATTATAAAATTGATTGTAAGTTGTAACTTTTTACCTCATTTCCAAAATTAGCAATCCCTACAGTGCATGGTCTATTTGCGTATAGACAATATGTACGGCTTTCAAAAGATTTGAATTATCCTTAATATTGTCTCTATATCGGTATTTTGGGTTCAAATTGTAAGGTAGAAGAATAAAAAATAATAATTTTTGGCGGATTCTATGGATTCTTGGATCATAGACTCCGGAGCCACTAATCATGTTTGTTTTTCTTTACAGGGGTTCAAGGAAAGGAGAAGGCTTAATGAGAATGAATTCAACTTGCATTTAGGCAACGAAGCGTTAGTGTCTGCTAGTGCAGTGGGAGATATTAGAGTTAGTTTAGATTCTTATAGGCATTTAGATTTAATAAACGTTTATTATGTACCTCAATTCAAGAGGAATTAATTTCAGTTTCTTGTTTAAATAAATTTGGATATTCAGTTAATTTTAATAAAGCTTTTATTATTTGTAGGAATAACAAATTTGTTTGCAAATGTACATTGGAAAATGGTTTATTCTATTTGCATAGCAATATCTCTCACTTGTTAGACACGGAATCAACGCAATCTAATCATAAAAGAGTACAATTATCAAAAGATGAAACCTACCTATGGCATTTGCGCCTAGGTCATATTAACCTTGATAGGATCAAAATATTGGTTAGTGATGGACCTTTAAGTGACTTAAAGGTTTATGATCTACCAACTTGTGAATCTTGTCTGGAAGGTAAGATGACCAAAAGGTTGTTCACGACAAAAGGCACAAGAGCCACTGAATGTTTAGGACTGATACACACTGATGTGTGTGGACCTATGAGCATTTAAGCTAGAGGTGGGTATGAGTACTTCATCACTTTCACGGATGATTACTCTGTTAAGATTATGCTCAATAGCAATAGTGTAATAATGTACTTGACAATATTTTCATATTAATAAAGTGATTTCTAGTTTAACAAATCTTATAGCATTTATAGTTTAATTATTATAATTGTGAAAAGTAAATTATCATAAGGTCAAAAGACTATGAGAAAAAAAGAATTGTTCGTACATCTGGATATGTATGAAGTAGACACAATTCTTTAGTTAGCCTTGAATAATATTCACAGCTTAAGATAAAGGTTGGGCGCCTTTATCTTGTTAAAGTTATAGATTCTTTTGCTAGCATTTGATTGAGATCAAATGGGTTATGATGAGTCTAAAATCATCAAAGTGTGGTGTCTTTGGGCAAAAGAATCTAGTGCACTGGGTGCATTGAATAGGATCATAGTGAAATACTTTATCCAGAACCGTCAATGGATAAAAGTTTTCACTTGAAGATAATCGGAGAGTCTATCTCAATCCTGAGATAAATGATGGACTTATGGTTGCAAGTGTTATCATTTGAGCTATCAATGAGTACGATATAGCATAGTCTATCCTAGATATTTTGGTGGTATTCATTTGTTAATCGATAGAGGACTTCATTTATAGATATGGACATCATGGTTCCATTTATTAAATGAGAGAAGAATATCATCATATGGATGTTTTGAGGTATTGGATATTAAATCTTAACATTAAGTTTTCAATAGTGTCTATTGAAATATGGCTTCTGGACAAGTCAAAATATCCAAGTTCAAAATGTTGTCATATGGGTAAATATGGTAACTTGGAGAGCTATAGGCGGTCTATGAGCTCTTGGCGATTACTGGTATTCTTCACGAGGATACACTATCTCCATTAACATTTTCTAGGGTATGAATGAGCAATATTAACTTATTCTATCTTTATTTACGAGTTCAATTTTAGTTTTTTAGTGGAATGAACTAAAATTAATAGATCATGTAGGGAAAAATCGATATAAAACGCAGCGGAAGAAACGAAAAATAGATTTCGTATGGTTTTAAAATTTTTCTCAAAGTTGAACCTTAACCTTTTAATTAATTAAACTCAAATATATACGGTTAGAGTTAAATACCTCTTGACGCGTGATCCGATTGACTTACGTCGATTGGTAATCCACAAAATCTTTTCCAATGCCCGTGAACAGTACCCGCGTGAACAGTGATCGTGAACAGTAACCCCCCCCCCCCCCCCCCCCCCCCCCCCCCGTGAACAGTGATCGTGAACAGTACCGCAAGATCATCCAATCCGAACACATACGTGAATCACCTAGGAGCGTGGTCTCCCTTTTTCTTTGAATTGCAAACCTGAGAATGGATGAACAAAGTTTTCTTTTTCTTTTGTTAGTCACAAAACAATCAAAAGAAGACAACAATTATTCCGGTCACTTTTGAGTTCTCAATCTAATGATCGAAACTCGCGTGAACCTAATTCGATGTTGTACACACAAGCTTATTGATGAACAAGCAATCAGTGTACTATCAAAGAATAATCTCTTCTCTCTTTTATGTTTAGTAGAATAAAAATTATCCTTTTCTATGAATTGAGAAGAAGAAGAAAAATTGAATCATTCAATTAACTATATTGGTGGCCGAATTCTATATGTGGTATTATATAGGTAGCCGAAATTTTGCTTCCTCTTCTATTTAGGATTGCCGAAATCTTCCTCTAAATGGACTAGGGTTGCCGCAAATCACATAACAAAAAGAGTTTGTGTTGCATCCTAATTTCCATCAACCTTTAGACTTCCAAAACCTAATCCAACTCATAGATACTTTTATTCTTTTATTGACTAAATAAAAAGACTTCTTATTTGATTAAATAAATAAAATTAATTATTTATTTTCTTATCAAACAAGTCTTTTACTTTTAATATACTACTACCAATAGTATAACTTTAGGAAATATATTTCCTGATCAGAAAAAGATTTGTTTCTTAATTAAACAATTAATTAATAAATTAACTAATTCTTATTTAATTAAAACAATGAAACAAAATAATATATTACGTTAATATATACACCTGGCCGCCCCACTTATATAAATGGGCCATATATTATTTTCATTTTTCATTTAATCCATTGGACTTTAAATAAAAGCCCACATGTGAACCAGACCCATTCTTACTAAAAGAAACAAGCCCACATGTCTCCTTTTAATATGTTAATATAATAGTGCAGCCCATTAATTAAATAATAGACATATTATATTCTTGATATATTAAAAATAATTCTAGATGGACCCTTAAATCGGCCCGGTAGAATATATCAAGTGATCCATGTAAATACGTGTGGATTGGGGATCTTGGCGGGCTATCTAAATTTAAGCTTCAATAGACACAACCTAATCACAATCAACAAATGATTCACTTAGGTCCAATCTATTAATTTTAACTCATTCCACTAAAGAGCTAAAATTGAACTCTTAAATAAAGATAGAATAAGGAGATGTTTCTCATTCATACCCTAGACAATCTTATAGGAGATGGTGTATCGTCGTGAATAATATCAGTAATCGCCAGGAGCTCATAGACCGCCTATAGCTCTCCAAGTTACCATATTTCCTCATATGACCACATTTCGAACTTGGATACTTTGACTTGTCCAGAAGCCATGTTTTCAATAATCATTATTGAAAACTCAACGTTGAGATTTAATATACAATACCTCAAAACATCCATATGATGATATTATACTCTCATTTAATAAATGGAGCCACGATGTCCATATCTATAAATGAAGTCCTCTATCGATTAACAAATGTATACCACCAAACTATCGAGGATAGACTATGCTATATAATCGTACTCATTGATAGCTCTAATGATAACACTTGCAACCATAAGTCCATCATTTATCTCAGGATTAAGATAGACTCTCTGATTGTCCTCTTTAATGAAAAGACTTATATCTAGTGACGGTTCTAGATAAAGTATTTCATTGTGATCCAGTTCAATGCACCTAGTGCACTAGATTCTTTTACTCGAAAACCTTTCGATGATTTTAGACTCATCATATTCATTTGATCCCACTCAAATGCTAGTAAAAGAATTCTACAACTTTAACAAGATAGAGGTGCCCAACCTTTAACTTAAGTTGTGAACGTTATTCAAGACTAACTAAAGAATTGTGTCTACCTCATACATATCCGGATGTATGAACAATTCTTCATGTCTCATAGTCTTTTGACCTTATGATTATTTACCTTGACAATTATAATAATAAATGCTATAAGTAATTGTAAGAATCAGAATTCACTTTATTAATATGAGAAGATTGTCAATTACAATATTACACTCTTGCCATTGAGCATAATCCTAACAGATCAAACCTAAGTGAATCATTTGTTTATTGTGATTAGGTTATGTCTATTGGAGCTTAAATTCAGATAGCCCGCCAAGATCTCCAATTCACACGAAGTTGCATGGATCACTTGATATATTCTATCGGACTAATTTATGGGTCCATCTAGAATATTATTAAGGCATGTGGACTTGTTTCTTTTAGTAAGAATGGGTCTAGTTCACATGTGGACTTTTTATTAGGGTCCAATGGATTTAATAAAATAAAATAAAATATAAACAATATTGGCTCTTATATATTGGCTTTGGCGGCAAGGGACAATTTATTAGTCTTATATATTGTTTTTATTTTATTATTTAACTAAATGGAAATTAATTAATTAATTAATTATTTAATTAAAAGTCAAAATCTTTTTTCTAGTAGGAGATGGTCTCCTAGAGTCATATTATTGTTGGTAATGTGATAAGTATCAAATACTATATTTGATAAGTAGATAAATAATAGGAATTTATTTACCTAGTCAAATTAGGAAGTATTTGATTTCTATTATGAAGTTTTTGATTTAGTCACAATTTAATTATATTCAATAATTGGTTATTGAATAAATACACTATTTGAGTTGGATTAGGAATCTTGGTGTGGAAAATAAATCTTTTTTTAAAAAAGGATTCTTTGTCACCAAGTAAATCCACCTAGAGATAGGATTCTTGACCACCAAGTAAATCCTCTTTTGGAAAGGATTTGTATACCTATATATACACCAATTAATTTTGGCCAAGCTAGAGAATTTTGAGAGAAAAAAAATTAGTTTTTTTTGCTCTATAAAAAATTCAGCCAAAGAAAAGAGAAAAGCAGAACGTTTTTGTTTTCGATAGTACACTAGTATCATTTACATCAAAAGGATTTTGTGTACAAAATCGAATCGGGTTCACGCTAGTTTTAATCAAATAGATTGATAATTCACAAGTGACCGGACCTTCTTTGGTTTTCTCTTGGAGGATTACTGTAACTAATAAAGAAGAAGATTTTGTTTGTTTCATCCTCAGGTATAGAATTAAAGAAAGGGAGCACACACTTTTAGGTGATTCACGTTCGTGATTGGATTGGAAGATCTTGCAGATCCAATTCGACGCTAGTTCAATCATCACGAGAAAAAGGTACGATACTCTTAATTATATGTCAATTAATCTAGGGTTAAGGTTCTTTCTTTAAAAGGAAAAAATTTTAAATTATACCACTCAATTTTTCGCTTCCGCCGCATTTTGAACCCTTTTTCCCTACAATTGGTATCAAAGCCTGGTTGAACCCTTGATTAATTGATATATATATATATATACGTGAATCTATTGTTGTGGCATGGTCAGTGCACGGCATCCCTATGGAAGCCATGGGCTGCGCATGGCAGCCCTTTATGGGGTTGTGGGGTGTGCACGCCCATAGGAGGTAGCCAAAGGGTGCGCAAACGATGGACGCATGACGACTTGTTCGCCAAGAAAGAATTTTTTTTTTGTATTCCAAATATTGTAATTTACTTGTTTTTCTAGGATGGACCAAAATTGTAGTTATTTATATTTTCGTAAATATTGTAATGTTTGTCATTGTTTGATAACATGTCATATAGAATAGGAGTGCCACTCATATACAGTATCTCTTTTGGTATGAACATGCATTGAATGGTTTAGATATCTAATTGGCATCTAGATAACTTGGTAAATCATTCTATGGAATTCGATCACACGCCTTAAATAATTGAGTGGGAGAAGGTGTTATGGAACACCTACGGCCTCCAAGTTTAGTTGAGCTTTATGTTTCATGTAATAACCCCCTAAGGGGTATTCATGAATGGAATTTAGCAAGATACTTCCTCTCAATGATAGACTAGACAATTAACCCGAACGATATCTACTCCCAAAAGAGGGATATTCGTGAGGGAATATATTGAAGGTCGAAAACTTGGTAATACATTCAATGTGATTTTATTAATATCCTCCTAAGAGTTCTTGTTAATAAAATTGCAAGGCTAAAATTGAAAATACTGGTTGTTATGTTAACAATTAGCTGGGACCTAGTCTTACTAGTAAATGGTGTGAACTCCCAAAGGAGGCGTGACATTTACGGATGTTGGATCACCGTTGAATTTTATGACTGAATTACTTGATTTAATTCAAGATAAATATTCGAAAGTGCTTTATCATGATTGTTTGTTTATATAAGTTTTGTTTTATTCAGAAATCATGACCCCATCCCTAATCAACATCCTAAAATATAATACTTTAACTAGAGATAATTATGTCACATGGAAAAGGAAAATTAGGCTATTGTTGCAATCTGAAAAGCATAAGTTCGTTTTGTCTACTCCTAAACCACCTACTCCTACTAATGAATATACTGAGCATCAAATAGACGAGTATAAGCAGTGGGAGACCTCAGATGAGATAGATGAATGTTACATTATGGCCACCATCTCCGACGTGTTGCAACAGCAACATGAAGGAATGAGTTCTGCTGCCGATATAATGATGTCTCTAGAGGAAATGTTTGCTATGAGGTCCAGGATGACTAAGAAAGAGGCAGTGACTGCTTTCATGAATCTTAGGATGAAACTTGGACAGGCTGCGAAAGATCACATGATGAAGGTCATAGCACATCTCAACATTGCTGAACTCAATGGTGCTGAGATAGACGGTGAGACGAAAATTGACATGATTGTCAACTCACTGTCAGATTCCTTTGATCAGTTCAAGTTGGACTACACCTTGAACAATAAGGAATACACCTTGTAAGGCCTGATGCAAGATGTTCAAAGTGATGAAAAGATCCTTGTGAAAAGCAAGGGTCAAGAGATTCATACTGTAGGTAAAGTTGCTACTGTTAAAACCCATAAGAAGGTCAAGAAAAAATAGAAGAAAAAGCAACTAGGACCTACTAAAAAGGAGAAAAGGAAAGTAACCAAGATCAAAGGGAAGTGTTTCCTTTGTGGTGAAAAGGGACATTGGAAAAGATATTGCCCAAAGTCTCAGGACAAGAAGGAACAAGGTAATATTAATTATCTTGAAACATGTTTTTTGGCGGATTTTATGGATTCTTGGATCATAGAAACCAGAGCCACTAATCATGTTTACTTTTCTTTACAAGGGTTCAAGGAAAGGAGAAGGCTTAACGAGAACGAATTCAACTTGCGTTTGGGCAACAGAGCATTAGTGTCTGCTAGTGCAGTGGGAGATATTAGAGTTAGTTTATATTCTTATAGGCATTTAGATTTAATAGACGTTTATTATGTACTTCAATTCAAGAGGAATTTAATTTCAGTTTCTTGTTTAAATAAATTTGGATATTCGGTTTCTTTTAATAAAGCTTTTATTATTAGTAGGAATAACAAATTTGTTTGCAAAGGTACATTGGAAAGTGGGTTATTCTATTTGCATAGCAATATCTCTCACTTGTTAGACACGGAATCAACCCAACCTAATCATAAAAGAGTAAAATTATCAAAAGATGAAACCTACCTATGGCATTTGTGCCTAGGTCATATTAACTTTGATAGGATCAAAAGATTGGTTAGTGATGAACCTTTAAGTGACCTAAAGGTTCATGATCTACCAACTTGTGAATCTTGTCTTGAAGGTAAGATGACTTAAAGGTCGTTCATGACCAAAGGCACAAGAGCCACTGAATGTTTAGGATTGATACACACTAATATGTGTGGACCTATGAGCATTCAAGCTAGAGGTGGATATGAGTACTTCATCACTTTCACGGATGATTACTCAAGATTTGGCTATGTGTATCTCATGAGACATAAGTCGAATGCTTTTGACATATTCAAAGCATTTAAAGCTGTAGTAGAAAATAAGCTTGAGAAACACATAATAATCTTGAGGTTTGATAATGGTGGAGAATATCTATCTGTTGAGTTTAAGCAATATTTTATTGATAATGGGATAATTTCTCAGTTTTCTATGCCAGGTACGTCTCAACAAAATGGGGTGGCAGAAAGAAGAAATAGAACTCTTTTGGACATGGTTAGGTCTATGTTGAGTTCTTCAACGCTCCCTAATTTTTTTGGGGGATATGCTTTACAAACCGCTATGTACATTTTAAACGATGTACCATCTAAGTTAGTTCCTAAAACACTATATGAGTTGTGGACTAGGCGAAAGCCTAGTTTACAACACTTAAGGATATTTGGATGTCCTGCGTATGTGTTAAAAGGAAAGACAGAAAAGATGGAGTCCCGTTCATAAACAAGCATATTTGTAGGGTATCCAAAAGGAATCAAAGGATGTTATTTCTATATCCCTTCAGATCTTAAAGTATTTGTTTTGACAAATGCTAAATTTTTGGAAGAGGACTATATGAATAATTTTGTGCCTAAAAGTAGAATTTTTCAACTAGTATCAACCCGATGGAAGGCCAGTCCTAGCTTCCAGGTGACCAGCAAGGTCAATGCCACTACTTAGATGGATCCGATACTAGGTAGGACCAGGACCTCGATTACCTATCTATCTAGATAGAGCACTAGTACTGCGAGCTAAAGAAGGTACATACCTCGCCCTACTGAAGCTTCAGATATCGACTCAAGACCGGTACAATGGTAGATCGCACACCTAGCACCCCTCAAGTGCCTCGACGTCAATCAAGGTATCTGGTACCCCTATGTTTGCCATGATACTACCTCGACTTCCACCTGGTACCTAGTACCTCGATGTATATATTCGGAGCCCTTCCAAGGCAGGTACCTTGCCTGCCAAGCAATACGAAGATGACCGCGAAGACACAAGCGCCACTCCATCAAGAGACAGAACAAGCTCCAAGCCGGTAAGATCCTATTGGTGTACCAGTACTTCGTCCTACCAAAGAAGTCAGAATCAGAGTTTCCCTCCAAGCTCCATGAAGAAGGAAAGTTGACTCCATCGCCAAAATAAAGCGCCATTAATACGACTTGATTAGAATTCGGATTCGACAGTAATTAACGGGATCAAATCCCGAGCCTTTAGCTCCACGCAATGCCTTTCAACGCCTAAAAAAGGACACTCGATAATCCTCATTAAAGGAACCGGATTCCATGGGGATTCTTTAAAGAACTATATATACGGCATTGAAGGGTAGACAGAAGGATGCTTTTTTCTGAATAATTGAGATCTCCAAAGATAGAGAGAGAGGGTTGATTTCCGGTGGAATTCCCTTGTGAAATCCTCTGAAGCCCGTGAGAGTCCATTGACGATCATTGGAAGAAATATATCCACTTGTCGACATATACGTTTTCTCCACCGTCACCCTGTGTAATAGAGTGAGAAACGAGAGAAGAGTTTATACTGTGTAATTCTGTTATAATATTCTTGAATAAAACAGTGTTATTTCATATCTCCTAGATCTTTCCTATACTGCCTCTTGTTTACATTACAAGGAAGGATCGCGGTACCGAAGGTACCTATCCCGCTATTGGCTACCGGTAGTGGGTGAGGGTGCTGATCGAGATTTCACTCCTGGAGTGATTTTTCTGTTAACACTTTTTGGCGCGGTCTGTGGGAAACACCACACCCTCAATTGAAAGCCAGCAGTGCCTCGTTTTCTTGTCTTATCATCAAAATGAAGCTCCAATCCTCTCAGGATCATCCTGACCCGTCAGGACATCAGTCAAACGCTTCAACCAGAAAGGGTCAGAAGCCGAAGAAGGGAGGAAAAGGTCGCAAACCCGCCTCGAAACTGTCAGCGACCGCGCGGATTACCCCTCAGGTACCTGCTACCCCAGCAGCTGGACCTGCCAATCTAGACCAACAGGTCGTGGTGTTTATAGAGAGCATTTGCCACTGAATGGTCGCCAAACGAAGTACCAGTCAGCCTGCGGTACCAGATCCTAGGGGAGATGCCAATCTGCAAGGTACCAGGATACCTCCCTTTTACAGGTTGGGACCACCACCTCCTGTACCAGTCCTTGATAGACTCGGGCCCATGCCCCCAACACCATCGGTCCATGACAGACTCGGGCCCATGCTCCGGTTCCAGGATTTCCTACAGGTTATCAAGCCCGGCGTGCAAGATCCGCTATCGACCTCCCACCCAGAGAGCACCACCACCTGGCCCAACCAGTGGCCTATTCTAGACAACCTCATCAGGAAACTGACCAGGGAACGCCTTCATTCAGTGGTGAGAGGTAGCAACAAGGACGCCAGAGAAGATCCTCCCCAGGGAGAGAATCAGGATGAAGCTTCTGCGAAATCAAAAGGGCCTGACGATAGAGATTCTGAGGAGGAATCAGAGAACGATGGCGGTAAACGTCTCCGGAACCAGGTCGCCAGAATGGCAAAAGAAATCCAGGAGTTGAAGAAGGGCAAGCACTGAGAGAATCGGAAAGACCCCTCAGAGAGATGAATGCTCCCTTCTCTAGGAGGATCAAGGAGGCAGAATTACCTCCCAAATTCAAGATGCCAACCGACAATTATTCTGGGACTGAGGATCCCCTAAGCCACCTAGAAAGCTTTGTTCACCAGATGGAGGTTCAGAATGCTACTAGGGCCGCTATGTGCAGAATGTTCCCAACCATACTAACGGACTATGCCAAGACATGGTTCAGGAAGCTACCAGCAGGAAGCATTGATTCATTCACCAAATTGACAACTGATTTATGTGCCCAGTTTCAGGGCATAAAACCTAGCCCCAAAGATCTATTCACCTTCAATACGTGATCCAGGAGTGGGGGGAATCGTTTAGAGCCTACGTGGAGAGATTCCATAAAGAAGTGATCCAGATGGGAGTCTTCGTGAAAATGGAAACCTTGGCCAATTTCAGAAGGAATCTTTGGGCAGGCAGACTGTTCAGATATTTTGCCAAGCATCCCCCGGAGACCTACCATGAGGCCTACAATAGAGCTCTAGAGCAGGTCGAGATAGATGAACAGCTCCGAGTTAAGATGGAGCACGATGATATAAGAACTGCCAAGTGCCAAAAGAAGGAGGCCCCCAAGCCTGCACCTGGTCAGAAAAATCAGAACAGACCTCCCAACAAATCTACATATCGGTCGCTACCCTATCAACCTCCACGGAACCGGTACCCTGCTAGGCTGACTCCGCCCAGAGCTACAGTCCCACCCAAGGAGGTAGCGCGGATAGATAGAGAGGAAATGGGGTACTTCCATTACACCCCCTTGAACGCATCTCGCAAGACTATTTACCTCGCCATCTGTGACAAAGGACTACTCAAGAAACCGGGTCCAATAAAGGCACCAGTCGATCAACGGAATCGCTACAAGTATTGTGACTTCCACGTGGATGTAGGTCATAGTACCTCAGAATGCTATAGTCTGCGGAACCAGATTGAAGCCTTGGTTAGAGGAGGTTGCTTGGAGGAATTCCTCCAACAGATACGCGACAACATACACACAGGAAAGGAGGTGTAGGCCAATATTAAAGCATATGAAGAAGGAAGGAAAGCAAAAAGGAAGGATCTGATGGAGCAGATCCACATTGTCAATACCATCAGTGGAGGTCCCACTTTGGCAGGAACCTCCAACAATGCTCGAGAGAACCACGCCAGGAAAATTCCTAGAATGGAAGCAGGCCAGAATGTTTTCAAGGTTACTAGGGGATCACCTCGGTCTCCTGCTGCTGCACAGATCATCTTCACAGAAGAGGATGTATTCAACACCGTCCAGCCTCATGATGATCTCATGGTCATCACTGTTCAAATAGCCAACAACTTGGTCCACTGTGTGTTGATTGACACAGGTAGCAGCATTGATATTCTCTTCAAGATTGCTTTGGAGCAATTCAATCTAAAGATACCTTGTTACAACAGCTGTACCACCCTATTGTACGGGTTCACGGGGGACTCGTTGATTCCCACTGGGTCTATGATCCTACCAGTGAAAGTGGGAACAGTGCCACTCTAGCAGAACCTAATGACAGACTTCTTTGTGGTAGACACCCCGTCCGCCTACAACGCTATACTGGGAAGGCCCTACTTGTATGCCCTTAAAGGGGTTCTGTCAATATACTATAACATCCTGATATTCCCAGTGGGAGACAAAGTGGGTGAAATATGGGGGGATCAGCAGGCTAATCGCAAGTGCTATGTAGTGTAAACCAACCAAACAGCGTTGGCCAAGCAATGTGTGCAAATAACCACTAATCAAGATCACTAGTCTCCAGAGGAAGACTTTCAAGATGAAACTAACTCGGTCAAGGTGACTTGGTTCTCAGGAAGGTTACTCAGAATACCCAGAAGAGGTCAGACGGGGTACTGTCACCCAATTGGAAAGGTCCCTACCTAATCAGAATGGTGATCCAAGGTAGGGCGTACAAGCTGGACGACATGAATGGACATCCAGTAGACCACACTTGGAATGCTGATCACCTCAAGAGGTTCTGCCCAAAAGTCATGCAACAGAAATCGGCCGGGATTACCCCGAAACAAATGTTAGAAGATGTTAATAATCATGTGTACTTGTATTCATTTTTCTTTGGTCATCAATAAAGAAGGTTTCTTTCTCTATATGTTTTGCCTACATTTGTCTACATCTATCTGCTTTATGTCGCCAATCGAATCTGCCATGATTGTCGCCTTAAGACCAGGAGAGCCACATAGCACTCCTGATGCCCTGGACCAGAAAGATCCCTCCAGGAGGATCGCCATATATCCAGGAAAGTTAAATAGCACTCATGATGCCCTGGACCAGATAGATCCCTCTAGGAGGATCGCCATAAATCCAGGAGAGCTACATAGCACTCCTAATGCCCTGGACCGGATAGATCCCTCCAGAAGGATCGCCATAAATCCAGGAGAGCTACACAGCACTCCCGATGCCCTGGATCGGATTAATCCATCCAGGAGGATCTCCCCAAGACCAGGAAAAGCCACATGGCATTCCTGCTGCCCTGGCCGTGTAACACCCCCGCTAGGAAGGATCCGATACGTAAGAGCATAGTTGCCCGACGGATCAGACCTTGGCCGGGCACCACCCCCCGCTAAGAAGGATCTGGATAGTAAGAGCATAGTTGTCAGCCAGATCAAGGCCTTGACCTGGTACCACCCCCCGCTAAGAAAGACCAGGTGCTAAAGTGGCCTTAGTGGCCTACCTGGATCTTGCTACCAGTATATATTCGCCATTGTTTTCGCCAAAGTACCAAGATTCCTACAAAAAGGAATATGAGGTATCTGAATATGATCTCCTTATTTTCGCCAATGATCGCTTCAAGACCAGAAATGACCATATGGCCTTCCTGCTGCCTTGGCTGGGAGCCACTCCCCGCCAGGAAGAATCTGGTTAGTAAGGGCGTAATTGCCTGCCAGATAAGGGCCTTAGCCGGGTACTACCCCCCGCTAAGAAAGACCTGGTCCCAACATGGCCATAGCCGCTCACCAGGATCTCGTTGCCAATACATCCTCTATCATGTTCGCCATGGTACCAACATTTCTAGAGCAAGAATGCGAGGTACCAAGATTCGCCAAGTTTGTTCGCCAAGGAACCAAAGCTCCTACAAACGGAAATGCAAGGTGCCTAGTTTCGCCAGAATACCCACCTAGGGACCTAACTTCCTTGAAACAGGAAAGCTAGGTACCCGATTATTCAACAAGGGACTGAAATCCTTGCAAAGCAGAAATGCAGGGTACCCAGACTCGCCAGATTACTCGCCATATTACCGAGGTTCCTAGAATGGGAATGCAAGGTACCTAGATTGTGAGATTGTACATCAGTACGCTCACCATCATCAAAATTCCAAGACCCCCAGAAAGTATAAGGATCTCTAGTACCCAGATTACCTTCGGCTGAATTTCTGCAAGGTTGTCAAAGGGCCCCGAGATTCTTTGACTAGGAACCATGGTACCAGTCACCCGCTGTTTCTCTATACACCATTTTATTATCAGGTTCCTTTCATTACCAAGTACTGATTAAGTCAGGTTTATGCTGGGGACTAATGCTCAAATTCACGCAACAATCAGAAAATGTGCGACAGAATTCAGTCAACATATGAGGTTCGATCAAAAGTTTGATAAACAGCACGTATATGAAGTTACATCGAAGATCCTACTTCAGATTTAAGCAAGTTTCAACCTGGAGAGTAATAAACTACACACCCATGAAGTCTAGGAAAAAAAAAAGTTCTCATTACTAAAACTGGGGAGCCCATCCCCCGATCACGAGCTACAAAAAAAATGAAATTATCTAGATACTACTGGGTAAGGGGTCAAGCTAGATCAGGAATCCTCCAGCTCCTGATCGGCCATTTTCTCTCCATCTCAGCCAGTTAGAGCTTCCCTCTCTACTATACCAGATGGAACCCCGCTTGCTTCTTAGGTACCCCCCACAACCGGAAGCTCCCCTGCTGCTGCTACTTGATCAGAATTCCCTCTGAATTCCTTGGTTGAAGCAGCCTGAACCTCCACTTCCTGGGCAGGGTCAGAACATGAGATAAGCAGGGCAGATTCCCCACCAGCAATAGTAGGCAGATCCCCTACCGCCTCCGTGATCTCCGACAGAGAAGCAGAGGGAGCAGAAACTTCTCCTTCAGCTTGAGCCACTCCAGCTTCAGGGGCCTTCAAACTGGGATCTTCTGTAACATTGCTTGGTGGAAGAAGGGAGATAGAGCTCTGGTCTGCCCCTCCAACCACTCCATTGACTCTAGCAACCTGGGAGGGTCCAGCCACATCAGAAGGCGCTGCCCTTGCTAGTTTAGCAGCCTTTGCCACGATCTCCTCTCGGTTCCATACAGCGATGACACCCAGATCAAACGGAGGAGGGAGAGCTAGAGCCACTTGGTAGCTAGTAAAAAAGTAACCGTCCCCGAAGACAGTGTCTACTTGAGCATCTAGATCGACCACGCCACCACGGAGGGAGAAAACATCTTTCTCCAGCTCCACCACCTTTCCCATAGCAACATCCGTTTCCTCCTTACGGCGAAGGGACCTAAGCCTCTCAGTATCCAAGGCATGTTGCATCATCTCCTTATCAACCTTCGCCTCGTCAGCTTCCTTTTGGGCATTTGCTAGCGACTGGTTCAGAGCTTCCATTCCATGAGCAGCCTTAGCGAGCTCTTCCTTGGACTTCTCCAGCTCGGCAGTAGCACCTCTAACTTGCTCCAAGAGGGAGCCGACCTGTTGGCTCATGGCCACGTTGAACTTAAAAGCTTGACAAAAATAAAGCACTAGTCAGGATATTTTTAACCTTTTACCCGGATAGAAGACTAAAGTAAGACAGCTTACCTCAGCCAGAAGGGCAGATCCCCTCCTAATTAGAAGCTCGGTGGGAATGGCTGCCATGGCGTCTAGACTCCCACTTGGGCAGGAAGCGACAAAGCTAGCCAAGACTTCGTCTTGACTGCTGTCCTTCGACCTCGATCGCGCCTTATCCCGAGGTACCACCCGCCTCACCATAGCAGGGTTAGAACTTTTCTCAACTGGTTTAGATTGACTAGTTGCCACGACGGGAGAAGCAGAAGGAGCTGAGGCACCAGCATCAATGGCAGCTACAACATTGACCGGTCTGAGGGGTGAAGCATCTTGCACCTAGCTGGAAGCATCTCTATAACTCCCCACTCTGGCTGTAAAAAGCCTCCAGCGACCTAGCCGAGGTATGAAGAGGGGGAGCCGGTGGTCCAGATACCCCGACCGGGGTCCTATCAGAGCCAGCAGATACACCAACCCATGCATCAAGATCAGAACTGACTGGAAGCCTGATAGGGGAAGTTGAAGGAGAATCAACAGTACCGTCAGCTTGGTGGGGCTTCACCTCAGGAACCGATGGAGATACTGCTGAAACTATAAGGATAGCCAGAGTCAATATTCATAAAATCGATAAAGTAATATAATATGAGCAAAGTCAGAAATTTTTCTACCTGGAGAAGTTCCAGAAATGCGAAGGCAGTGATCTACCCTCTTTGCCTCTAAGGCCTCCGTGATGGGAAACTTCGTGTTAATATAATGACGGGCCATGAGAGCCCGTAAGATTTTCTCTGATTCTCCAGATAGCTTTCTCTTCTCTAATGCGGGCTTGCCACTGAAAATAGTGGGAACTCAGAACTCAGACCCTCCAATATGAACTGAACTTCCCCATTCACCTTCGAGGATGATCCATTCCTTCTTCTAGGAGGTATCCTTTTTCGTGGCCCCCAGTACCACAAATTGCAAGTTGTTTTTGGCTCGAGCATAGAATTGCCCTTTTGGACCCGGGGCATTAGCAGCAATCTGAAACACATATCCAATCTCATCTGGACCTGGTTCCCGATGGATGTTATCCTTCTGGCAATGCTCCCTCCACAACACAAGGAATCCCACCAGGTGCCTTCAAAATCTTGGTGTCAGCTGGAGGGGAGCTAACTGTAAGGCATGTAGCGCCCTATGTAAGATAGGGTAGATGGGTAGCCCCACTCCATAATTGAAGGCTGCCGTATGAATCGGGACCTCGCCAGCAAAAGGAGAATACATGTCATACTTCCGTGGAGGGACGGCGATAGTGATCTATTTGGGGATCTTAAAGGCTCTCCGTAAACGTTTGATGGTTTCAGGAGTACTGGTAGTAGGAGGGACACATCTATACTCATACGGAAGGGCAAGTACCCTCCATATACTGTCTGTGACCTCACCGGCCCGGTCTCTACCTACCCCGGTAGCGGTTCCTATTTCTCCACTCGACTCCTGGTTGACATCAACCGGAGCACCGGGATTGTTCGAAAAGCCCGCCCCGATTGTAATATTCCGGTTAGAACGCCGATGCTGAAGGGGAACGTCGTCCCCGCTATCACTATCGACGCGTGCTCTTTTTATAGGGGCAAGACTCCCACTAGCCGCCGCGTCGCCGTTGAACAGCTGCTCAATGCTATCGCCACCTGGTGAAGACATGATAATAGACTCAGGTTTCAGTTTCTGGAAGAAGATAACTTAAAGGGTTGAAGACGAGAAGAAAAGCTAAGATCTTTTGCTGCGCATGTAGATTGGGAAAGCTAATGAACGAAGAAGTAAGTCACGGTGAAGGAGCAAGGTCCACTTATATAGAGTTAGATGCTTGCAATGGGCAGAGAGGGTATTAATGTCGCGAGATAATCGGCGACATGGAGGGAACAATTTTGGGAAACGTGTGCCCCTAAAAATTTTGTTTTTCCTTTTTTGAATTTGGCCTACCCTGGTCAGCCACGTGGAAGGCTCAGTGAAATCAGCGTGCAGAAGGAAGATTCCCTTCTACGAGACGGTTAAAAAAAATTCTCTGAGTATTATCTATCCTGACTCCAACCCCAACCTGGTATCGGTGTTCAAGTCAGGGGGGACTTCTGTTAACATGGATTTTTGGCAAGGGACCAAAGAAGAATTTTCCAACTAGTATCAACCCGATCAACGCGTGCCCTTTTTCTAGGGGCAAGACTCTCACTAGCCACCGCGTCGCCGTTGAACAGCTGCTCAATGTTATCGCCACCAGGTGAAGACATGATAACAGACTCAGGTTTCAGTTTCTGGAAGAAGAGAACTTAAAGGGTTGAAGAGGAGAAGAAAAACTAAGATCTTTTTGCTGCACGTGTAGATTGGGAAACCTAATGAACGAAGAAGTAAGTCACGGTGAATGAGCAAGGTTTACTTATATAGAGTTAGATGCTTGTAAAGGGCAGAGAAGGTAATTAATGTTGCTGGATAATCGGCGAAGTGGAGGGAACGGTATTGGGAAACGTGAGCCCCTGAAAATTTTGTTTTCCTTTTTGAATTTGGCCTACCCTAGTCAGCCACGTGGAAGACTCAGTGAAATCAGCGTGTAGAAGGAAGATTCCCTTCCACGAGACAGTTACAAAAAATTCTCTGAGTATTCTCTATCCTGACTCCAACCCCAACCTGGTAACGGTGTTCAAGTCAGGGGGGACTTATGTTAACAGGGATTTTTGGAAAGGGACCAAAGGAGAATTTTCCAACTAGTATTAACCCGATGGACACCAGTCCTAGCTTTCGGGTGACCAGCAAGGTCAATGCCACTTCCTAGATGGATCTGATACTAGGTCAGACCAGGACATCGATTACCTATCTATCTAAATAGAGCACTAGTACCATGAGCTAACGAATGTACATACCTCGCCCTACTGAAGCTCCCGATATCGACTCAAGACCGGTACAATGGTAGATCACACACCTAGCACCCCTCAAGTGCCTCGACGTCAATCAAGGTATCCGGTACCCCGATGTCTGCCTTGATACTACCTCAACTTCCACCTGGTACCTAGTACCTCGATGTATATATTCGGAGCCCTTCGAAGGCAGGTACCTTGCCTGCCAAGCAATACGAAAATGACTGTGAAGACATAAGCGCCACTCCATCAAGAGACAGAACAAGCTCCATACCGGTAAGATCCTACTGCCTACCAAAGAAGTCAGAATCAAAGTTTCCCTCCAAGCTCCATGAAGAAGGAAAGTTGACTCCATCACCAAAATAAAGTGCCATTAATGAGACTTGATTAGAATTCGGATTCGACAGTAATTAACGGGATCAAATCCCGCGCCTTTAGCTCCACGCAATGCCTTTCAACGCCTAAAAATGGACACTCGATAATCCTCATTAAAGGAACCGAATTCCATGGGGATTCTTTAAAGAACTATATATACGGCATTGAAGGGTAGACAGAAGGAGGCTATTTTCTGAATAATTGAGATCGCCAAAGATAGATAGAGAGAGAGGGTTGTTTTCCGATGCAATTCCCTTGTGAAATCCTTCGAAGCCTATAAGAGTCCTTTGACGATCATTGGGAGAATATATCCACTTGTCGACATATACGTTTTCTCCACCGTTACCATGTGTAAGAGAGTGAGAAACGAGAGAAGAGTTTATACTGTGTAATTCTGTTATAATATTCTTGAATAAAACAGTGTTATTTCATATCTCCTAGATCTTTCCTATACTGCTTCTTGTTTACATTACAAGGAAGGATCGCGGTACCGAAGGTACCTATCCCGCTACTGGCTACCGGTAGTGGGTAAGGGTGCTAACCGAGATTTTGCTCCCCAAGTGATTTTTCTGTTAACAAAAGTCTAGTCTCTTGTGGACCTGCCTAAAGGGATAAAACCTATTGGGTGCAAGTGGGTATACAAGAGTAAGAGAGGAATGGATGGAAATGTGGAAACCTTTAAAGCTAGATTGGTAGCTAAAGGTTACACACAGAAGAAAGGTATTGATTATGAGGAAACCTTCTCTCCTGTGGCCATGCTTAAATCCATTAGGATACTCTTATCCATTACGGCATCTCTAGACATAGAGATTTGGCAAATGGACGTCAAGACAGCTTTCCTTAATGGAAGTCTTGATGAAAGCATCTACATGATGCAACCAAAAGGATTCATTGAAAAAGGCCAAGAGGAAAGGATATGCAAGTTGCAAAGATCCATATATGGATTAAAGAAAGCATCCAGATCCTGGAACATAAGGTTCGATCAAGCCATGAAAAGTTTTGGATTTATTCAAAACCTTGACGAACCCTGTGTATACAAAAGGATTAAAGGCGACAAGTTGGTTTTCCTAGTTCTTTACGTTGATGATATACTACTCATCGGAAATGATGTAGGTGTATTGACATCGATAAAAGAATGGTTAACAAAACAATTTGACATGAAGGACTTAGGAGAAGCAATTTATATTCTTGGTATCCAAGTCATAAGGGATAGAAAGAATAGACCGATTGCATTATCCCAAGCTTTATACATATATAAAATCTTGTCTAGATTTTCCATGCAACATTTCAAGAAAGGTATGTTACCTTTCAGAAATGGAAGCAAGCTTTCTAAGGAACAAGTTCCTAAGGATGAACATGAAGAGCAATTCATGAGTCGAGTTCCATATGCCTCGGCAGTTGGAAGTCTCATGTATGCAATGCTTTGCACCAAACCAGATATTTGTTTTGATGTTGGCATAGTTAGCAGATTTCAATCGAAACCTGGTCTTGATCATTGGATGGCAGTCAAACATTTTTTCAAGTATCTCAGAAGAATAAGAGATTATATGCTTGTATATTCTAGAGGGGATTTAATTCCCGTTGGGTAAACAGATTCCGATTTCCAATCGAATTCTGACTCCAAGAAGATCAACATCAGAATTTGTGTTTACACTTGGAGGAGGGGCAGTCATATGGAGGAGTATCAAGCAATCTTGTATTGCTGATTCCACCATGGAAGCTGAGTATTTGGCCACATGCGAAGCTGCTAAAGAGGCTGTTTGGCTCCGCCAATTCTTGATTGACTTGGAAGTGGTTCCTGATGTGAATAAGCAAATCACTATCTATTGTGACAATAGTGGAGTAGTGGCTAATTCGAGAGAACCAAGAAGTCATAAGAGAGGCAAACACATTGAAAGAAAGTTTCATCTTCTGAGGGAAATTGTGCATAGGGGTGACGTGACGATTACCAAGATCGCGTCAGCAGAAAATCTAGCTGATCCCTTCACAAGGCTCTTCCACATAAGAGTTTTGATGGGCATTTAGAGAACATGGGGATGATAGATATGACACATTTGCTATAGAGCAAGTGGGAGATTGTTAGGATTATGCTCAATAGCAAGAGTGTAATAATGTATTTGACAATCTTTTCATATTAATAAAGTGATTTCTAGTTTAACAAATCTTATAGCATTTATAGTTTAATTATTATAATTCTCAAAAGTAAATAATTGTAAGGTCAAAGACTATGAAAAAATAAGAATTGTTCGTACATCGGGATATGTATGAGGTAGACACAATTCTTTAGTTAGTCTTGAATAATATTCACAACTTAAGATAAAGGTTGGGCGCATTTATCTTGTTAAAGTTGTAGATTCTTTTGCTAGCATTTGAGTGAGATCAAATGTGTTATGATGAGTCTAAAATCATCAAAGTGTGGTGTCTTTGGATAAAAGAATCTAGTGCTCTGGGTGCATTGAATAGGATCATAGTGAAATACTTTATTCAGAACCGTCAATGGATAAAAGTTTTCACTTGAAGACAATCGGAGAGTCTATCTCAATCCTCAGATAAATGATGGACTTATGGTTGCAAGTGTTATCATTTGAGCTATCAATGAGTACGATTATATAGCATAGTCTATCCTAGATAGTTTGGTGGTATTCATTTGTTAATCGATAGAGGACTTCATTTATAAATATGGACATCGTGGCTCCATTTATTAAATGAGAGTAGAATATCATCATATGGATGTTTTTAGGTATTGGATATTAAATCTTAACGTTAAGTTTTCAATAGTGTCTATTGAAATATGGCTTCTGGACAAGTCAAAATATCCAAGTTCAAAATGTTGTCATATGGGTAAATATGGTAACTTGGAGAGCTATGGGCGGTCTATGAGCTGTTGGAGATTACTGGTATTCTTCATGAGGATACACTATCTCCATTAAGATTGTCTAGGGTATGAATGAGCAATATAAACTTATTCTATCTTTATTTAAGAGTTCAATTTTTGTTTTTTAGTGGAATGAACTAAAATTAATAGATCAAACCTAAGTGAATCATTTGTTTATTATGATTAGGTTATGTCTATTGGAACTTAAATTTAGATAGCTTGCCAAGATCCTTAATTCACACGAACTTGCATGGATCACTTGATATATTCTACCAGACCAATTTTTGGGTCCATCTAGAATTGTATTAAGGCATGTGGACTTGTTTCTTTTAGTAAGAATGGGTCTAGTTCACATGTGGACTTTTTATTAAGGTCCAATGGATTTAATAAAATAAGATTAATAAAAAAAACAATATTGGTCCTTATATGTTAACAGTGTTTTTTGGCAGGGGTCCAAAGAAGAATTTTCCACCAAGTAACCACCTGGTAGGGACCATTCCAACTCTCAGGTATCTAGCGGGATGGATACCTCGACCTTGAAGGAATCAATACTTGGTAGGGCTAGAACCTCGACTACCTATCTACCTAGATGAAGCGTCAGAGATACGAACCAAAAAGAGTAGGTATCACACTATGTATCTACTCTAAAGCTGGTACCACAATACCCCGTACTTGGTACCTCACGGTACCTGGTACCTCTCTTATGGAATCCAGGTACCTCGACACACTCCTAGTACCCGAGTATCTCGATAGCGGCCTAGCACCCAGGTACCTCGACATCTACCTGGTACCTGGGTACCTCGCTATCCACCCAGAACCCGTCCAAGATAGGTATCCTATCCACCCCAAAATAGGTATCCTACTCGTTGAGCAGGAAGAATGGTACCATGAAGATACTAGCATGCTAGAACAAGTACCACGCCAGCGAGAAGGGACTGGGACAACAAAATACCTCGCCTGAAGGCAAGAAGCATGCAACACCATCTAACCTCATTAATGGCGATTCATAACTCCATTAATGAGGGAATCCGTCAACTCCATTAATGGCCATTCAATCCACCATTAATGAAGGAATCAGTCAACTCCATTAATGGCCATTCACAACGCCATTAATGAAGGAATCAGTCAAATCCATTAATGGCCATTCACAACGCCATTAATGAAGGAAGCAGTCAACTACATTAATGGCCATTCATAATGCCATTAATGAGAGAATATTCAACTCCATTAATGCTGTATCAACATTCCTTTGATTATGTATTAATTAATGGAGTGGACAACAAGAATGAGACATATAAATATGACCGAGTTCTCTCTAAGGAGGGGGTTGAGTCCAAAAGACAGTAACCATAGCCTATAGCTGGGTTCGAACGATAAAGAGAGTTCACCAGCTCAGGGTCTGACTTCGTCACCATGCTCGGGCTCCAAACGCAGAACTCATGTCCGATATCTCCACTCTCTGATGGTCAACAATATATCTCTAAGCTCTCTCATATCTCCAAGGTGTCTCTGATCCTAGATTTCGCCCACTTCTTCACCAAAAATACAGTTTGACATCTCTTACCATTGTATCGACTATTGTACATGTCAATTTTCTCCATGAATGTATCGGTACCTAGTGGTATCCCTCCAACGGTGACCTATCAGGTCCCGGATTGTATTTATGTAAGCTCTCCAGAGCACCTCTCGAGATATATAAATATAAAGAAGGATCTTTCTCCTTCCTATGGATACTGCCTGGGGTTTTTTCAGCATGTGATCAATTGTTATGCTTTTTCCCCTTAGGTCAGTCCACCTCTACCAAATGAGTTGGCATTCTCCATTTTATCTCATTCATCATGCAAGTATATGAGCTAGGTACCGACCTCATAGGTTCTAGCCCTTATGTACCTTCTTGCACGTTATCTAGGTCGAGGAATTATGGAGGGCACCTAGAGAGGTAACCAGGTACCTGGATCAGATAACCTAGATTGGGTACCAGCCTACTACACCAGATAGGCGGGATGATGGGTCTCCTACCTACCTCGCCCTCACCTTGCCTCTCTCAGCTATACAAGAGCCACGGTACCTCGAGGTACCTACCACACCTTGCTGTATCACCTTGTCAAAACCACGGTACGAAGTACCTACCCCCCCTACGACCTCCGGGTTAGCGAGTTGAGGGTGTTAATTGAGATTTTCACTACGAGTAAATTTTTCCGTTAAGACTTTTTGGCGCCGTCTGTGGGGAGCTCACCGACGTGGCTTCGTTATCTTTACATGCAAGCTTGGCTTTCTACTATCGAGATGGTACGTGGGACTCCTGGCAGAATCGGTCTACTATATCCCCCCCATGTAGCGAACCTGCTCATACACTTACGGAGCTCCACTACAGCAACTCTGTACCAGTACGATCTCTTTTACAGCAGATTCGTTACGATCTCCTATACAGTAGATCCGCTCCGGTACATCTAGAGCTCCCATGCAGTAGAGCTGCACCTCTCTTGCTTCCTTACAGAAGATTTGCTCTGCTATCAGCAGATCTCTTATATAACATATCCATTGGACTTGCACCTGTTCATGCGGATCCCCTCATGTCACTGGATACTCTTCGAAAGCTCCTAGCTAGCAGGTCAACCAATGTACCGGAGAAGCCAACACAAATGTATGAGCAGCACGACCGATAGAGGCCTAGTGGATATTCACTTCGTGTACCAGGCCACTCAATGCCCAAGTGAGCCACTAGGATTCAGATTCTGATTCTTTCCAGGAGGGTCCAGAGCCTCATTTCACTTGCTGGGGACTTCTAGGATCCTAAGCATGCCTCTGGACCAGTATCATACCGATGGCTCCCTAACTCACATATCGGGCTCCACAACGCCCTAGTGAGCCACCCTAGTCCTGATCCGTTCAGGGAGAGCTCAGAGGCTTCCTACATTGATGTGGCCTTCTACATGGTTTAGCAAGCCTCTGGAGCAGCAGCCTAGCTGTATGGCCCAGTGGCTACTCACTTCTTTATCCGGGCTAGTCAACGCCCAAGTGAGCCATTATGTCCCGATTCTTTCCATCATGGTCCAGAGCCACATTTCAGTCGCTGGGGACTTCTAGGATCCCAAATATGCCTCTGGACCAGTGTCATACCGGTGGCTCCCTACCTATCATACCAAGCTCCACAACGCCTAGTGAGCCACTCTAGTCCTGATCCGTTCAGGGAGAGCTCAGAGGCTTCCTACATTGCTACGACCTTCTACATGGTTTAGCAAGCCTCTGGAGCAACAGCCTAACTGCATGGCCCAGTGGCTCATCACTTCTTTAATTGGGCTAGTCAACTCCCAAGTGAGCCACTGTATCCCTATTCTTTCCAGTATGGTCCAGAGCCATATTTCAGTTGCTGGGGACTTCTAGTATCCTAAGCATGCCTCTGGACCAATATCATACAGGTAGCTCCCTACCTCTCATACCGGGCTCCACAGCGCCTTAGTGAGCCACCCTAGTCCTGATCAGTTCAGGGAGAGCTCAGAGGCTTCCTACATTGCTATGGCCTTCTATATGGTTTAGCAAGCCTCTGGAGCAGCAGCATAGCAGCATGGCCCAGTGGCTCATCACTTCTTTAATCGGGCTAGTCAACGCCCAAGTTAGCCACTGTGTCCCGATTCTTTCCAGTATGGTCCTGAGCCACATTTCAGTTGCTGGGGACTTCTAGTATCCTAAGCATGCATCTGGACCAGTATCACACAAGTGGCTCCATACCTCTCATACCGGGCTCCATAACGCCCTAGTGAGCCACCCTAGTCCTGATCCGTTCAGGGAGAGCTCAAAGGCTTCCTACATTGCTATGGCCTTCTACATGGTTTAGCAAGCCTCTGGAGCAGCAGCCTAGCTGCATGGCCCAGTGGCTCCTCACTTTTTTAATCGGACTAGTCAACGCCCAAGTGAGCCACTGTGTCCCGATTCTTTCCAGCATGGTACACAGCCACATTTCAGTTGCTGGGGACTTCTAGGATCCCAAGCATGCCTCTGGACCAGTATCATACCGGTGGCTCCATACCTCTCGTACCGGGCTCCACAACGCCCTAGTAAGCCACCATAGTCTTGATCCGTTCAGGTAGAGCTCAGAGGCTTCCCATATTGCTGAGTCCTTCTACATGCTTTAACAAGCCTCTAGAGCAACAACACAGCTACAAGATCTATGATTCCTCACTTATTTTACTGGGCCCCCTCATAGCGCCCATATGAGCTACCTAGATCATAGCTGCAAGATTAGCAGTTCCCAACCTTTCATACCGGGTTACCCAACGCCCCAGCGCGCTACCAAGGTCCAGGTTCGTTCAAGTAGATTCTCGAGTGCCATTATGAAGATTGAAGACTTTCGACCACTCCAAGTAGGCTCCTTAACTGGTTACATCACTTGGGGACTAGAAGCTTACCTTTCTCCCTAGTACTCCTGTGGGAAGGGTGGTAACCTCAACACGAGAAAAGTTCTCCTAATGACCAGTCCTCGATAAAAGCTCCTTTACGAAAGGTCGCTCAATTACTTATACCCGTAACGTGGGTCACCTCAGAAGGTTCTACCGATGAAGCCTACGGGGTGAGCATTGACCAGTATCGCCTCGAGTATGATCGCCTTGGTGTTCTCCTATGATCGCCTTGGTAGTTCTCCAACGATCCCTTCGGTAGTTCTCATATGATCGCATTTCTCCTATGATCAAAACCAAGAAAGCCTCATGACATTAATGAGGCCTTGGCCGGGCACCACCCCTAGCTAAGAAAGATCTGGTGTTAAAGTGGCCTTAGCTGCCTACCAGGACCATCACTTGAAGACCGGGATTCCTTGCACAGGAATGCCCGATGCCTTGGATTGGGACTACATCCTTTCCAAAAAATGATTATGGTGCTAAAGTGGCCTTAGTTACCTACCATGATCATTGCCTTAAAGCCAGGAAAGCTACACAGCACTCCTAATACCTGGGACCAGATTAATCCCTCCAAATGAAAGATTTGGGAGAGGCGAGTTATGTTCTAGGGATCTAACTTATAAGGGATCCTAAGAACAAACTCATAGCATTGTCTCAGGCATCATATATCGACAAGATTCTTATGCGATTTTCGATGCAGAACTCCAAGAAAGGTAATTTACCTTCTAGACATGAGGTTCACTTGTCAAAGGAACAGTGTCCTAAGACACCTCAAGAAGTTGAGGTTATGAGACGTGTGCCATATGCATCAGCAGTAGGTAGTCTCATGTATGCTATGTAATGCACGAGACCGGACATCTGCTATGCAGTGGGAGTAGTCAGCAGGTACTAGTCCAACCCAGGATTAGATCATTGGGTTGCTGTCAAGACTATTCTCAAGTATCTTCGGAGAACGAGAAACTATATGTTAGTGTATTCTGGACAGGATTTGATCCCGTTAGGATACACAGATTCTGATTTTCAGTCAGACAGGGATTCTAGAAAATCCATGTCTGGATCAGTATTCACCCAAGGTGGTGGAGCCATTGTGTGGAGAAGTATAAAGCAATCTTGCATTGCTGACTCCACCATGGAAGCCGAATATGTAGCCGCTTGTGAAGCTGCTAAAGAGGCTGTTAGGCTCCGTAAGTTCTTGAGTGATCTGGAAGTTGTTCCAGATATGGATAAGCCCATCACACTTTATTGTGATAACAGTGGTGATGTGGCTAATTCCAAAGAACCAAGAAGCCACAAAAGAGGGAAGCATATAGAGAGAAAGTATCATCTCATTAGAGAGATAGTGCAGAGAGGAGATGTGATCGTCACCAAGATAGCCTCACAAGACAATCATGCTGATCAATTTACGAAGACCTTACCGGCTAAAGTGTTTGAAGGTCACCTAGAAGGTCTAGGGTTACGAGACATGACTCACATGCTTTAGTGTAGGGAAAATCGATATAAAACACAGCGGAAGAAACAAAAAATGTATTTCGTATGGTTTTAAAATTTTTCTCAAAGTTGAACCTTAACCTTTTAATTAATTAAACTCAAATATATACAGTTAGAGTTAAATACCTCTTGACGTGTGATCCGATTGACTTACGTCGATTGGTAATCCGTAAAATCTTTTCCGATGCCCGTGAACAGTACCCGCGTGAACAGTGATTGTGAACAGTACCCCCGCCGTGAACAGTGATCGTGAACAGTACCGCGAGATCTTCCAATCCGAACACGTACGTGAATCACCTAGGAGCGTGGTCTCCCTTTTTCTTTGAATTGCAAAACTGAGAATGGATGAACAAAGTTTTCTTTTTCTTCTGTTAGTCACAAAACAATCAAAAGAAGACAACAATTATTCCGGTCACTTTTGAGTTCTCAATCTAATGATCGAAACTCACGTGAACCTAATTCGATGTTGTACACACAAGCTTATTGATGAACAAGCAATCAGTGTACTATCAAAGAATAATCTCTTCTCTCTTTTACGTTTAGTAGAATAAAAATTATCCATTTCTATGAATTGAGAAGAAGAAGAAAAATTGAATCATTCAATCAACTATCGTGGCCGAATTCTATATGTGGAATTATATAGGTGGCCGAAATTTTGCTTCCTCTTCTATTTAGGATTGCCGAAATCTTCCTCTAAATGGACTAGGGTTGCCGCAAATCACATACCAAAAAGAGTTTGTGTTGCACCCTAATTTCCATCAACCTTTAGATTTCAAACCTAATCCAACTCATAGATATTTTTATTCTTTTATTGACTAAATAAAAAGACTTCTTATTTGATTAAATAAATAAAATTAATTATTTATTTTCTTATCAAACAAGTCTTTTACTTTTAATATACTACTACCAATAGTATAACTTTAGGAAATATATTTCCTGATCAGAAAAAGATTTGTTTCTTAATTAAACAATTAATTAATAAATTAACTAATTCTTATTTAATTAAAACAATGAAACAAAATAATATATTAGGTTAATATATACACCTTGCCGCCCCACTTATATAAATGGGCCATATATTATTTTCTTATTTCATTTAATCCATTGGACTTTAAATAAAAGCCCACATGTGAACCAGACTCATTCTTACTAAAAGAAACAAGCCCACATGTCTCCTTTTAATATATTAATATAATAGTGCAGCCCATTAATTAAATAATAGACATATTATATTCTTGATATATTAAAAACAATTCTAGATGGACCCTTAAATCGGCCCGGTAGAATATATCAAGTGATCCATGCAAATACGTGTGGATTGGGGATCTTGGCGGGCTATCTAAATTTAAGCTTCAATAGACACAACCTAATCACAATCAACAAATGATTCACTTAGGTCCAATCTATTAATTTTAACTCATTCCACTAAAGAGCTAAAATTGAACTCTTAAATAAAGATAGAATAAGGAGATGTTTCTCATTCATACCCTAGACAATCTTATAGGAGATGGTGTATCCTCGTGAATAATATCAGTAATCGCCAAGAGCTCATAGACCGCCTATAGCTCTCCAAGTTACCATATTTCCTCATATGACCACATTTCGAACTTGGATACTTTGACTTGTCCAGAAGCCATGTTTTCAATAATCATTATTGAAAACTCAACGTTGAGATTTAATATCCAATACCTCAAAACATCCATATGATGATATTATACTCTCATTTAATAAATGGAGCCACGATGTCCATATCTATAAATGAAGTCCTCTATCGATTAACAAATGTATACCACCAAACTATCGAGGATAGACTATGCTATATAATCGTACTCATTGATAGCTCTAATGATGACACTTGCAACCATAAGTCCATCATTTATCTCAGGATTAAGATAGACTCTCCGATTGTCCTCTTTAATGAAAAGACTTATATCTAGTGACGGTTCTAGATAAAGTATTTCATTGTGATCCAGTTCAATGCACCTAGTGCACTAGATTCTTTTACTCGAAAACCTTTCGATGATTTTAGACTCATCATATTCATTTGATCCCACTTAAATGCTAGTAAAAGAATTCTACAACTTTAACAAGATAGAGGTGCCCAACCTTTAACTTAAGTTGTGAACGTTATTCAAGACTAACTAAAGAATTGTGTCTACCTCATACATATCCGGATGTATGAACAATTCTTCATGTCTCATAGTGTTTTGACCTTATGATTATTTACCTTGACAATTATAATAATAAATACTATAAGTAATTGTAAGTATCAGAATTCACTTTATTAATATGAGAAGATTGTCAATTACAATATTACACTCTTGCCATTGAGCATAATCCTAACAATCTCCCACTTGCTCTATAGCAAGTGTGTCATATCTCTCATTCCCATGTTCTCTAGATGTCCATCAAAGCTCTTATGAGGTAGAGCCTTTGTGAAAGGATCCGCTAGATTTTCTGCTGACGCGATTTTGGTGATCGTCACGTCTCCCCTATGAACAATTTCCCTCAAAAGGTGATACTTCCTTTCAATGTGTTTACCTCTCTTATGACTTCTTGGTTCTTTCGAATTAGCCACTGCACCACTGTTGTCACAGTGTATAGTGATCTGCTTATTCGCACTAGGAACCACTTCTAAGTCAATCAAGAATTGGCGGAGCCAAACAGCCTCTTTGGCAGCTTCGAATGCAGCAACATACTCAGCTTCCATGGTGGAATCAGCAATACAAGATTGCTTGATACTCCTCCATATGACTGCTCCTCCTCCAATGGTAAACACAGATCCTGATATGGATTTTCTGGAGTCAGAATCCGACTGGAAATCAAAATATGTATACCCAACGGGAATTAAATCCCCTCCAGAGTATACAAGCATATAATCTCTAGTTCTCTTGAGATACTTGAAAATATGCTTGACTGCCGTCCAATGATCAGGACCAGGTTTCGATTGAAACCTGCTAACTATGCCAACAGCAAAACAAATATCTGGTCAAGTACAGAGCATTGCATACATGAGACTTCCAACTGCCGAGGCATATGGAACTCTACTCATGAATTGCTCTTCATGCACATTCTTAGGTGCTTGACCCTTAGAAAGTTTGATTCCATGTCTAAAAGGTAACATACCTTTCTTGGAATCTTGCATGGTGAATCTAGACAAGATTTTATCAATGTATGAAGCTTGGGATAATGCAATCATTCTATTCTTTCTATCCCTTATTACTTGGATACCAAGAATATAACTTGCTTCTTGCTTCTCCTAAGTCCTTCATATCAAATTGTTTTGCTAACCATTCTTTCACTGATGTCAATACACCTACATCGTTTCCAATGAGTAGTATATCAACAACATAAAGAATGAGGAAAACCAACTTGTCGCCTTTGATCCTCTTGTATACACAAGGTTCGTCAGGGTTTTGAATAAATCCAAAACCCTTTACAGCTTGATCGAACCTTATGTTCCAGGATCTGGATGCTTGCTTTAGTCCATATATGGACTTTTGCAACTTGCATACTCTTTCTTCTTGGCCTTTTTCAATGAATCCCTCTGGTTGCATCATGTAGATGATCTCGTCAAGACTTCCATTAAGGAAAGCTGTCTTGACGTCCATTTGCCAAATCTCTAGGTCTAGAGATGCTGCAATGGATAAGAGTATCCTAATGGATTTAAGCATGGCCATAGGTGATAAGGTTTCCTCATAATCGATACATTCTTTCTGTATATAACCTTTAGCTACTAGTCTAGCTTTAAAGGTTTCCACCTTACCATCCATACCTCTTTTCCTCTTGTATACCCACTTGCACCCAATGGGTTTTATCCCTTTAGGCAAGTCTACAAGGGACCAGACTTTGTTATTGAACATCGATTCAATCTCAGATTGCATTGCCTTTTGCCAATAACGACAATCAACATTCTTCATAGCTTCCTTATACGTGTAGGGATCATCGTCGTCCGGGAGATTCTCAACAGATTCTCCTAGACCGATATATCTTTCGGGTTATGTTCTAACCCTCCCACTACGACAAGGAATGGTAGGTTGTTGATCTTGTGTTGGAGTGGAACTTACAATTGGGCTGGGTTGTGAAACCTCTTGTGGAATTGTATCTCTTGACATCTCATTCAGGACAATTCTACTTTTGGGCACAAAATTATTCATATAGTCCTTTTCTAGAAATGAAGCATTTGTTGAAACAAATACTTTTAGATCAGAAGGACTATAGAAATAATATCCTTTAGTTCCTTTTGGATACCCCACAAATATACATCTTTCCGAACGGGACTCCATCTTTTCTGTCTTTCCTTTCAACACATGTGCAGGACAACCAAATATCCTCATGTGTTGTAAACTAGGCTTTCGCCCAGTCCACAATTCATGTGGGGTTTTAGGGACAGATTTAGATGGTACATCGTTTAGAATATATATTGTTGTTTGTAGAGCATATCCCCAAAAAAGAAATAGGAAGTGTTGAATAACTCAACATTGATCTAACCATCTCTAAAAGAGTCCTATTTCTCCTTTCTGCTACCCCATTTTGTTGAGGTGTACCTGGTGCAGAAAGCTGAGAAACTATCCCATTATCAATAAGATATTGCTGAAACTCTCCAGATAGATATTCTCCACCACGATCAGATCTCAAGATTTTTATATGTTTCTCAAGCTGATTTTCTACTTCAGCTTTGAATGCTTTGAACATATCAAATGCATCCCGACTTATGTCTCATGAGATACACATAACCAAATCTTGAGTAATCATCTGTGAAGGTGATGAAGTACTCATATCCACCTCTAGCTTGAATGCTCATAGGACCATATACATCAGTGTGTACTAGTCCTAAACATTCAGTGGCTCTTGCACCTTTGGTATTGAACGGCTTTTTGGTCATTTTACCTTCCAAACAAGATTCACAAGTTGGCAGATCATCAACCTTTAAGTCACTTAAAGGTCCGTCACATACCAATCTTTTAATACTATTAAGGTTAATGTGACCTAGGCGTAAATGCCAAAGATAGGTTTCATCTTTTGATAATTTTACTCTTTTATGATTAGGTTCCGTTATTTCTGTGTCTAACGAGTGAGAGATATTTCTATGCAAAAAGAATAAACCGTTTTCCAATGTACCTTTGCAAACAACTTTGTCATTCTTACTAATAATAAAAGTTTTATTAAAAGTAACCGAATATCCAAACTTATTTAAACAAGAAACTGAAATTAAATTCCTCTTGAATTAAGGTACATAATAAACGTCTATTAAATCTAAATGCCTACTAGAATCTAAAATAACTCTAATATCTCCCACTGCACTTGCAGACACTAACGTTCCGTTGCCCAAGCGCAAATTGACTTCATCTTCATTCAACCTTCTCTTTTCCTGAAACCCCTTCAAGGAATAACAAACATGATTAGTGGCTCCAGAGTCTATGATCCAAGAATCAGTAGAATCTGCCAGAAAACATGTTTCTAGATAATTAACATTACCTTCTTCCTTCTTTTTATGGGACTTTGGGCAATCTCTTTTCCAATGTCCCTTTTCACCACAAAGGAAGCATTTCCCTTTGATCTTGGTTACTTTCTTGGTTTCCTTCTTGGTAGGCCCAAGTTGCTTTTTCTTCTGTTGTTTCTTGACCTTCTTATGGGTCTTAACAGTAGCAACTTTACCAACCAAATGAATCTCTTGACCTTTGTTTTCACAAGGATCTTTTCAGCGCTTTGAACATCTTGCATCAGGCCCTGCAAGGTGTATTCCTTTTTGTTCAAGGTGTAGTCCAACTTGAACTGATCAAAGGAATCTGACAGTGAGTTAACTACCATATCAATTTTGGTCTCACCATCAATATCAGCACCATTTAGTTCAGCAATATTGAGATGTGCTATGACTTTCATCATGTGATCTTTCACAGATTGTCCAGGTTTCATCCTAAGATTCATAAAAGCAGTCACTGCCTCTCTCTTAGTCGTCCTAGACCTCATAGCAAACATTTCCTCTAGAGACATCATTATATCAGCAGCGGACTCCATTCCTTCATGTTGCTGTTGCAACACGTCGGAGATAGTGGCCATAATGTAACATTTTGCCATATCATCAGAAGTCTTCCACTGCTCATACTCATATCTTTGCATCACATTAGATTCATTATTAGGAAGGGGTGGTTTAGGAGTGGTCAGACCAAACTTATGTTTTTCACTTTGCAGCAACAACCCAATTTTCCTTTTCCATGTTACGTAGTTATCTCCAGTTAAGGTGTTATCTTTCAGGATGTTCATAAGTGATGGGGTCATGATTTCTGATTAAAATAAAAACATATATAAGTAAATAATCATGATAATAGCACTTTTAAAAATTTATCTTGAATTAAATAAATAATCCAATCATAAAAATTCAACGGTGATCCAACACCCATAAATATTACGCCTCCTTTGGGAGTTCGCACTATTTACTAGTTAGACTAGGTCCCACCTAATTGTTAACATAACAACCATCGTTTTTAATTTTAGCCTTGTAATTTTTATTAACAAGAACTCTTGGGAGGATATTAATAAAATTACATTGAGTGTGTTACCAAGATATCGACCCTCAATTTTCTCTCACGAAAATCCCTCCTTGGGGAGTAGATTTCGTTTAAGTCAATTGTCTAGTCTATCCTTGTAAGGAAGTATATTGTTAAATTCCATTTATGGACGCCCCTTGGGGGGATTACCAAAAATAATAAAACTCAACTAATCTTGGAGGCCATAGGCGTTCTTGCACACCTTCTCCCACTCAATTATTTAAGGCGTGTGATTAAATCCCAAAGAATGATTTTTACCAAGTTATCTAGATGCCAATTAGATACCTAAATCATTCAATGCATGTTCATACCAAAAGAGATATATGAGTGGCACTCCTATTCTAAAATGTCATGTTATCATACAACAACAAATATTGTAATATTTAAGCAAAAATTAAATAGCAACAATTTTGGCCCATCTTAGAAAAGCAAGTAAATTACAATTGTTAGGAATACAAGATCTTCAGGTGGCCATCAACCATACGCTCATCCCTCGGCCTCCTCCCATGGACATGCACAGCCCACAACCCCACAAAGGGGCTGCCTTGCGCAGCCCATAAGGCCACACAAGGCTGCCGTGCGCAGCCCACCAAGGATTGGGCTTGCCATGCGCAGCCCAATCCAGTCCTAGGGTGCGCACGGTGCTCGTTCTCGGTTCCGGTTGCTTCGTTTTTCTTCGTGTCTTCGAATTTTCAATACCCGAATACATTACATCATATTACGAATAAATTACTGCAGCAATTTTTTTTTTATTATTATTTTACTGTAGTAATATTTACAAAAAAAATACTGCACCTGATTACAAAAAAAATACTGCACTTATTTTACATACAAAAAAAAAATAAAACCCTAGCAACTACCAAGAAGGAATTATGGCGATAATAGACCACCCTTCTTGTAACAAATCCAAAACAAAAATTACATTGAAATTCTAGGACCAAAATCGAGTAATAACAATTCACTTTATAAAACATATATAAATCCATACATTCAACATGTAATTATATATGCGAATACCTAGAGTGCCATCTCTTTCTAAAACATGTATAATCACAATAAAAAAGAAATAGATTCACGTATATATACGTTAATTATTTAAAAGGTACAACCAAGGCTCTGATACCAATGGTAGGGAAAAATCGATATAAAACACAGCAGAAGAAACGAAAAATAGATTTCGTATGGTTTTAAATTTTTTCTCAAAGTTGAACCTTAACCTTTTAATTAATTAAACTCAAATATATACGGTTAGAATTAAATACCACTTGACGCGTGATCCGATTGACTTACGTCGATTGGTAATCCGCAAAATCTTTTCCGATGCCCGTGAACAGTACCCGCGTGAACAGTACCCGCGTGAAACAATGATTGTGAACAGTACCCGCGTGAACAGTGATCGTGAACAGTACCGCGAGATCTTCCAATCCGAACACGTACGTGAATCACCTAGGAGCGTGGTCTCCCTTTTTCTTTGAATTGCAAACCTGAGAATGGATGAACAAAGTTATCTTTTTCTTTTGTTAGTAACAGAACAATCAAAAGAAGACAAAAATTATTCCGGTCACTTTTGAGTTCTCAATCTAATGATCGAAACTTACGTGAACCTAATTCGATGTTGTACACACAAGCTTATTGATGAACAAGCAATCAGTGTACTATCAAAGAATAATCTCTTCTCTCTTTTATGTTTAGTAGAATAAAAATTATCCTTTTCTATGAATTGAGAAGAAGAAGAAAAATTGAATCATTCAATCAACTATGGTGGCCGAATTCTATATGTGGAATTATATAGGTGGCCGAAATTTTGCTTCCTCTTCTATTTAGGATTGCCGAAATCTTCCTCTAAATGGACTAGGGTTGCCGCAAATCACATACCAAAAAGAGTTTGTGTTGCACCCTAATTTCCATCAACCTTTAGACTTCAAAACCTAATCCAACTCATAGATATTTTTATTCTTTTATTGACTAAATAAAAAGACTTCTTATTTGATTAAATAAATAAAATTAATTATTTATTTTCTTATCAAACAAGTCTCTTACTTTTAATATACTACTACCAATAGTATAACTTTAGGAAATATATTTCCTGATCAGAAAAAGATTTGTTTCTTAATTAAACAATTAATTAATAAATTAACTAATTCTTATTTAATTAAAACAATGAAACAAAATAATATATTAGGTTAATATATACACCTTGCCGCCCCACTTATATAAATGGGCCATATATTATTTTCTTATTTCATTTAATCCATTGGACTTTAAATAAAAGCCCACATGTGAACCAGACCCATTCTTACTAAAAGAAACAAGCCCACATGTCTCATTTTAATATATTAATATAATAGTGCAGCCCATTAATTAAATAATAGACATATTATATTCTTGATATATTAAAAAGAAATCTAGATGGACCCTTAAATCGGCCCGGTAGAATATATCAAGTGATCCATGCAAATACGTGTGGATTGGGGATATTGGCAGGCTATCTAAATTTAAGCTTCAATAGACACAACCTAATCACAATCAACAAATGATTCCCTTAGGTCCAATCTATTAATTTTAACTCATTCCACTAAAGAGGTAAAATTGAACTCTTAAATAAAGATAGAATAAGGAGATGTTTCCCATTCATACCCTAGACAATCTTATAGGAGATGGTGTATCCTCGTGAATAATATCAGTAATCGCCAAGAGCTCATAGACCGCCTATAGCTCTCCAAGTTACCATATTTCCTCATATGACCACATTTCGAACTTGGATACTTTGACTTGTCCAGAAGCCATGTTTTCAATAATCATTATTGAAAACTCAACGTTGAGATTTAATAACCAATACCTCAAAACATCCATATGATGATATTATACTCTCATTTAATAAATGGAGCCACGATGTCCATATCTATAAATGAAGTCCTCTATCGATTAACAAATGTATACCACCAAACTATCGAGGATAGACTATGCTATATAATCGTACTCATTGATAGCACTAATGATAACACTTGCAACCATAAGTCCATCATTTATATCAGGATTAAGATCGACTCTCCGATTGTCCTCTTTAATTAAAAGACTTATATCTAGTGACGGTTCTAGATAAAGTATTTCATTGTGATCCAGTTCAATGCACCTAGTGCACTAGATTCTTTTACTCGAAAACCTTTCGATGATTTTAGACTCATCATATTCATTTGATCCCACTCAAATGCTAGTAAAAGAATTCTACAACTTTAACAAGATAGAGGTGCCCAACCTTTAACTTAAGTTGTGAACGCTATTCAAGACTAACTAAAGAATTGTGTCTACCTCATACATATCCGGATGTATGAACAATTCTTCATGTCTCATAGTGTTTTGACCTTATGATTATTTACCTTGACAATTATAATAATAAATGCTATAAGTAATTGTAAGAATCCGAATTCACTTTATTAATATGAGAAGATTGTCAATTACAATATTACACTCTTGCCATTGAGCATAATCCTAACATTTAGTGCAAGTGGGAGATTGTTGGGGTTTTTGCCCTAAAGCTTGTAATATATAAATATAATTTGAACATAAATAAAAGAAGTAGTATATTCATTCATTTTGTGTCATACTTTATATAACATGTGCACTTAACATCCAAAATTGCCAGATGTAATTTTGAACTGAGTATATGAGTGTCATATATAGATGGATTCAGTTTGAAACGAGCAATCTAAAGAGTCCGTAGATAGCAAATAAAGCTGGGTACTTTATTTGTGGTTAATCTACAGCTGCGGTCTATTTCGTAGTGTATGGTGATCCTATCCTGGATCATTCATATGTACATATGAGAATGGAGGCACCTTATATGATGTGATCATATTGGACTGGGCCATGATCTATATGAATCTCTCACTAAGATCCGTTTAACGATGAGATTCATATATATCAACTAATGATGGCTATATGTGGGTGATCTTAATCCTGAGTGTCTTATCGACTCCTTCAGGTTAGATCATGGTCTTTGATATACCATGGGTGAGGTCAGAGTTGCATTTCCGATCAATATACTCCGTATGTTGGGATCGCGGTTTGGCTTGTGGCTGGGAAGGTTTGTACACAATAGTGGAATCCACTCCTTCTTGTGAGAAGTAGATGGTAATTCCCTTAAGGGTTGATTCGGGGCTTGAACAATATGAGCGCTCTCCTATTTCAGCAAGGAATGTAGGATTTATTGTTCATTAGAGAATCAATGGTACTTAATGGAAAGATATGATTAGAGGGGTATAACGGACATTATGACCCAGCTCTAATTATGAACTACTTGTGGAGGATTATACCATATGTAATAGCTATATCGATGGACACCGAAAGTTATTGGTTTGTGTAAAAACGTCTACAATTGAGAGAGTGCAGCTTCGGGTTTTTAGTGGAATAACACTGAAGTTAATAATCATGAAATATTAATTAAAGAGTTTAATTAATAATTTCTAAGGATTATTGGAACTCAAAATACTGTGGGTCCATTAGGTCCCCTTGCTAGCCCGATCGATTTAGGTAACAAGGGTCACGGTTAATTAATTGGATTCTCCAATTAATTGTGTTACGAAAGTGACACGTATATATTCGGGAATTAATTGAATAATGGGATTATTTAATTAATGAATAATGGTGATTAAATAAATTAAATAATATGATTATTTAATTATGTTGTTAATCACTAAATGGAGGGTGTTAGTTGATATTTGATTTTGAATAAAATAAGATAATATGATTATTTTATTTTATTAAATTAAATATTTGAAATTGAATTTGAAATGTTTGAATTCAAAAATAAATATTTAATTATTTTAAAAAAAGGATATGAGATATCTTTGTAAATTTTTAAAAAATCAAATATGGATTTTCGGTTTTGTTTTTTGGTTATATATGAGATATATATTTTTTAAACAAAGAGAGATAACCGAATGAAAAAAAAAACAACATAGCAAAAGAAAAGTAATAAGATTACTTGAAACAGTGAAGAGAGAAAGGTGATCGTGAACAGCAAAAGCACAAGCAAAACAAAAAAGAAAAATAATAGGGTGCAGTAAGAACAACAAGGGCTGCACTTCTAGGTTTTGTTTTGGTGTGTGTGTGTTCTTCTCTTCTTCCTCCATACAGGTCCTGAATATCGTGACACGCCCACACGCTGTTACCAGTTCTGGGAGATAGCGAGGAAGATCACGTGGTTCAAATCAGGAGCAGTTCGTATCAAAGTGAAGGAGCCTCCTACGTAGGTATGAAAAAATTCCTTCACTTTATTATTGCATTTGATTATTACTGTACAAATGGGTTAGTTTAATGATTGCATTAAAAATTTTAAAACCTTCCGCTGCGCAATCTGTAACCCTAGGTTCCAACATCCGGGAGGATCGCCTCGAGTCCAGGAAAGGCCACATGGCATTCCTGTTGCCTTGGCCGGGCACCACCCCTTGCCAATAAGGGTCTGAATGTAAAAGTATAGTTGCCATCAAGACCTCGAGACCAGGAAATAGCTAGGCAGCCCTCCTGATGCCTTGGTCGGGCTACCACCCCCAAGAAGGGTCTGAGTGTAAAAGCATAGTTGCCATCCAGACCTCGAAACCAGAAAATAGCTAGACAGCCCTCATGATGCCTTGGCCGGGCTACCACCCCCAAGAAGGGTCTGAGTGTAAGAGCATAGTTGCCATCCAGACCTAGAGACCAGGAAATAGCTAGACAGCCCTTCTGATGCCTTGGTCGGGCTTCCACCCCCAAGAAGGGTCTGAGTGTAAGAGCATAGTTGCCATCCAGACCTCGAGACCAGGAAATAGCTAGACAGCCATCCTGATGCCTTGGTCGGGCTACCACCCCCAAGAAGGGTCTGAGTGTAAGAGCATAGTTGCCATCTAGACCTCAAGACCAGGAAATAGCTAGACAGCCCTCCTGATGCCTTGGCCGGGTACCACCCCCGCTAAGAAAGACCTGGTGCTAAAGTGTCCTTAGTTGCCTACCAGGATCTTATTGCTAGTATGTTCGCCAAGGGACCAAGATTCCTAGAAAAGGAATGCGAGGTACCCAGATTGTTCCACATGGGTTCGCCAAGGTACCGAGATTCCTAGAAAAGGAATGCGAGGTACCCTGATTGTTCGACATGGGTTCGCCAAGGTACCAAGATTCCTAGAAAAGGAATACGAGGTACCCAGATTGTTCGACTTGTATTCGCCAAGGTATCAAGATTCCTAGAAAAGGAATGCAAGGTACCCAGCTTGTTCGCCATGTGTTCGCTAGGGTACAAAGGTTCCTGGAACTGAAATGCGAGGTACCCAAATTCTACAATGTGTTCGCCATGTGTTCGCCAGGGTACCAAGGTTCCCAGAATGGGAATGAGAGGTACTCAGACTCTAGGAGTACTAGGAACCGGTAAACATGAATGCCAGGTACCTAGAATGGCCGAAGCCAAGAGTGCTGGGAGCATTTTATCTTTTCAAGTAATAGCTACAAGTAAGAAACGACGAGAAAAATTCTTCAAGCAGTACAAGATCCTGACTCCAACCTCAACTTAATAGCGGTGTTCAAGTTATGGGGGACTTCTGTTAACAGTGTTTTTTGGCAAGGGTCCAAAAAAGAATTTTCCACCAAGTAACCACCTGGTAGGGACCATTCCCAGCTCCCAGGTATCTAGCGGGATCGATACCTCGACCTTGAAGGAATCAATACTTGGTAGGGCCAGAACCTCGACTACCTATCTACCTAGATGAAGCGCCAGAGATACGAACCAAAAAGAGTAGGTATCACACTATGTATCTACTCTAAAGCTGGTACCACGATACCCCGTACTTGGTACCTCACGGTACCTGGTACCTCTCTTATGGAATCCAGGTACCTCGACACACTCCTAGTACCCGAGTATCTCGATAGCGGCCTAGCACCCAGGTACCTCGACATCTACCTGGTACCTGGGTACCTCGCTATCCACCCAGAACCCGTCCAAGATAGGTATCCTATCCACCCCAAAACAGGTATCCTACTCGTCGAGCAGGAAGAATGGTACCATGAAGATACTAGCAAGCTAGAACAAGTGCCACGCCAGCGAGAAGGGACTGGGACACCAGAATACCTCGCCTGTAGGGAAGAAGCATGCAACACCATCTAACCTCATTAATGGCCATTCATAACTCCATTAATGAGGGAATCCATCAACTCCATTAATGGCCATTCACAACACCATTAATGAAGGAATCAGTCAACTCCATTAATGGCCATTCACAACGCCATTAATGAAAGAATCAGTCAACTCCATTAATGGCCATTCACAACGCCATTAATGAAGGAATCAGTCAAATCCATTAATGGCCATTCACAATGCCATTAATGAAGGAATCAGTCAAATCCATTAATGGTCATTCACAACGCCATTAATGAAGGAAGCAGTCAACTACATTAATGGCCATTCATAATGCCATTAATGAGAGAATATTCAACTCCATTAATGCCGTATCAACATTCCTTTGATTATGTATTAATTAATGGAGTGGGCAACAAGAATGAGACATATAAATATGACCGAGTTCTCTCTAAGGAGGGGGTTGAGTCCAAAAGACAGTAACCATAGCCTATAGCTGGGTTCGAACGATAAAGAGAGTTCACCAGCTCAGGATCTGACTTCGTCACCATGCTCGGGCTCCAATCGCAGAACTCATGTCTGATATCTCCACTCTCTGATGGTCAACAATATATCTCTAAGCTCTCTCATATCTCCAAGGTGTCTCCGATCCTAGATTTCGCCCACTTCTTCAGCAAAAATACAGTTCGACATCTCTTACCATTGTATCGACTATTGTACATGTCAATTTTCTCCATGAATGTATCAGTACCTAGCGGTATCCCTCCAACGGTGACCTACCAGGTCCCGGATTGTATTTATGTAAGCTCTCCGGAGCACCTTTCGAGATATATAAATATAAAGAAGGATCTTTCTCCTTCCTATGGATACTGCCTGGGGTTTTTTAAGCATGTGATCAATGGTGATACTTTTTCCCCCTAGGTCAGTCCTCCTCTACCAAATGAGTTGTCATTCTCCCTTTTATCTCATTCATTATGCAAGTATATGAGCTACGTACCGACCACGTATGCCCTAGCCCTTATGTACCTCTCTTTGCACATTATCTAGGTCGGGGAATTATGGAGGGCACCTAGAGAGGTAACCAGGTACCTGGATCAGATACCTAGATCGGGTACTAACCTACTACACCAGATGGGCGGGTTGAAGGTTCTCCTACCTACCTCGCCCTCACCTTGCCTCTCTCAGCAATACAAGAGCCACGGTACCTCGAGGTACCTACCACACCTTGCTGTATCACCTTGTCAGAACCACGGTACGAAGTACCTACCCCCCACTGCGACCTCCAGGGTAGCGGGTTGAGGGTGTTAATTGAGATTTTCACCCCGAGTGAATTTTTCCGTTAACATTATATATTGGCTTGGGTGGCAAGGGATTATTTATTAGTCTTATATATTGTTTTTATTTTATTATTTAATTAAATGGAAATTAATTAATTATTTATTTATTTATTTATTTATTTAAAAGTCAAAATCTTTTTCCTAGTAGGAGATGGTCTCCTAGAGTCATATTATTGTTGGTAATATGATAAGTATCAAATACTATATTTGATAAGTAGATAAATAATAGGAATTTTTTACCTAGTCAAATTAGGAAGTATTTGATTTCTATTAGGAAGTTTTTGATTTAGTCAGAATTTAATTATATTCAATAATTGGTTATTGTATAAATACACTATTTGAGTTGGATTAGGAGTCTTGGTGTGGAAAAGAAATCTTTTTTTAAAAAGGATTCTTTGTCACCAAGTAAATCCACCTAGAGATAGGATTCTTGACCACCAAGTAAATCCTCTTTAGGAAAGGATTTGTATACCTATATATACACCAATTAATTTCGGCCAAGCATAAAAGTTTTGGTTGAAAATTTCGGCCAAGCTAGAGAATTTTGAGAGAAAAAAAATTAATTTTTTTTTTGCTCTAGAAAAAATTCGGCAAACTCATAGATATTATGTATTGAATTCGGCCAAAGAAAGGAGAAAAGCGGAACGTTTTTGTTTTCAATAGTACACTAGTATTCTTTACATCAAAAGGATTTTGTATACAAAATAAAATCGGGTTCACACGAGTTTCAATCAAATAGATTGATAATTCACAAGTGACCGGACGTTTTTGGGTTTTCTCTTGGAGGATTATTGTGACTAACAAAGAAGAAGATTTTGTTTGTTTCATTCTCAAGTATACAATTATAGAAAGGGAGCCGACACTCCTAGGTGATTCACGTTCGTGATTGGATTGGAAGATCTTGCGGATCCAATTCGACGCTAGTTCAATCCTCACGAGAAAAAGGATACGATACTTTTAATTATATGTCAATTAATTTAGGGTTAAGGTTCTTTCTTTTAAAGGAAAAATTATTTTAAAATATACCACCCATCTGTTGCTTCCGCCGCATTTTGAACCGTTTTTCCCTACAAAAGCAAATGTGAACCAATTTCTTTCGCAGGCAGAAGATGATGTTGTTGTGACAGTAGCAAACTGCTATTGCACGCAATGATAGAGCACAATTTCCATACATTACCCACCAATCAACTGCAATAACAATTATTAAGTATTATAAGTATGAATACCATTTCAATGATATTATTATTTATTATTATTACATAGATTTTTGTAATAAAACTTATATACCCGGTTGCATTTTACTTCTAGTTGCCATGGCTGCTCGTTCACCAGAACTTTTCTTTCCATCTTTAAAGTATATGAGCTACATTCATGACTCATGAGATTAGTATGTAAATAATATATATATATATATATATAAGTATATGACACAATACTCCCATGCAAAGAAGTTATAATATTGGAATTATAAAATTGATTGTAAGTTGTAACTTTGTACCTCATTTCCAAAATTAGCAATCTCTGCAGCTTCATGGTCTAATTGCGTATAGACAATATGTACGGCTTTCAAAAGATCTGAATTATCCCCAATATGGTCTCTATATCGATATTTTGGGTTCAAATGGTAAGGTAGAAGAATAAAAAATAATAATTTTAGAATAAATAATTAAATACTATACAAAATATTAATTATGAATGACAAACAATCCGAAATAAAATTTACCTGCAGCATGTAGTGGGTGATTAAGCATTTTATCCTACC
The DNA here is from genome assembly GCA_033220585.1 of Dipteronia sinensis. Taxonomy (NCBI): domain Eukaryota; kingdom Viridiplantae; phylum Streptophyta; class Magnoliopsida; order Sapindales; family Sapindaceae; genus Dipteronia; species Dipteronia sinensis. The sequence goes on from CM065637.1 coordinate 32,854,573, forward strand.
GGTTTTGTATAATGTTCAGAATCCATTTAGTATTCCCTCTTTGTTGTTTTACTACATCTTTCATCACACGCATTAACTCATATAAGATAGGCATAGTGGGTATAACTTCGGTATCAACCAATCTCGATTAACTGCATCACACGCATTAACTGCATCTTTTATAAATTTGTTAATGCTTCCTTTAAAATAATTTTCACTATAGATTATTTGAACAATAATTTAAGTGTTTAAGAACAATTGAAAAAAATTTGCAAAATATCCCTGGATTTCAGGATGAAACTCACAATATTTCAGGAATATTGGAAGATTTTTATGGATATTTCAAAATCGAACGGATATTTTCTTGACATTGGATATTACCCCTGTTTCGATATTGGTCCCTCCAAAATATGGATATATCGATGGATATATCGATTTTAAGTTCCTTCCCAGCGGCATTCTCTTCTGCTTTGTTCAAGATAGGTTCAAAAACGGCATTGTCTTCTACTTCGTCCATGTCAATCAAGGCAGGATCAGGTGGCTTGTTTGGGCACTTGAGTTTGTTCTGTCCTTCTTTCTTACAAATGCTACATCTTCGAGCTTTTTTGGCTGGTTTGCATGTGCCAGATGATGGTTTTTTATTGTGTCCTTTTTGTCCACAATTCAAACACGATTGTAACTTTCTTTTCTCCTCAGTAGATGGTATCATCAATTTCTTTGGTCTTCCTATCAGCTTCTTTTTCTTCCATGGCAATACAGTTAGATTCCAAATTTCATGAGGAATATTCCAAAATTCTGGATCCAGAACAAGGTTGACACTCATTTCGTAAGCATGTTTCAGAAATCTTGTTGTGTAAAGGTCAGAAGCCAATGCGTTGATTGACATACCTTTGAACCTAGTTCATAACACATCAACAAATAGAAAATAAAGTTAGTAAAATGAACCACAATAGTACAATAGTACATTAATTTTAGCATATGGAATAATTTTGGCACAAATTAATGCCAACATGATTAGATAAATCTAAGGCATTCAAAATAACATTTCTTTCAAAACATTCAACAGAGTTAAAAGACCAGGAAACATACATAGCAACCGACATTGCTTGAGAACACGGAAACTCATCTAAATCCCATTCATGGCAAGAGCAAGAACGTTCGTCACGGTCGACAGTTGTTTCCTTCCATTTGTCATCTACCTTAAATTTATTGAAGTGAATGGGGTGAATATCACACCATTGCGATGTATTTGTCCTATGTTTGATGTGTTGGTCTGCAAACGTTGTCAAGTATGTAGACATTTCACGTGCATTTGTCTAACAATTATGAAACCACCTTTGCAACAAATCTCTAATAAATTCTGCCATTGATGTGATAGGCAAATTTTGAACTGCAAGTAGATAAGAATTCATTGATTCAACAATGTTGGTGGTCATCAAAAAGTACCTCTTTCTGGGGTTATGAACATGTGAAAACTTCTTTATCCCAGCGCCCAAGAACTCATCGTAAAATTTATGGTAGGTTTCTTTCAACTCAGCCATTGCATGGTAAAACTCCTCGATATGGTACGTATACGTAGCACGAATGTAAATCCAAATCACATCATCCCTCTGCTAGTAAAATCTTTTAAGATTTTGTGCTAAGTGGTATGCACAAATCCCATGTGCTGCATCTGGGAATATGGCTTCCATTGCATTGAATATACCATTGCGTCGATCCGAAACTAACATCAAATGGTCGGGATACTGGATCAATTTATGAAGTTTCTTCAAAAACCAAGTCCAAGTCCACGACTTTGTGCATTCAGAGTTTGCAAACCCAAATGCCAAAGGGTATATCATCTCGTTTCTGTCTTCGCACACCGCAACTAACAAACACCCTTGGTCCTGGCCTTCAAGTGAGTAGCATCGATGGAGATAATTGGCTTAATAACATAATTGAACCCTTCTATAGAGGCCCCAACTACCATGAATCCATATTTAAACCGGGTTTCAAGTCGGTCTTAGTCATAGTATCAGGGTTTGATTGTTTCAAAATATAAAAATAAGTCGGCAGCCTCTAAAAGGATTCCCACAAATCGTCGAATACCTAATTCAAAGCGTGCTCCTTCGACCTGTAGACTTTGTTGTACGAAAGATGTATGCCATGCTGCTCCTTCATCTTAGAAACCATGCCCTTAAGATGGATGTTTCGTCTAGGATCGCTAAATTTACGTGCAAACAAATCCCCTATCACACAGGCACTGACACGTTTAAATTCAATGTTGTAGTTTCCATTTCTTTCACATGTGTGTTCCTTAACGAAGGACTTAACATACCAGTAAGTCCCCTTACTCGACTTCCATGCCCGAATAACCCATCCATAACTTAACTATGTACATTCTACAATGAATCGTGTATTAAGAGATCGTGAAACCATGTACTCAAACCTCTCTGCCAATGCATACGACCCTACAACTCGATTCAAAGTTGGTTATCCTTGAACATCTGTCCTTTGTATAATGGATCTTGGTCGGTAAAGTTTTATAACACGTACACTGATCAAACGGGTTTAATTGAGTAAAACTCTAACCGTGATATTGTCCACCGTGTGTTCGTGGAAGGTAGATAACTGTTGTGTGTTCCATTCACCTCTCGTTCTTCTATTCCATCTTTTGTTGTAGTTTGCCCACCATCATCATCACCATTATCACCTTATGTATTGCTGGTTTTAGAACTATTAGAGCTTTCAGAAGTATCGGTGCTTTCAGAACTATCATTGTCATCCACAACTGCATGATTCGTAGTTGATGATGGCGTCCCCTGGTCATTCCCTAATGATGTAAATTCTAGTGAAGGCTGGGATGCAAGCAGATTATTGCTGCCACTAACCGATTTATAGTGTGGAGTACCCATTGGAGACTGTGGATTATGAGTTGGTTTAACATGAAACACCATACATGCTGATTGGATTGTTGTATTAGTTAGATTTGTAGGAGGTCGAAATTCATGTTCATTTGTTGCAGCAGGTTCATATTTTTTGACAAATTCGACATCAACTGCGGCCCAACCTTTTTTCTTATAAGTCATCACAAAATCTACATCGTCGTCACTCATAATAGACAATGTAACTATGTCATCCTCCGTTTTCACATGCGAAGTTATCTTCAACTCAAATTTGTCTCTAATAACCCCTGTCCGCCAGTATATCGTTTCCACCAATTCACTATAGGCTCTGTTGTCTTTTTTGGTTACACAAAATGCAAACGAAATAAGACCAGTAAACCAGTTACCCTTCCAATACTCACCACAATGCACTAACAGTCCAAACATCGGAACCTTAGACCCGGAAAACAAGTATTAAAATCAGTCACTGACAGTATTATACTAGGGCTCAAAACATTTATGTCTAGCCCCTAACTTATTTCCATGGCTCAAAAATTTTTATAACAGGGCTTAAGAAGTTCTTACCCAGGCTCAAAACATGGGTTCCAAATAACAATTAGAGTATCAAACAAAAACAACCCATGCTCTACAGGGTAATTCCTGGGCTATAACACATGCAAACTCTAAATAGGAACAATGTATAAACAAAAAAAATGATTCAGCACAAACTAATTCATCTAACAAAATTCTTTTCCAGTCAACAAAAATTATAGTTCCATAACCACACATTTATATCAACATGTAAGTATGCACCAAAAAATAGTACAACATAGACTAAAAATGAATCCTCAAGTAGGAACATGTAACATAAATTGCTTGTAAAATCATCACAAATCACACTAGTTTTGTTTCTAAGCCTGCCACTACAAGTAAATCAATCGAACAGTCCTTCAATCAAGGAATTTCCTACGATACATCAAAATCACCAAAAACATATCAATCAAAAACATATGAAAACCAAAAATCATATTTCATTTCCAAACAAGAATCTGATGCAAAAGCAATAGTCTGATGCAAAAGCTAAATTGGGAGGCAAACATTTGGTTGGATAAATGTTGTTAGTAGAAAAACATTTACTCAAACTTTGCGTATATTGAAAACCGATAACCATATCTCTAAGTCTAAACATTGCCTCCTTTTATTTTAGAACAAATGTGTTTAAATCATAACTAAACCCATGTCTTTGATTGTTTTTCACTCCCTAACAGACATTTCATCAAACACCTTAACTAAACCCAACAGTACTACATACACAAACCCCAATTCATGGTCAACAGATCCAGTACCCGCAATCCCTCATTCTACCCAAAACATTTCAAAGTTCAACACCAATACAGGTTTTTTTTAACCAAGGATACAAATATTAATTCTAAACCAAAATACATTACTTTCATTTTGTTAGTGTGATTTAAGGACTTACATTAACTGTGAGAGACCTTGTAAGCTCGATTGAAGGAGGTGGCAGCAACTTTTCAGCTTTTAGCAGCAAGATTTCAGATGGCGGAAAGATTTGGGTTGTGGTCGTCAAGTCTTCAGAGGTGGAGAAGATGAAGAACAGGATTTGAGGGGTGGACAGCTCGATGAAGAGGACAAAGGGATTTGGATGAATGAGTTTGCGATTTGAATGGATTTGTTGCAGGAGAACACAATGGAGAAGATGAAGTTAGGTTTGAAGATTGCGATTTTCTTCAATCAAGTGAAGGAGAAGAAGATTATGGGTAGTTTCGTCCTTACAAAATTAAAGAGGCTTTTCGACCTTTCGCAGAGTTTAATTGTGGAGAGTGTTATTGTCATCCAAAGGCTATTTCCTAGAAACTAAACATTAAGAAAACACTCTTTTGCAACTTTATAACTCAAAGGCTATTTCTTAGAAACAAAACGTTGGAAAAGGCCATATTGGCAAAGGCCCCTATTTTCTTTCTAATGTTAGACTCGTCATTTTGTCATTCTAATTATGTATAACTTACGTTTTAGTACTTTTCAATGAATATTCTCTGTTTCATTGAGATTTAGAAAAAACAATGTTGGGTGTATACGTAATAATATGGATGATCTTTTAATCCTCAGGAATTTTGGTCTCCGAGGTCGACTTCCTCGTGCAATTGTCAGCAAAAGTGTTATTTGGTCACTAGGGACGAAGCTATGAGGTGACCTCAACGCAGCCTTTCCAAAAAATTCATTTTTAGTCCTTATAATTAATTGGAAATTTTTTTCTTTTACTAATCTAAAATGAAAATTATAGAGTTTGGTCCCCTCAAACTTAGTGAAATTTGAAATTTTTGCTTCGTCCTTGTTGGTCACCTCCTTCTCCTTGTTGGGTTAAGGTTCATATGAATGAGGCTATTTTTGGCTCTCCTAGTGTTGGGGGTTGTAGAGGTGTGTTTCACAATTCTCGCTCATTCGTAAAAGGTTGGCTCTCCTAGTGTTAATAATTGTAGACTAAATAAGGAATTATGTCTACCACATATAAACTTATTTATGTTAATAATTCTTTATGTTTCTTTTAGTCTTGGATCCTTAGAATATTTGGCATTTGACATATGTAATAAATGATGTATACATGATACATAATTTATTTGTAAACAAAATACTTTTATTGATATCAAATGATTTGTTATAGAAAAACTCTTGTTTTAGGGCATACTTCCTAACAAAGGCTTCTCTAGAGAACATGCCATGTCTTGGTGACCAGGCCTTGCTTTAGAGAACATGCACTACAAAAAAATGGTATTTTTTTTATGTCTAAATGCCGTTGGAAAAGACGATTATCCATTGGAAATATGCTTTTCCGAAGGGAAAAATCTATCAAAGGCCGTCACAAATAACCACTTACCGACGAGCCGTCACAAATATCATCATTTCCAACAGTCATGACCGTCGGAACAAATGAAAATGTCGTCAATTTCCGAATGGAAAAAGCTATCAAAGGCTGTCACAAATAATTTGACGGTCAACAAATGAAAATGTCGTCAGAAATAGTAATTAAAAATGATCAAAATTACTTGTATTTCCGATGGGCATGGCCGTCACACAATGCAATTCCTGTGATTTGAGATAATGACCTTGATGATGGCAAATGTTACACTTACCATTTTGCTATAACTTTATAGTCTAATATATTTTGCATATATATATATATAAACTAATAATATGTTTTGCACACTATTTAATTAAATATATTTTTTGCATATTATTTAAATATAACTACTGATATTGTTTTTCAAATTAATATTTTATTAAAATATTTTCACTCTCATAGAAAATTACCATTTTACTAAAACTTTGTCTTTATATAGGAAATGCATATTATATCCCTATTGATTTTTAATTTTTATAATCAACATTTAACTTAAAAAATTATTAACTTTTGTTAATTAATAATTTAAACTTATTTTAGTAAAATTTGTAATTATTTTGTATGATATACAAATAGATATTAAAAAAATTATTAGAGCATTTGTTTTCTCAATTATGATACAGTAGCATCACTAAACATAATTAAAAATAAATAAATATTTTTGTAATTACTAATAATTTTGCTATATGATTTATATTTACTTAATTTAGTATGATGTACCCTTAAAAGTAAACTTATTATTTTTACCATTTTTTGTCCCTAAAGTCAAGTCTCTATTGCCTAATTTTCCTACCGTGATCGTCATAAATTATAATTTTTTTTATATTATCTATGACATATTATTTGAAAAATTCAAAATTAAACAATAATATTTGGCAAAAAAAACTTAAAAAGTGATTCCGCTACAAAAATATAGTGACAAATAAAAACAAATTAACACATATAGTGATGCATTTGAAATATTACCCTACAAGTCACTTTATTTTTTGGTAGTGTATAAATTATCATATATATTCCATTATAATTTATTAATTAAAATTATAATAATAAGTTAATTAGTTTTTCCACGACAATGCCAAAACAAATGATTTAGAAAATAGTAGCACAATTTCGACAGTGCAATAGCCCTTAAAATTAATTTGAATTAAAATTTTTACATTTCCGACGACATTTCTTTGTGGTCAGAAACGTGGGCAATATTGACGACCTATTCAACTATTTCCAATGCTCCAAAAGCCGTCGAAAATGTGGTATTGCTTTTTTCATCATTTCCGATAGCACAAAAAGTACCGTCGGAAATGTGGGCAACATTAACATCTTATTCAACTATTTCCGACGATCGTTGGGCGGTCGAAAATGTGGTATTACATTTTTCATCATTTTTCACAGTGATGATATGACATTCAAAAAATGTACCATTACCGACGACAATTAGAGCCGTCGGAAATTCTTCTTCACTAATACGCATTTTTTTGTAGTGAGGCTTCTCAACCTTTAGTTGCCTTGTATTAGTGGTGCTACCACGCGTTGTATGTTGACCACCTGCTGACGTGTCTTGATTTTCACTTTGAGATGATGTGGGCTGATGCATTCCATATTTCCCGCTAATTGCGCTTATGTGTCATGTTGACTAAAATCCCCTCCAACACAAAGCTTTAGGCCGTCTAGCAAGTACTATGTAACATTGGGGATGGGGAATACCCCTGACGTTCTGCATCTTGCAATCGCATGTGCTGAAGCATTTGTTAGGTTTTGGCTCATATTCTCAAGTGAACCCAATATTAAATAAACGAGACTCAACTGATGTGAAACTCTCTGGAGACGTGGGATAACGTTTGGAAGTTGGGTATGGTGTTTGAGGGAGATTTGAAGACCGAAGAAGAACTGAAGAATCGGATTCCGAAAGGAAACGCGGTGCATTCAGGTGACTTGTAACGGTTTAGGAAGTGGGTGCGCAACCGTGACCCGAATCGTAGTCAATCATAAGCATGCGTGGAAAAGGAAATCTTCAGCAGAAAAGGAAAAAGAGTTTGTCTTCATGAAGAATAGGAAAGTCATGTACTTGAAGGAAAATGATTTCTCCTTAAAAAGAAGACTTGTCATAAATAGGAAATAGTATTTATGTGGAACAAGTAATTCTTGTATGTTCAGGAGTAGGATTTCCTTTTATCTTAAACTCCCTATAGCTAGTATAAATAGACCTTGTAATTATGTTATTTTGTGTGGAGTCAAAAGAAACACCATGTAACATCAGAGAGTGGTGAGATCCGGGTGAGAGACCCAAGGGAATATCCGGGGAGGGATCCAAGGGAATATCAGTGGATCAAGTATAAGATCCGTGGGTGATATTCAGAGGAGACCTAGGGGATATTGAGGGGTTCTTGGTGAGGATCTTGTGAGCGTTTTGAGCGTGGTTTGGGGTTAAGGTGTGAGAGAGAATCCTGGAGTATATAGTTGTAACAATTTATCATATAGTGGAACTTTCTATGTCGTCCTAACGGCCCGTGGTTTTTTACCCGATTTGAGTTTTCCACGTATATCTTGTGTTGTGATTGGTTTATTTTCTCTCATCTTATTATTTTGCTATTGACGTTAATTGCTATGATTTATGGGCAAATATTAGGCATGACGCTTCCGCGATTATCAATTCAAATCCCTAACAGCATTGTCTTGACATTGTCTCTCTTATGGAGACTTTGTTGAATCATCATTATTTGGAATCTGTCAAAGTAAGGTTGGGTTTTTCAAGGAAGCTTGTGGTGGATTGTGAGGGGAAGAGCAGAGGTTTGTGTCTTCTTCGGTCTGTCACGTTGATGTTACTCTTCTTTCATTTTCCCGATTTCACATCGATGATATGGCGGTGCCTCATGGTAGGAAGTATAATGGAGGTTTATTGGCTTTGATGGGCATCTCGAGTCATCCCAATTGGTCAATGCGTGGATGTTGTTACTTTGATTACATAGTTTATTCAATTTGCTTTCGGTGATGAATGAGATTTTTAGTGAGAAGGAGAAGTCTAGGGGTAGATGTTGACCCCGTTATCTGATTAATAACTTTCGAAGAGTGTTGGATGAGTATGGTTTAGAAGATATAAAGTCATAGCAAAATGATAGTTCTGAAAAACCTGTGATGAGCGAAGATGATTGGGACGAGTTTGATCAAAGGGCTACAAGTGCGATTGGATTATGCCTGACCAAGAATGTTCTTGCAAATATTCAATGAACATCTACCAAGAAAGAACTTTGGGAGAGGCTTGAAGAGTTGTATCAAGCGAAGAGCGTCTGCAACCGGTTCTACCTGAATGAGTAGTTTCACTTGCTGCAGATGTCTGAAGATATTAAAATTTCTGATCATTTGGGAGTGCTCAATAGGTTTATTTTTGAATTATAGTCAAATGGAGTTAAAATCGTTGATGAGGACAAAGGGTTAAGACTCATCTAGTATTTCCACTGCCCTTTGCACAAATGAAGCCTATTTTGATGCATGGGAGTTCGATTATAAGTCTTAGAGATATGGTGAATAAGTTAATCTCCTAGGAAAGAAGGCTAACTAGTGAATGTAAATCTTCTGATAATTCTGCACTTATGGTTGATCATGATAGTAGGAAGAATGGGAACTCCAAGAAGAAATTCACTTGTTGAGGGTATGGAATATCTGGACATGTGAGAAAGAATTATCAAAATAAAAAGGCAAGTGTGGCTAAAGGCTCCAAAAAGGGGATCCGGCAATCACCTCTCTTCAGTATGAAGACTACAATGATGCCCTTTAAAGGAACATGAAAATCCCTGTGGCATGCCGCTAGTTTCCATGGAAGAGGATGTATTGCTGATAGGGGGTCCAAAAGTTTCCACATAGGTATTGGTTAGATGGTGATGCAAGGTGCGTGGTAGACAGGATGTCGATTGCTAAGGAACTCTCTGGAATCTAACGCAAGGAGTTGCACCATAATTTCAGTAGGTTATTTCGACATGTGCCAGAAGAAATCTTAGAGAGTCGTGGTGGGGTATGGTGATTCTCGATGTAGAGAGTCGTGGCAGTGGACGAAGGTTTTGAGAATTCTTGCCTTAAGGGAGGATTGATAGGTATGGCTTGTATTCCTATGATTGTCCAAATGGATTCAACTAATGTAAAAGAGGAAACTTCCCTGAAGACTTGGGAAATGTGTGGAAGTCGTAGTTTTTGTTTAGGGAGGTTTTGAAGCTTGAAGATCACAAGGAAGGAAATTGCAAAAAGAAGAGGAAACTATAAGCTACCGTGGTGCACCAACCGCAGTCAGTTCCAGTGAGATCAGCCCGGTGTAGACTGTAGAAAAGGAAAGAAGAAGTAGATTGCGGTATTCTGAGCGGTAGTTCCAAAGACATTCGGTTTTTTTTTACGGGTGTGGGTTGTAAACCGCGGCCCAAACCACGGTAACAGCAATTTTTACGCAAATCATGAAAGTTGCACGGATCTGGAAAGATTTTCTCTTTATATGGAATAAGAAAGTTCTTGTGTGTATAGGAGAAAGTTTACTTGTAGGTTTCAAACTGCGCTAGTGCTCTAGTATAAATATATTGTAATACTAGGTTATTATGTGTAGAGCGGAGCAAAGAGCAAACATCTAGAGAGATCTCAAGAGTGGGCATTTTGGATGTAATTGGGGTTTGGGGTTTTAGAGAGAGATTCTTGAGTGTGTAGTTGTAAAAATTTACTACATAGTGGATATTTTTTTTCTTATCGTTACGACGGCCGTGGTTTTTTTTTCCTATTATTGAGTTTACATGTAAAATTCTTGTGTTTGTGTGATTGGATTGTTTTCTTTTTCATCTTATTTCTCTGCATATACATTGTTTATTGTTTATTTGTTACTATTGTATAACGTTTCCGCGTAATGATTAATGCTAAAAGCACCGACAAATTAGTAAATTATCTAAGGTGTCTATCTATTTTACGACGGATATTCACTAATTTAGCTGGCTTATGTTTGTGGTATCCAACCTTTTGTCACCATCTTGAATGTAACACATATTCTATATGGTGCAGCCTGATTGAGTTTTGTTGATTTTATTGAAACATTTCCTTAATTTTAAGATAATTTGACAATGTCCCATTCATTGATAGTTTTTTAAGATGACATTGTATGTGAGGTTATACAAGTGGAAGTGGTGCATTGAATAGAGTTCTTGCATCCCTGTCACTCATTAATTATTGGTTTTAATCTAACAAGGACCCTCATAATATGACGCAAAAGTGGGGTTTCAACTCTAGCTACATGAAGATAGGTTTATTAGCCTTTAATGATGTATGCTTAAGAGATCATGTTTAAGTAATTTTTATATATAAAAAATTGAAGTTAAATCTAAATTTACAACAAGGTACGTTCTTATATACTTGCATATTTTAACTTTGTATTTCAATTAAGTTGGTAATTACATTGCAATCATATATAAATAGATATTAATTATAGATTAATGCTAAACTATATGTTAGGTTTTTGCTCTTATTCTCAAATGAACCCAATGTTAACCAAACGAGACTCAACTGATGTGAAACTTTCTGGAGACGTGGGATACGTTTGGAAGTTGGAGATGGTGTTTGAGGAAGGTTTGAAGACCACGAAGAACTGAAGAAGTTTTTCGTTTCAGTTTATGGATCACGGTTTTCTGAGCGATATAATTTCAGGTGACTTGTAACGGTTTAGGAAGCGGATGCGCAACCGTGACCCGAATCGTAGTCAATCATAAGCATGCGTGGAAAGGGAAATCCTCAAGGAAAAAAGAAAGTAATTCTTTTGGGAAGTTTTTGTGCTTGAAGGAAAAATAATACTCTTTACAAGAAGACTTGTCATAAATAGGAAATAGTATATATGTGGAACAAGTATTTCTTGTAAGTTTAGGAGTAGGATTTCCTTTTATCTTAAACTCCCTATAGCTAGTATAAATAGACCTTGTAATTAGGTTATTTTGTGTGGAGTCAATAAACACCATGTAACATCAGAGAGTGGTGAGATCCGGGTGAGAGACCCAAGGGAATATCAGGGGAGGGATCCAAGGGAATATCAGTGGATCAAGTATGAGATCCGTGGGTGATATTCAGGGGAGATATATGGGATATTGGGGGGTTCTTGGTGAGGATCTTGTGAGCGTTTGTGAGCTGAGAGTCATGATTTAAAGCTCGTTGAGGGCTTGGGGACTTGGTAAGGTTCAATGGTTTGGGGTTAAGGTGTGAGAGAGAATCTTGGAGTATATGGTTGTAACAATTTATCATATAGTGGAACTTTTTCTGTCGTCTTGACTACCCGTGGTTTTTTTACCCGATTTGGGTTTTCCACGTATATCTTGTGTTGTGATTGGTTTATTTTCTCTCATCTTATTTTTCTGCTATTAACGTTAATTACTATGAGTTATGGGCGAATATTAGGCATGACACTTCCGCGATCATCGTTCAAATCCCTAACAATTGGTATCAGAGCCTATGGTTTGGCGATGACTTTTTTTCAAGTCTTTACGGGAGATCGTATGGAGGACTTAGTGGTATTGGGATGATGTTGATGGTTGCCTAATATGGGTTTACCAATGTAGATACGTCTTGAAAGCAGTTTCGAACTGAGTAGGGTTTGATGAAAAGAAGAATAGAGGAGGAGGAGAATTTTGGCTTGTGGTGGCAGGTACAAGTCATGGAAATCCAATATGGGTTACACAAGGCGATATATATATATATATATATATATAATTCTTGCGTATTAAAAAAATATTTGAACGCTCGAAGTCTTTGGTGGTGGTGTATGGCTTATCCGGCAAAGCACTCCCGGTTCTAGTAGCAAGTCTTTCACCAAGTATGTGATGTAAAGACAAAAGGTCTTTCATAGGGTTGGGTGATGTAAGGACATGTTTATCTTTTTGGCAGTTTTCTCCATTAGCCATGGAAGAGGATATATTGCTGCTAGTGGTCCATAATTGTGAACAAGGCATTGGTTAGAAGGTGATGCAAGGTGTATGGTGGACAAGGATGTCGATGGCTGACGAACTCCCTGGTAATCTGACGTGAGGAGTTGCACCACAATTTCAGCAAGTTATTTCTACATGGTGCCGGAACAACGAACAAAAAAAAATCTTAGGATGGTTTGTTCCTAAGTGGTTATACCTTGTGGTGGGGTATGTTGATTCTCGGTGATGAGAGTCGTGGCTGCGAACAAAGGTCTTGAGAATTCAAGTCAAAGGGGAGAATTGTTAAGTTTTGGCTCGTATTCTCAAATGAACTCAATGATAACCAAACGAGACTCAACTGATGTGAAACTTTTCTGGAGACGTGGGATACGTTTGGTAGTTGGAGATGGTGTTTGAGGAAGGATGGTGGACAAGGATGTCGATGGCTGACGAACTCCCTGGTAATCTGACGTGAAGAGTTGTACCACAATTTCAGCAGGTTATTTCTACATGGTGCCGGAACAACGAACAAAAAAAAATCTTAAGATGGTTTGTTCTTAAGTGGTTATACCTTGTGGTGGGGTATGTTGATTCTCGGTGATGAGAGTCATGGCTGCGGACAAAGGTCTTGAGAATTCAAGTCAAAGGGGAGAATTGTTAAGTTTTGGCTCGTATTCTCAAATGAACTCAATGATAACCAAACGAGACTCAACTGATGTGAAACTTTTCTGGAGACGTGGGATACGTTTGGTAGTTGGAGATGGTGTTTGAGGAAGGTTTGAAGACCACGAAGAACTGAAGAAGTTGTCCGTTTCAATGTATGGATCGTGGTTTTTTTAGGGATATAATTTCAGGTGACTTGTAACAGTTTAGGAAACGGATGCGCAACTGTGACCCGAATCATAGTCAATCATAAGCATGCGTGGAAAGGGAAATCTTCAGGGAAAAAGGAAAGTAATTCTTTTGGGAAGTTCTTGTGCTTGAAGGAAAGTGAATACTCTTTACAAGAAGACTTGTCATAAATAGGAAATAGTATTTATGTGGAACAAGTATTTCTTGTACGTTTAGGAGTAGGATTTCCTTTTATCTTAAACTCCCTATAGCTAGTATAAAAAGACCTTGTAATTAGTTTATTTTGTGTGGAGTCAATAAACACTATGTAACATCAAAGAGTGGTGTGATCCGGGTGAGAGACCGAAGGGAATATCAGTGGAGGGATCCAAGGGAATATCAGTGGAGGGATCCAAGAGAATATCAGTGGTGGGATCCAAGGGAATATCAGTGGTGGGATCTAAGGGAATATCAGTGTATTAAGTATGAGATCGGTGGGTGATATTCATGGGAGATCTAGGGGATATTGGGGGGTTCTTGGTGAGGATCTTGTGAGCGTTTGTGAGCTGAGAGTCATGATTTAAAGCTCGTTGTGGGCTTGGTAAGGTTCAATGGTTTGGGGTTGAGGTGTGAGAGAGAATCTTGGAGTATATGGTGGTAACAATTTGTCATATAGTGGAACTATTTCTGTCGTCTTGGCGGCCCGTGGTTTTTTACCCGATTTGGGTTTTCTACGTATATCTTGTGTTGTGATTGGTTTATTTTCTCTCATCTTATTTCTCAGCTATTAACTTTAATTGCTATGAGTTATGGGTGAATATTAGGTATGTCGTTTCCGCAATCATCGGTTCAAATTCCCAACACTACACATCCATAAAAAATATCCAAATAATGTGACAAGTTGGTTTGTATCAACCACATCATTAATATCTAATCTCATAACCCATGTGGTTGATAAAAATCAACTCGCCGCAACGTTTGGGCTTTGCACGTAGCATTAATCATAATTATAATACCATCTCGCTATATATATATATATATATATATAATTTTTCTATTATCAGGTCGTCCTGATATAAAATATATTAGGACGAAGAACGTGAGCCATTAGATTTACATACTTTGACTCAAAGTGTATGCACTTATCAAAATTTCTCCATAATCCGTGGTCCACATTTTTCGTCTTGATAAATTTTATATCAGGACGAACTGACAGTAGAAATACTATATATATATATATATGTATGTATGGAAAAATTAACTAAAACTGCAGCGAAAGGCGAAAAGTAGATTTTCGTATAGTTTAAAATTTTTCTAAAGATTTGAACCTTAACCCTTTAATTAATTAAACACAAATATACAATTAGAGTTAAATACCTCTTGACGCGTGATCCGATTGACTTACGTCGATGGTAATCCGCAAGATCTTCAATCCTAGCACATACGTGAATCACCTAGGAGCGTGGTCTCCCTTTTTTCTTTGAATTGCTTACGTGAGAATGGATGTATGGAACTTCTGATCCTGATCTTCAATCCCAAAACACCAAGAGCCTAGAAAAATAGTTCTGGTTACTTTTGAATTCACAATCGATATGATTGGAACTCGCGTAACCATAAATCAAAAGTGTGCACAAAACCTTTTGATGTTAAAGGCTTGCAAGTGCACTATGGAATGAGAATTTATTTTTCTTTTTCTCTCTTGGCCGAAATTCTATGTGTATTGAGTAAGATTTTTATTTTTCAAAGCAAACAAAAATCTCTCTCACTCAAGCTTCTTAGTGGCCGAAATTTATCACCTTATATTTATAAGGTGACCGAAATTTCTCCTTCTCAAAATAGGGTTGGCCGAATTCTTTGTGTAGGAAATCTAGGGTTGGCCAATTTCCTTACTTGAAAAGGAATTGTGCTTTTCCCTTATTCCTATCAATTAAAGAATCCTAACCCTTATAGGACTAGGGTGGCCGAATTCTTTGTGTGGTATGGAGTGTATGTGGACTTAATCCTTACCACATTAGGACTCCTATCACTTAAAAGAATTCTAACCCTAATCCAACACATAGTATTTTATTTACTGACCAGGAAAAGATTTTGATTTAAACTAGTTAATTAATTAAATAACTAATTAATTTCCATTTAATCAAAACAATAAAATAAAATAATATCTTGGGCTATTTTATTAGCCTTGCCTCCCACACCATATTTATATGGGCATAATATTATTTTTCTTATTTTATTTAATCCATTAGACTTTAAATAAAAGCCCACATGTGAACCAGACTTATTCTTACTAAAAGAAACAAGCCCACATGTCTCCTTTTAATATATTAATTTAATAGAGCAGCCCATTAAATAAATAATAGACATATTATATTCTTAATATATTAAATACAATTCTAGATGGACCCATAAATTGGTCCGGTAGAATATATCAAGTGATCCATGCAAGTACGTGTGGATTGTAGATCTTGGCGGGCTATCTAAATTTAAGCTTCAATAGACACAACCTAATCACAATCAACAAATGATTCACTTAGGTCTGATCTATTAATTTTAACTCATTCCACTAAAGAGCTAAAATTCAACTCTTAAATAAAGATAGAATAAAGAGATGTTTCTCATTCATACCCTAGACAATCTCATAGGAGATGGTGTATCCTCGTGAATAATATTAGTAATCGCCAAGAGCTCATAGACCGCCTATAGCTCTCCAAGTTACCATATTTCCTCATATGACCACATTTTGAACTTGGATATTTTGACTTGTCCAGAGGCCATGTCTTCAATAATCATTATTGAAAACTCAACGTTGAGATTTAATATCCAATACCTCAAAACATGCTATGATGATATTATACTCTCATTTAATAAATGGAGCCACGATGTCCATATCTATAAATGAATTCCTCTATCGATTAACAAATGAATACGACCAAACTATCGAGGATAGACTATGCTATATAATCGTACTCATTGATAGCTCAAATGATAACACTTGCAACCATAAGTCCATCATTTATCTCAGGATTAAGATCGACTCTCCGATTGTCCTAATAATGAAAAGACTTATATCTAGTGACGGTTCTAGATAAAGTATTTCATTGTGATCCAGTTCAATGCACCCAGTGTACTAGATTCTTTTACTCGAAAACCTTTCGATGATTTTAGACTCATCATAACTCATTTGATCCCACTCAAATGTTAGTAAAAGAATTCTACAACTTTATCAAGATAGAGGTGCCCAACCTTTAACTTAAGTTGTGAACATTATTCTAGACTAACTAAAGAATTGTGTCTACCTCACACATATCCGGATGTATAAACAATTCTTCATATCTCATAGTCTTTTGACCTTATGATTATTTACCTTGACAATTATAATAATAAATGCTATAAGTATTTGTAAGAATCAGAAAACACTTTATTAATATGAAAAGATTGTCAATTACAATATTACACTCTTGCTATTGAACATAATCCTAACAATATATATATATATATATATATATATATATATATATATTGGTCAAAGATGATATGTTGAGCTGATCTGTCCTGATCCAAAACAGTTAAAAAAAGTATGTTTCATTGAAAGATAACGAAAGTAAAATAAATAAATAAAATAAATCTCAGCCATTGATTATACATGTCACTAGGGATGCGTATTTTCCCATAGGACCCCAACCCCATTTTGGGGTTTATTACACCCCTAAATAGGGTTTGGGAGTGGGGGCAGGGGAACCTCCCCCACCCTTATTCCTCCCATATATATATATTATTTTATTTTCTTTAAAATATTTTTTACTCAAAGACTCTAGGTCTGACTCTAGTAGACAAATTATATATATATATATATATATATATATACATATATAATCTTTTTCTCCTCAGTGCGCATTGATATAAATTACATCAATGCATTGCAAGTGAGCCGTAGATTATGGATAAACACTGACAAGTGCATGCAGATTGAGTCAAAACAATTGAATCTAAATGTCCATATGCAATGTACTGATATATATTTATCAGCGCACTTAGGAGAAAAGTTTCATATATATATATATATATATATATATATATTAATTTTTAAAATTTTATATTTTTTGTATTTATTTTAGATTAAATTAAACCAATTATATATTTCATATTATATATTTTGATTATTTTTTTGATTGGATATCGAAAAAGGATGAAAAACGAAAGATTGGATTGGCCAGATTTCGAAATCCAAATTCCGAATTTTGGATTGGAAATTTGGATTGAAATGGAGGGAAATATGGGAGGGGGTTGGGGAACCTCCCACCAAACACCCCTATCGCCACTTCCCCCAAACGGGGTTTTGGGGGCTGGGTTGGGGGAAGGGTAGAGGAATGGGGGTAGGGGTGGGGGACCGTCCCCGGCCCTAATGGGCACCCACGCCCCGTCCCTAGTCGTTACTATATTTAGGGCAGGATAAATATCAGTTCAGTAGAAGATCTAAATTCCATAAAGATATAAGTCTATTTTAACTTAATTGAATTGAAATGATATATTTTGGATAGTCTTTTGATTTTAAATTTTATTTGTTTTTTTTAATTAAAAAAATTGGAAGTGAATAGAAGGAACTACATATATTTTCATTAAGGTTGGGGTGACCTTGTTCCACCTCAACTTCAATTGGTTTAAATTTTGTAAATGTCAAAGGTTTTGATCAAGCATTACAAACAACAACAGATACCCTAAATAATCTAGTTAACAAATAATATAAAAATAAACATATAGAAAAAAAAAGTATAATATCGAAATGCAAGAATGTACAAGTTCATGCAATCGCCAAGACGCCAACTCTGTAAATATACGTGGCATGATTTCAGGGATACTTTTCTGATAATGCTATCTTATTCAGCATCCGGTTTACAAATTTGCAAATTTGCAATAAACTATCCCGTTTACATAAGCAGATCAATCCCCATTCCTCAGTTGTTACTTCTCCGTATCCGGGTCAGATACATGGTACGGTAACCCCCACCGTTAAGTGTTAAGCAAAATCATTTTTGACAACTCACCAATTAAAATACACAACGTGGCGCTCTAAGAACCAGTCGTACTGACACCAAGATAACACAGCAGATAAACCGGGGTGGCCGACAAGTAGACAACCTGATTTTGTGGACATCAAGTCTCTCCTCTTCTTCTCCGTCCACGTGTCCACACATTGACGGTCCTGATTTCCTTGTTGTCTATGCGCGCTTCGTCAACCTGGATACAAGCCCGGCAATTTCCAAAATAACCCCGCACATTGATACCGAAGAGGTTTCATCTAATAGGGGCAGTTTAGTAACTTCAGTGTTATGACGGAATTTGAGTAAATTCGTGATGTTAGAAGGTTAACTTGGTAATTGGACTGCAATATGTCACTAGAAGATATGTGGTGTGATATTTGTCCGAATTTCAGTTCATCTTTCATCGTTTTCTCGCACACACACGAACTTGCATTCCATTTCAATTCCACTGATTGACACAATAGCGAAAAAAAAAAGGAAGTTTTTTTCAGACCAACAAATGTGAAGATCGGTTTTCCTGTAATCTCAATTCGTCAAATTCGTCAAATTCGTCAAATTCGTCAAATTCGTCAAATTCTTGGTGTTTTACTACAATTCCATCAATTGGGTGTCAAAATCTTTGTAATTCAAGCTGAAAACACTAGTACGGAATGCAAGACATCCACTCAATCGGCGGAGGAAAGTTGTTTAGCGGCGGCGGAGATCGAAGGCTACGCCCCCACAACCACCAGAACCACCAAGCACTCAAGTGCCCTCGTTGTGATTCTTTAAACACAAAGTTCTGTTATTACAACAACTACAATCTCTCTCAGCCTCGTCACTTCTGCAAGAGTTGTCGCCGTTACTGGACCAAGGGAGGTGTCCTCCGTAACGTTCCGGTCGGCGGTGGCTGCCGGAAGACCAAACGTAGCTCCAAGCCAAAACCCTCTCCGGACTCTTCCGCCGCACAAACATCACATCCACAATCGCAGCAACCACCACCGACGTCTGAAAGAGATCAGCCCAAGACGAATTCTCATTCAAGTAGCGAAAGCTCCAGTCTGACCGTCACGACGAATAATACGAATGTTGAAACGGTGTCCGTACATTCTTCAAGTTCAGTGTCTAATGTTTTGAATTTGAGTGACAACAAGTTTTTCACCAACAACAACAACAACTCTGGTTTCGAGACTTCGACGACGGCGTTGATGGAGCAGGGTTCTGATTGCGGGATATTTTCAGAGATTGGGAATTTTACGAGTCTGATTACGTCATCTTCAAACGAAGGATTGTCTTTTGGTTTCAGTAACTTGTTGAATACTCAACATGTTCAACAGATTCATGAGCAATGGCAACAACAACAGCTGCAAGAGCATCAGACGAACATGACCAGTGGGTTGCTTGATCAGACGGTTCAGAATGAGTTATCAGCTTTGCAGGATAGATCAGGGAATGGTGGTGGATTTGGTTCATTGGATTGGCAGGGAAGCAGCGGTGGTGATCAAGGCTTGTTTGATCTTCCCAACGCCGTTGATCATGCATCGTATTGGAATCAGAGTACTCAGTGGAATGATCAAGATCATCACCCTAGTCTCTATCTCCCGTAAATCTATCTCAACTTTTAATTAACTACAAAAATGTTTTTTTCTTTTTCCAAAAAGAAAAATCTCTCAATTTTTTTTTTATAAATATATATATATATATATATATATATATATATATCAAACAATTCAAGGAATAGAAATCAAGAGAGTTATATCAAAAATATTAATGACTTAATTTCTATGTAAATTTTTATATTAATTTTTTTTTTCTTTTGGGGTGATTTTGGAAGCTGTTTTGGTTTGATCTTGGATCTTCAGGTGCAACTAACATTCATGTTAGTTTTTTCTTTTATTTTAATTTCTATTTTTTTTTCGGAGATTTTTATTCCTAATGTATCTTGAAGAAAATATAGAGCAAGTATAGAGCGTTTTGTTTGCTAATTAGCTTCAATTTTTTTTTAAAAATCTCCAATTAGTGGGATTAATTTGTTAACTTCCTACATAGCACTATTAATTTGTTAATATCTCAGTTAATTTAGTTAAAATAATATGCAATTAGGGGATTAGTACTAGATTTAAAGGGTGCCACGTCATCATAGAAAACAATTCATGGTGATAATAACTGCACGCTGGTGGTTATTATTTTCAGTTGTAAATAGAAATGTACGGGCAAGGAGTGCGTGGAGTGTACCAGTCGGTTGGGTTTTGAGGGTAGTGGTGGGGGCCCACGTGGGAGTGACCATTCCCATGCGTGATAATGACTCCACGTGGCGGTAATAGTGGGGGTGGGGTTTCTTAATTGTAGGGTACACGTGGTCTCACGTCATAGGTGGGGTTGCTCAGAAAGGTCGGTTTGTCCTGGCTCTCATATTCACTTCACTGAAGAAGTTGAGTGGAGACAGGCCTGTGTCCTGATTGATTGAGATGTGAAATGTGAAAAGTGAAAATCGGGGGGTGGAGATAACGTGGACAACTGGGACCCACATTAGGTGGGTTGGTGGTTACTGAAAAACAGCTGATAATGGCCCGACGACATGTGCACAAGTGCTCTTCGTCTTACTCTCTCTGGCCTTTGGTGGCCATGCCATGTGTATCTATAAATTAATCTAGAGCACACCATTGTCCATTAGTACATATATAGCAATTTAAATTCGGATTTTAGAGGGTTACGATCTCAGTAGATATGAAGTGCATATTACTGGATCGCCTCATCTTTCATTGTATATTCCGTTTTTCATATACATGTACTTTGGAGTTTTTACATGTGGTATGATAACAATTCTTGCATATTCAAAAATAAATTACTCGATCATAATCTCAAATTCTCAACGGTACAGATTTAAAAGGTATACCATTAGACCATGTTATCTTATATTTTATATCTAGTTTACAGATATATTTTATATATATATATATATATATTTACAGTTTTTACATTTGGCATGATAACAATTCTTGTATGTTTGAAGAATTTGTTTTTTCAAGAATAGATATTTTTATTAAGCAAGAGTGTCCCATACCATACTGCCATACCGGTGATTTGGGTAAATAGAGTTGTCCATCCTACATGAGTACGAGTTTGCAACATGGTTTTCCATTCTTTATTTTTTATTTTTGAATTGAAATTGGGATATGGCCACAGGTTTTGGTGAAAAGGGTGGAAAGTGGGGATGGGTTAGGTGTAGGTGTTTGAAGTGGTCCTCATTATTATTAGTCCTTAAAGAATGCGAAATAGTTGTAGTGTTCGAGCTTTGAAGTGGTCCTTAATTTAAGGGATTTGTTGTTTTAATTTCAATCGGAAAACCGGTGAACATTAAATTGAAGTTTCAAAGACTAGTGAGGGCTCTCTTTCGTCAACCTCGGAAGCACGCCTTCTCCCACACCTTAAGCCCTAACAAGAGTCGTTTATTAAGTTATTTTGATTAAAATTGTATTTTGATTTTTGATATGAATATATCGAATAAAACTAACTAATAATAAAAAACCGACCAGTAAGGGATAAGGAAAAGGTGTCCAATTAATTATATACCCGATTAATCTCATACCTTATATGGGATTAATTAGGAACATCACATTCTATCATGCTTCTATAGGTATCATCCACGACGGTCCATTATTCCAAGTTGAGTAACTTCCTAGATCCCTACCCCGTCTGCAATGAACCCGCTGCGTGTAGGATTTTTAGTTAGAAGCTCTACTACAAAAAGATCTACTCTAAAAGTTCTATTTGAAAAATTATACCAAACACATCCTTAATACCAATTGCTAAGTGCTTATTTTGATGGAATAAAAAAAATATAAAAAAAAAAACTGGTTTGTTTTAAGGAAACAAGATCATCACAAATGTTGAAAATTAACTCGTATATCTTATTGATACGAAGTATTTAGAGATTAAATAGAATGGAAATTCTATCTATTTTTATTTTTTTTTCTAGTTAAATTACAATAGTTTTTACTAATAATTTAAAAGAATTTTTTTTTTCAAAAATAAATATATATGTATAATTATCTTTTATTAAATGACCGTATAAATAACATAAAAGGCCTACTACGAAGAGTCAAAGACTCTTTCCTTCATAAGATGTGCACATTTCATGAACTGGCCTATACCTTGTGCTCGAATTCCCAAAACTTGAATAAATTTGGATTGAATTGAAACTAACTAGTTACTTGTTAGCTTCAATAGTAGGAACGCAATTATGGGGTAAAGAAAGTCTTGACGTCGTCGATCGAGGTTGGTAAAAGCCTCCTCCATCTCCGACTGATGACTTTTTCTAGAGTGATGAGCGTATCCTCCATAGCTACAATAAATAAAGAAGCAACCCTTCTCCTAAACACTATACTTTCAATCTCACTTTCAATTCAAATCACATAACACACCACCTAATTCTATACATTAGGTTTTTATTTTTTTCTAATATTACTCACATTAAAATATATATATATATATATATATATATATATATATATGAGTTATGCTAAAACAATTTAAATTTACGATTTAAAATTTTAACTTCAACATCTCAACAACCAGTGGCGGATTCAGAAACTTTAACCAGGTGGGGCACTTGAACAAAATAACAATTATATTATAAAAAATGTTAAAAATTAAGATCATATTAAAATGAGTTTTTTTTACGTAAATAAAAATTGATAATATACTGAAGTTTATATAAAAATAAAACAAATAGAACATATACTCATGATGAACGAAATAATCTGAAGAAAAATAAAAGTAAAAACAAGAGACACGATATTAAAAATTAAATATCAATAAGAAAAACATCATAAACAATAAAATTGCAATATTTATTCTTCTTAAAATAATAAATTACAATCTAATTTTAATTTAAGAAATTTTGTTTTATATTTATAATGAATTCACTTAAATCTATACAAAAATAATTTATTAATAAATATTACTAGACATGTTTTTGATTTTTTTAAATTCTTCTAATTATTGGTAAATTATTGATTTATTGATTCGAAATAAATTATAACTACAAAATAAAGAAAAATAGTAAGGATAAAATAAAATGACTCATAATAATAGATGAACTATTTTAATATAATAAATTAAAATTTGAGATTTTAGGGTTTATTAATTGGAAACTAAAACTATTAGAAATAATAAAAATATAAAATAATAATAGATAATTAAACATAAAATAAATTGAATTAAGTAACCACAAATTATAATTATATAAAAAGATAAAATAAATTGTTTTGTTTCGGAATAAAATGAAAATTTGAAAAAGAAATTAGAAAATATGGTATTCATTTTCTTGAAAAAGGTAATTAGTGGGACTTGAACCAAGTTCAACAATACAAAAAAGAAACAGAATACCAGTTTTACTGAAAGATGTTTTGCTACCATTATAGTTATAGTATGTATATATATAATTCAAAGCAAGATAATATTTTTATTAAATTTTGAGGTAGGGCATGGGCCCCACCTGGCCTAAAGGTGGGTCCGCCCCTGTCAACAACCCATGTGCTTTTAATCAAACAGTTATAAATGCATTCAAATATCAACTCTTAGATTATAAGTACATAAGTGGTTGAGATGTTGAAGTCAAAATTTTAAGTCACAAATTTAAATTGTTTTAGTCAAACATCTAACCCTATATATATATATATATATATATATATATATATGACATCATTATAATCCAATCATTTAAATTGTATTAGATTTGTATGAATTAAATAAATTGATTACAGTGCAGCCACCTCATTTAGTTACCAAATTTGGACATCAAATTTGGACAATATAGTATTAATATATATATATATATATATATATATATATATATATATATATATATGCAGCGCTACATAGACGAAGAACAAGACTGTATTATATAAGTTAACAAAATCATTGATGTTAACTTAATTTGACATTCAAACTAAAATCTTTGAATCCATTGTACCTAAAATGATCAAAAATCATTTTGCCCATGTGCTGATAATTGAAAAATTCTTGAAGATTGTAGTCGAAGGCAACAGCCCGGTAATAACACATTTTCAACGAAGTTGAGATCCCAAATTCAAATCCCCTTCCCAAACAAATTTGGTTTGACTAGCAAGAAAGTAATTAATAAATTTTTTAAATGATCACAAAGTTTGATGTTCGATCAGATGCAAGTTCCTATCAATGGAGAACCTTATCCATCCATGTAATTGGTTGCAATGGTCCAAGCATGACACAAGACCGTGAGCAAAGCGGGATGTGACTAGTGAGGGGTCTTGTTGCACATTTTATTGCCTAAACGAGCTAAGTAAAGATCAATTAAAATTCTCTGGCAATGGACCAAAGTGTTCCAATATTGCCTAAGCACTTACGAGCAACACTGTGGCATGGACTGTGACTAAAGATTGTGCCTCAATGTTTGGCACATGGTTGTGGTCCTTGCTGTGTGGTCGTCTCTGCCCAGTTGGCCCTCAAATCTCTGCAATTGGTGGCCTTCTTTGTTGTTCCACCAAACATTTGACAACTAAATGGATCCCATTAAGAAAACAGGTGCTAACTGGTATGCTAAGGTGAGAAAAATAAATTGTTAAAATTGATGCATGCAATGGCTTAAAATATTACCTGAAATGATTGATAAAGACTTTGTATTGATGGTCATGAATGATTACCCAGAAGATCATAAAAAGAGGTAATCAATTGAGTACCCAAAATGATTTAAAATGAATATTGATTTATAGAAGCATATATCGAAGTCCTTATATGACTGAGCTGGTAGTCGATTTGGGATTATGATACTAATCCATTCATGTGCAGCAGAATTTGAGATTATGCTAATATACATAATGTTGCAGGTAAATTTTGTCTGAATAACGTGTCACCTAGAGAATGTCACCTAGAGAAAGCTGATCTAGCAGAGGAATGACCACGTCGGTAAAAGTCAGCCAATCAGCCATAACTCGGGACACATCATCAGAAAATGGACATGTCACGAACTCAATCAAAGAAGTCACCCGCTGATGCGCCGGGTAAATCATGTCAAACAAGAAAGTCCAAACAGAAGAGGACTCGACTTGCCAAAAGATCTCCGCTCGGCGAAGTAATTCTCACCCGAGTAAGGAAGGTTTTTATATATGTTAAAACACGATAAGGGAATAAGGTATACAGCAGGCGGAGTGGCTCGGCTAAAAGAGAACCTTGGCAAAACAAGATTCTGGTCGACTAAGATATCTTCCAGCAAAGATCACTCGCCCGAATCAGGATCCAACCTGAATCAGGATCTAATACGCATCATTAATGCTCGGTTACTAGAAAAGGAATCTCACCACGATATGGAATCAAGAGTCACATTTCAACAAGGAAACAAATTTATCTCTTTCCAAAGCAGTAGAGTCCTAAATAAGCACAATATCAGCCACATTTATTACAGGATAAACACCTAACGGGAAGGAGATCAAGACAATCGCGAAGATCCAAATAAGAAGGATCATAATGAGATTGTACAAGTCAACTACTTGTACAATAAGTTTAGGATTACAAATGAATATATAAATACAACCCATTGTTTACTGTAAAAACACACAGAAAAATGCACAAACAGGCATCAAGAGAGATAAATGAGTTGAGCTCTGTAATCCATTTTCTTATAGTAAAACTTATTCCTCGCCGTCATCGGCAACCGTGATTTTTTTCCATTTTTTAGGGTGTTCCACGTAAAACCATATCCCACCTTTGGGTTATTTTATTTTTCACCATTAACAAACTGCAAATAATAATGTTGACTAACCGATATTTCCTGTCACGAAAAATCAACGTCAACAATTGGCGCTAGAAGGAGGGGGGAATCAAGGACTGCTGAAATACCTTTGCATAACTACAACAGTATCATATGGCAAACAGCAAGGGCGGTTATATATCAGACCATGACCATGACCAGAATTCTCTTCCAAAAGATACGAACTCCGGAGGGAACAAATCAACGAAAAGCCTCGCAAATGGAAGCCAATCAGTGGTTGACCCCATCAGCCAACCACTTAGTGTAACCCAAAAAGCCTTGCAACAAATCCGGGCAACTTTGTAGAGGGTTATTAAAGACGCGGCCCTACTTGGGATCACCTTTTTGTCTACTTTAGGATGCCCCATGCTGAGCAATTTAAAGCGAGCATGGACCCAAATGAACATGTAAGGAGCTTTCGGAGCGTGATGGCACAATACATTTACAACAATCCACTGTTGTGCTTGACATTCTTGCAAACACTCGGGGATTTGGGATCTAGGTGGTTTGAGAGACTCCCACAGAGAACAGTCAGAAGTTTCCAAGAATTAACTCAAGCTTTTTCGCATCAATTCATGGGAAACATCCAAAGGAGAGAATCAGTGGCTTATCTCACGACTCTCAAGCAAGAGAAGAATGAAGCTTAAAAGGATTACTTGAAAAGGTTCTCCTAGGAAGTGTCAGAGATTCACAACCCCAATGATGAAGTTGTGGTGGTAGCTTTCACTAACAATTTACTGAACAGTCGGCTGTTGTTCGATTTGAGAATAAAATGCCAGAGTACTTATACCGACCTAATGGATGTAGCGGGCAGTTATGCAATGGCCGAGGAAGAGGAGTTGGCTCAAGGCGGAAGCTACGTTCATAGTGGTCAACCCGAGGAAAACACCAAACAAAAAAATGGCTCCTTAAAGAACTAGAAGAGCGATCATCAGGAGAGCAACAAGAACCAAGACAGTCACCGGGATGAGGGTCGCAAAAGTGGCCGAAAAGACAGAAAATTCCAAGACCAATACACCAACTATACTCCTCTCATCAAAAAGCAAGAGGAAGTCTTGTCCATTTTGGAGGACTAGAAATTAGTCAAATATCCCCTAGAGCAATCAGCTTACGCTCGGAGAGATACAACCAAGTACTGCAGATTCTACAAAGAAAGCGAGAATGACGTCGAAGTGTTATTAACTGAAAGACCATATCGAGACGTTCATTAGAGAAGGACACCTGCAAGACTTAATCATTCAGAAGACGGACTGCCAACATAAGAACCCAAGCATGGAAGATCAACCAGATGGGGATCGGGATAAGGAGAGCCATATATGATGAAGAAGCGAATGAGCAATTAACACCATATTCGGAGGGCCCTACATGGGCAGAAATAACAGGGAAAGGTTCACGGAGAATCGGAACGCCATGTACTCCTAAAAGAACCTAGATGTGAGCTCAATTGGACCAGATCCTAAGATGATCAAGGAAGGATGAGACCCGATCATTTTTACCGAAGTAGACTCGTATGGAGTCGATGTAAGGCCAAACGATGCAATTGTCATAATAGCTTGAATCGGTCTTCGAGACATCCACCGGGTGTTGATCGATAATGGAAGCTCAACAGACATCCTGAGTGCTTAGGTCTTTGATCAACTGGGGATAAACATGAAGGATCTAAAACAGTTGCCCGTTCCACTCAGAGGATTTGGCGGTGCAGAAGTAAGGTCGCTCGAAATAGTGAAGTTACCTGCAAAATTTGGGGCAGCCCGTGCTAAAAGACGGTGCTTCTAGACTTCGTAGTGGTCTACACGGAAAAATGGTCATACAACACCTTACTGGGTAGTGATCAGTCTATTTCTATATATATTTTAGGTCCCCATTTCCTATTATTTGTGCTTTGTTCCCGGGTGAAATTAGGTATTTTATGTGTTTATTGAACATGTATAAGTCACATTCCATAGAAGAGGTGTTGGATGTTATTTTGGAGAAAAGGAGCAAAAAAATGAATTTCGGCCTGTGCAGATCACTCAAATTGCGGGGACTATATCTCTCAGCTCCGATTGAATTGTTTGTCCTAAGGAAGTCTAGTTTTTGGCGCACTTTTCGGATTGCAATTCCAATATTCCTACAAGAGGTTATGCCCAATTTAGTAACTAAAGGTCAGAGCGGAAGAAGTCAACCGCGGGCTAGACCGCGGTTTGTGGAAGCAACCTACGTAGCGGTAAACAACAGAAAAACACCACGGTTTGGACAGTGGGCGACTCAAATTGGTCCAGAACTATTCTAAAACTTCCCAAATCAAATTCTAATGACTTTAGAAGACCAAGACATGTTTGGGAAACTTCATATACTCAAATTAAGAGTCAATCATTCAGAGGAAATCCAATTTAGGAAAGGATTCCAATTCCTTGTTTCATTCTACTTTCCTACTTTGTAAGTTTCCTACAACAAAGCAAATTGGGAGTCCACAAGCAATTATCACATATAAATACTTCTTATTCTTTGCAATTGAGGGGGATAGAAGTCAAGGGAGGTCCCAAGCCACCAAGGGGGTCATCCCCCATCACACCACCACCATTCTTGCACTTGGAAGCTTGAAGAAGACATTCATGGGTTTTATCAACTCTTTCTCCTCTTTTTTTAATTTTTTCATGTGTAATTAATTCCATACTAGGGAATCGATGTGAACCTATATGATGCTCTTGTTTTGATTTAATTCTATATTTATTCATCAATTCGAATTTTGGTTTATTCAATTCATTATATATCTTATTCTTGACTTGTATTGTTCTATGGAAATTAATTGATACTTGTCTATGGTTTCGATAATTTATAAATTGAGATTGGATTATAGGAATATAGGCAGTCATAATTACTTTTCAATTGAATGAGTATAATTGTTCTTGACATAGGAATATGTGAGACAATTTTGGTTCACTAATTCTTGCACGTAATGAGTTTTTGGTTATTGCTCACACCTTGGAAAAGGGTGAGTAGTTGTTGAAAGCACGTGGTCAAACCCAAGTATGAATAACGGTAATACCATAATTAAGATAAGAATGAACCCTAATTTAGATTGAATCTTGTTAATGGAGTTAATTGATGAACATTGAGTATTATATATGGGGAGCATCGGTTACCTAGTTCTTCTCTCTTGATCACAAACAAACATTCTTTTTAATTGTTTTCTTAGTTTAATTTAATTTAGCTTTAGTCTAATTAATTCTCAAACATTATCTTGGTTACTTTTAATTTCATTAAAATTAGAATTAGTTTAATCGATAATTCACTTTTCCTCGTGGGAACGATCTCTACTTGCCGTTGTACTTATCTTCACGATTCGTGCACTTGCGAGTATTATTTTTATAACACGATTTTACACATCAAGTTTTTGGCGCCACTGTCGAGGAATTAGTTGAATTTATTTATTAATTCTAGTTTTAGTTTTAGTTAATAGTTTTAAGTTTAGTTTTTTTAGGTAGTCATGTCATTAGTTAATAGTTTATTTTTATTTAGATTTTGTTTTCTTTTTATTTTCTTTTTTCTTTTTACATTCTTTCAGATACAATGGACTTCTACGGGCAATATGCTTAAAATGAGGAAAGTGAAACAATTCAAGGATTTATTATGCAACTAGCTACTTCATAGCCACAAATGGAGAGATTGACTTCAATAGTTTCAGCAAGAGCCCAAGCCCAAGCAATGAATTCTTACAATCAGTGGCATGTGCATGAACATTTTGAACATTCCTACAATTCATGGCCTATCAATGATGTTGGGGTTTATGCCATAAAGATGTATTTTGTAAATAGATTTATGAAATAAATAAAAAGAAAAATTCAATTTATTCTTGTTGTGTTGTTTATTTTATAACTTGTGCATATATTAACATCCTAGATTGCCGGATGTAATCTCGAACTGTGTATATGAGTGTCATATACAGATGGATATAGTAAGAGACGTGCAATCTAAAGAGTCCATAGATAACAAATAAAGCTGGGTACTTTATTTGTGGTTAATCTACAGCTACGGTCCATTCCGTAATGTACGGTGATTCTATCCTGAATCATTCATATGAGATATGGGAATGAAGGCACCTTGTATGATGTGATCATATAGGACTGGGCCATGATCTATATGAATCTCTCACCAAGATCCGTTTACTGATGAGATTCATATATATCAACTAATGATGGCTATATGTGGGTGATCTTAATCCTGAGTGTCTTATCGTCTCCTTCAGGTTAGATCGTGGTCTTTGATATACCATGGGTGAGGTCAGATGCAGTTCCTGATCAATATACTCCGTATGTTGGGATTGCGGTTTGGCTTGTGGCTGGGAAGGTATGTACACAATAGTGGAATCCACTCCTTCTTGTGAGAAGTAGATGGTAGTTCCCTTAAGAGTTGATTCGAGGCTTGGACAATATGAGCGCTCTCCTAATTCCGTAAGGAAATAGGATTTATTGTTCATTAGAGAATCAACGTTACTTAAAGGATATATGTAATTAGAGGGGTATAACGGACATTATGACCCAGCTCTAATTATGAACTACTGTGGAGGATCACACCATGTGTAATAGCTATATCGATGGACACCGAGTTGTATCGGTCTGTGTAAAAACGTCTACAGTTGAGAGAGTGCAGCTTCGGGTTTTTAGTGGAATAACACCAGAGTTAATAATCAAGGAATATTAATTAAAGAGTTTAATTAATAATTCTGAGGATTATTGGAGCTCAAAATACTGTAGGTCCATTAGGTCCCCTTGCTAGCCCGATCGATTTAGGTAACAAGGGTCACGGTTAATTAATTGGATTGTCCAATTAATTGTGTTACGAAAGTGACACGTATTTATTCGGGAAATAATTGAATAATGAGATTATTTAATTAATGAATAATGGTGATTAAATAAATTAAATAATAAGATTATTTAATTTTGTTATTAATCACTAAATGGAGGATGTTAGTTGATATTTGATTTTAAATAGAATAAGATAATATGATTATTTTATTTTATTAAATTAAATATTTGAAATTGAATTTAAAATGTTTAAATTCAAAATAAATATTTAATTATCTTTTAAAATCTAAAGAGATATCAATTAAAGAGTTTTAATTATAATAATATATATATGATATATATTGATAACAAAAATATAGCACATAAAGGATATACACAAGTGTTTGTATATGATACAAACTCATATTGTGTGTAACAACAAAAATTGAAAACAAAAGCAACAAGTGTGTTGTGCGTGTATAACAAAAAGGAAAAACAAAAGCAAAAAGCAATTTTTTTGTGTGTACTGTGTTGCACGAATCACAATTGCAAAAAAAAAAATATTTTTTTTTAAAGAACCAGAGTTGTTCTAAGTTTGGTTTTCTCTTGGAAGAAATTATTTCTTCTTCATTCTCTCTACATCCTCCTGAGTTCCTGAGTACGTGACGCGCCCACACACAGTTACCAGTTTCAGGAATAGCTAGGAAGATCAGTGGTACAGACTAGGAGCATATCGTAAAGTGAAGAAGCCTCCAAACGTTGGTAAGGTTCTAAATTTTCTTTTAATATATTGATTACAATTTCCTGTGTTTACATATTGTATGTATTAGTTCCGGAAAAAGAATTGCGATCCTAAGTTCACTTGTTCCAGATCGTTTATGATCTGTATAAAAATTTTAAAACCTATTTCCGCTGCGTTACCAGTGAACGGGGTTCCAACAAATGAACCATATGGAAATTCGCACAGTCAGAGGTCTAGTTATGAACCATATGACAATACTTACAACCCGGATTGGAGGAATCATCAAGACTTCTCATGGAGCTTCAACGAAGTCAATACCTATGAGCAGCCGGTCTTGCCATCATTGGAAGAAACACTGAACAACTTCATGCAATCCACTCAACAAGTTGTTAAGGAAGCAATCAAGGAATCCCAACAAGAAAATATGGAATGGTTCAAAAAATTGAGGCTTCAATGAGGAAGATGGAGGTGAAAATTAGGCAATTGGCTGAAGCTTTTCATAACAAGGAGCCCGAAAAATTCCCTAGCCAACCTGAGCAAGAAGATGTTACCACCATCCCTTCCAATGATGAGATTGTTGATACCATAGTGAGTCATGAACTTTCTAATGATTTTTCTAGTGTTGTAGATGAAGGAGTAGAAAAAGAGGAGACAGAAGATGAAGCGAAGGAATCGGAAGATGTCGCTTTCGAGGAATAGCTCCCATACAAGGAACTTAAGCCTTATGTCCCTCCCATTACTTTTCCAAGCCGCCTACACAAAAGAAAATGGAATAAGTGGTTTTCTGAACTTATTTCACCACACTTTATAGTGAACATTTACTTGTCTTTGCTTATTATGTGTAGTCACATGCCGTCGCGTGAATTTTTTTTCCACGACTTGATTGAGCACAAGCGTAAATTTGAGACATTGGAATTTGGTTGAGTTGTCCTTGCACCCGTCTTTCTGAGATGTTAAATAAAGCGCTTGGTGGGAGGCAATCCACCTAGCTAATTTAGTTTCAATTATTTTTAATTTTTAGTTTTCTTTAGTTTTTGTGTTTCGAGTTCATGCATGCCATGGATTTTCTTTATTCTTTGTCCATGCTTTTAATGTCATATAAACATTGAGGAAAATGTTTAGATTAGGTTTGGGGGGTGTGAATTCAGGTTTATTTTATTTTTCGAGCCACTTGTTGAAATCCACAAAAAAGTCCCTGTTTTGAACATTTTTTATGCAAACGTTTTGTTAAAACTGTATTGATTGTGAGGAAATAATATTTTCTTCCATACTGCATTCTTTGATTTTTCGCTACAAATCCAACCGTATAAAAAACGTAAATTTATGGGTAGTGGTTTAAAAGTTATGATCGTTTCTTTGACCAAAGGTCGTTGGTGATGCCTTGTTTTTGAAATTCTGCATGTGAATATTTTTCGTCATCCGTTTTCTCACTTTTCCGATTTGAATTTTGACATATTTTCTAAATAAAAAGTGTGAATTTTCATGTCCATTTGATTGTGTAAAAATTTGGATAACGTTCGTTGAGTAAGTTGAGATATGCAATAAAGAGCAGACATAGGTCGATTTCAAAAGTCACCAGTTTTTGAAATTTTTGTCCTCCATGTTAAGATGCTTATTTTGTGTGCTTTTAGAGCCGTAATGTATGCTTTATTCATAGAGTTTAGACTAACGTCTTGCCACTTAGAGTATTTCATTGTATTTTCAAAAAACTTTATGACATGCTCTTAATGTGATATTGGATAGTATGCTTAGTTAGATTGCCATGATTAATAGTGGAGACTACCCTTGTGAGTTCACTAAGCCAAAAAGCATTACATAAATATCATTATATGAAGGTTCTTTTGTTTCTACTCTTAAACACTTGTTAGGTTCTTAGCATTAGAAATTGATCTCAATAGGTTATGCATTGGATATTAAAAAACATTCATCATAAAAGATATCACATGTGGACTTTGCCCTTGTTTTGGTTGAACCATTATAATGTAGGCAATGTGTGCTTGAACTCATTTAAAAGGCCTTAAATATTTCCTACCTTTATGTGTGTGCTCCATAGCCAATTTGAAGCCAAACACTATAAGCCTTTTTCTTTAATCACCCACATTAACTTAACCCTAATGAGCCGAATTTTAGCAATACCTTATAGCTTGGGATCATATTGAGGTGATGAAGATGATTGAAGGGAATTCGAAATGGGTGAATCATGAAGTGCATGTACCAAGGAAAAAGCAAGAAGATCAAATTCAAAGAAAGTGTTGAACGAAATATGTAATCAATGTACAAATTCTCATATAAAAAAAGTTAAAAAAAGAGAAGAAAAAAAAAGATAAATAAATGAGATGATGAATCAAATGAAAGTGAAAAGGAATAAAGCTTTACAATGAAGTGATGTGAAATCAAGAAGGAGGATGAACGAAAATTGTTCAAGAAGCCTGGATGCAAGTGGAATGAAGAATTCGAAGGAATTCGGCCAAGTTTGAAGATTGCCGAAGAAATTCTCTATATGATCCTAGGTTTGTTTGCTATCTTTTTCCTGTTCTTTCTTAACCTTCACATAATGGCCCCGTTACAACCAAAGAAAAAACCTAATTGATCTTTTGGGAATGCTAGCTCGAGAGTAAAGGTAAACATGTGCTCTGTCATGTTCTTAATATTTGATTCCGTTTATGAGATCTTTTGCATAAAAAATCAAGCGTTCTTTTTATTATATATTCATATGCGATAATAATTTGAAATTTTTTGTGCATAACTTCATTCGCATATGCTTGATGAGTGTATTTGCCTAGGTTCTGTGTGAAATTAATGAGCGATATCTTGTGAGAATTAGAGTCGAGACGAATTATATCTATGGCGTCTGACGAATGTGTCTTTGAAGTTAGAGTGTCTTGATTATGGGCTTTTCATTAAAACTAAGCACACATTCAAATTTGTGGCATGATTTTAGTCTTTATGCAGCGACTCTAGCATGCATTGGCTTTGAATGGTACATGTGAGTTTGCATCTTGATTATTTGGTTTTTCGTAGAAATATGTTTGTAGTTACATCGCTGTAAACCTTCAGGAGACAAAATGCCTCCTACTAGGGACACCTAGAGGTTTAAAGGATTGTAGAATACGCTCAATGCTATCGTGTTCCCTACGAAAGTGGCTTAGCTTAGGTTTCATTTTTAGATTTTTGTTTGCTTTTAGTTTTTGTTTTCATTCTAGTTTTGCTCGAGGACTAGCAAAAGATAGGTTTGGGGGTATTTGATCTGTCCATTTCTATACATATTTTAGGTCCCCATTTCCTATTATTTGTGCTTTGTTCTCAGGTGAAATTAGGTATGTTTCATGTGTTTATTGAGCATGTATAAGTCACATTCCATAGAAGAGGTGTTGGATTTTATTTTGGAGAAAATGATCAAAAAGATGACTTTCAGCATGTGCAGATTACTCATATTGCTGGGACCATATCTCTCAGCTCCGATTGAATTGTGTGTCCTACCACCTATGGATTGAATGCCTCAGAAGTCTAGTTTCCCGCGCACTTTTGAGATCGCAATTCTAATATTCCTACAAGAGGTTATGTCCAATTTAGTAACCAAAGGTCAGAGCTGAAGAAGTCAACCGCGGCCTAGACCACGGTTTGTGCAAGCAACCTATGTAGCGGTCTACGTAGTGGTAAACAATAGAAAAGCAGTGCGTTTTGGACCGCGAGCGACCTAGGCCGCGGTTTTCATGTATTCTTGGCGGATTCCACTCCAAATTGGTCTAGAACTGTTCCAAAACTCCCAAATCAAATTCTAATGACTTTAGAAGACCAAGACATGTTTGAGAAACTTCCTAAACTCAAATTAGAAGTTGTTGGAACCCCGTTCACTGGTAACGCAGCGGAAATAGATTTTAAAATTTTTTATATAGATCGTAAATGATCTGGAACCAGTGAACTTGAGATCGTAATTATTTTTCGGAACTAATACATACAATATGTAAACACATGAAATTGTAATCAATATATAAAAAGAAAATTTAGAACCTTACTAACGTTTGGAGGCTCCTTCACTTTACGATATGCTCATGGTCTGTACCACTGATCTTCCTAGCTATTCCCGGAACTGGTAACTGCGTGTGGGCGCGTCACGTACTCATGAACTTAGGAGGAGGAGGATGTAGAGAGAATGAAGAAGAAACTTTTTCTTCCGAGAGAAAACCAAACTTAGAACAACTCTTGTTCTTTAAAAAGAAATTATATTATTTTTTTCTTTTTGCAATTGTGATTCTTGCAACACAACACACAAAAAAAAATTGCCTTTTCTTTTTCTTTTTCACGCACACTTGTGCGTTTCTGCTATTTTTTTTTCTTCAAAAAAATAACACACAAAAGTTTTCTCTTTTTTTTTTCTCTGGTCCACGCACACTATGTTTTTATCATATACAAACACTTATGTATTTTACTTGTGTGCTACTCTTATCTTTGTTGTCAATATATATCATATATATTTCATTATAACTAAAATTCTTTAATTGATATCATTTCAATTTTAAAACTAAATCTTTTAAAATAATATCTCATATCTTTTAAAAGATAATTAAATATTTATTTTGAATTTAAACATTTTAAATTCAACTTCAAATATTTAATTAAAAAAATAATTATATTATCTTATTCTATTTAAAATTGAATGTCAACTAACACCCTCCATTTAGTGATTAAGAACATAATTAAATAATCTTATTATTTAATTTATTTAATCACCATTATTTATTAATTAAATAATCTCATTATTCAATTAATTCCCGAATAAATACATGTCACTTTCGTAACACAATTAATTGGACAATCCAATTAATTAATCGTGACCTTTGTTACCTAAATCGATCGGGCTAGCAAGGGGACCTAATGGACCCACAGTATTTTGAGCTCCAATAATCATTGAAATCATTAATTGAACTCTTTAATTAATATTCCTTAATTATTAACTCCGGTGTTATTCCACTAAAAACCCGAAGCTGCAATCTCTCAACTGGAGACGTTTTTACACAGACCAATACAACTCGGTGTCCATCGATATAGCTATTACACATGGTGTGATCCTCCACAGTAGCTCATAATTAGAGCTGGGTCATAATGTCCGTTATACCCCTCTAATTACATATATCCTTTAAGTACCGTTGATTCTCTAATGGACAATTAATCATATTTCCTCATGGAATTAGGAGAGCGCTCATATTATCCAAGCCCTGAATCAACCCTTAAAGGAACTACCATCTACTTCTCACAAGAAGGAGTGGATTCCACTATTGTGTACATATATTCCCAGCCACAAGCCAAACAGCAATCCCAACATACGGAGTATATTGATCAAGAACTGCATTTGATCTCACCCATGGTATAACAAAGACCACGAACTAACCTGAAGAAGTCGATATGACACTCAGGATTAAGATCACCCACATATAGCCATCATTAGTTGATATATATGAATCTCATCGGTAAACGGATCTTGGTGAGAGATTCATATAGATCATGGCTTAGTCCTATATGATCACATCATACAAGGTGCCTCAATTCCCATATCTCATATGAGTGATTAGGGATAGAATTACCGTACATTATGGAATGGACCGCAGCTATAGATTAACCACAAATAAAGTACCCAGCTTTATTTGCTATCTATGGACTCTTTAGATTGCACATCTCTTACTGTATCCATCCGTATATGACACTCATATACACAGTTCTAGATTACATCTGGCAATTTAGGATGTTAATAAATGCACAAGTTATAAAATAAACAACACAACAGGAATGAATTGAACTTTTCTTTTTTATTTATTTCATAAATCCATTTACAAATGACATCTTTAGGGCATAAACCCCAACAATCTCCCACTTTCACTCAAGCATGTGAGGCATGTTTCGTAACCCTAGACCATCTAGGTGACCCGAAAACACTTTAGCCGGAAAGGTCTTCGTAAATGGATAAGCTTGATTGTCTTGTGAGGCTATCTTGGTGACGATCACATCTTCTCTCTGCACTATCTCTCTAATTAGATGATACTTTCTCTCTATATGCTTCTGTCTCTTGTTGCTTCTTGGTTCTTTGGAATGAGCCACAACACCACTGTTATCACAATAAAGTGTGATGGGCTTATCGAGATCTGGAACAACTTTCAGATCACTCAAGAACTTGCGGAGCCAAACAGCCTTTTTAGCAGCTTCACAAGCAACTACATATTCGGCTTCCATGGTGGAGTCAACAATGTAAGATTGCTTAATACTTCTCCACACAATGGCTCCACCACCTAGGGTGAAAACTGAACCAGACGTGGATTTTCTAGAATCCCTGTCTGATTGAAAATCAGAATCTGTGTATCCTAACGGGATCAAATCCTGTCTGGAATACACTAGCATATAGTTTCTCATTCTCCGAAGATACTTGAGAATAGTCTTGACAACAACCCATTGATCCAATCCTGGGTTGGACTGGTACCTACTGACTACTCCCACTGCATAGCAGATGTCTGGTCTCGTGCATAACATAGCATACATGACACTACCTACTACTGATGCATAGGGTACACGTCTCATATCATCAACTTCTTGAGGTGTCTTAGGACACTGTTTCTTAGACAAATGAACTCCATGCCTAGAAGGTAAATTACCTTTCTTGGAGTTATGCATCGAAAATCGCACAAGAATCTTATCGATATACGATGCATGAGACAGTGCTATGAGTTTGTTCTTGTGATCCCTTATAAGTTGGATCCCTAGAACATAACTCGTCTCTCCCAAATCTTTCATTTGGAATTGGCTAGCTAGCCAGCCCTTTACATCAGATAACATTCCCATATCATTCCCAATAAGTAGGATGTCGTCCACGTATAGGACTAAGAAAACTACCTTTTTGTCAATGATGCTCTTGTAGACACAAGGCTCATCGACATTCTGCTCAAAGCCATAGGTTTTGATCACATCATCAAACCTGCTGTTCCAAGATCTAGATGCTTTCTTAAGTCCGTAGATGGACCTTTGGAACTTGCAAACCTTTTGCTCTTGATCTGGAGACACGAATCCCTCTGGTTGCATCATATAGATGCTCTCGTCAAGATTGCCATTCAAGAATGCAGTCTTGACATCCATCTTTCAAATTTGATAATCAAAATAGGCAGCAATAGATAAGAGAATCCGAATAGACTTCAACATGGCTACTGGCGAAAAGGTCTCTTCATAATTGACCCCCTCTTTCTGGGTGTAACCCTTAGCCACTAGCCTTGCTTTGAAGGTCTTTACCTTCCCGTCTACTCCTCTCTTTCTCTTGTAGATCATCTTAAACCTTATGGGTTTTACCCCATCCGGTAAGTCTATAAGATCCCAGACTGAGTTGGAGTGCATAGACTCCATCTCGAGATTTATAGCTTTAAGCCATTCCTCTTTATCAGGATCTTCTATTGCATTCTTAAATGTCAATGGATCATCAACACTATTAGTAGAGACAACACTTTGTCCCTCACCTATACCTATATAGCGTTCAGGTTGTCTTACAACCCTCCCACTACATCTAGGTGATAGTGTATCCTGATCAGGAATCATCTGACTCTCAGATGTTTGTGGATCAACAACTCTTGTTGATGAAGTACTAGTCTCACCAGGCTCCAACTCATTCAATACAATCTTAGAACACGGTTTATGGTCACTAATATAATTGTCCTTAAGAAACGTTGCATTTGTCGATACAAATACTTTGTTATCTTCGGGACTATAGAAATATCCACCTCTGGTCTCCTTGAAATATCCTAAAAATAGCCAGACCATAGACTTGGAGTCTAACTTTCCACTTCTGTTCTTCAACACGTGTGCTGGACACCCCCATAAGCGAAAATGTCGCAAACTAGCTATACGACCATTCCACAACTCTAGGGGAGTCTTAGGAACAGATTTGGATGGCTCTACATTCAAAATGTATGCCGCTGTTTGTAACGCATATCCCCGGAAGGAATTTGGTAATGATGAGAAACTAATCATAGATCTCTCAATTTCCATCAGGGTTCTATTTCTCCTTTCCTCTACACCATTTTGCTGAGGTGTACCGGGAGCTGTGAGTTGGGAAACTATCCCATGCTCGACCATGAAGTCTTCAAACTCTTAGTCAAGGTACTCACCTCCATGATCCGATCATAGTGACTTGATATTCCTACCTAATTGATTCTCAACTTCAGCTCGAAATTCTTTAAACTTTTCAAATGTTTCCGACTTTCATTGCATCAGGTAGACATATCTGTATCTTGAGTAGTCATCTATAAAGGTGACATAATACTCATAGCCGCCCCTAGCTCTAACATTCATCGGTCCACAAACGTCTCTATGTATGAGTTCTAGTGGCTCTATAGCTCTAAGCCCTTTTCCACTAAAAGGTCTCTTAGTCATCTTACCTCCTAAACAGGATTTGCAGATAGGTAAGGTGCCAACCTTTAACTCACTTAAAGGTCTGCTTTTCACTAGTCTGTTTATCCGATCAAGGTTGATATGACCAAGCCTTAGATGCCAGAGATACGTGTCATTATTTGGAGAAATCTTATGTCGTTTAGTTTTTGGTTTTTTCAACCTTAAACATTTCGGTGTTAAGTAGTGCAGTATGTATTAACGGTCTTAACACATACAAGTTGTTTTCATTAATTCCTGAACAATTATTTAGACCATTCTTTCCAATAATAACAGACTTGTTCATCCCGTAGTTGCTCTTAAACTGATCGAAACTCTTCGGAAGAGTCGTTAGTATGATGCTCACTTGACTGGGTTCATCAATGGCCCAGCCATTGACTTTTACCGTGTTGAAGTAGGATATCATGCTCAGGACATGTTCCCGAACTGATGTAACTTCTTCATGTAAGAGAGCATAGTGGAACGAACAGCTTCGTGTCGCTTTTGCTCGGAGGGCTGCCCGAACATAGCTTGCAATGACTCCATAACTTTGAATGCTGTAGTCATTGCTTTGTGCTTTGTGACAAGCACGTCTGTCATAGAAGCCAACAGATATGTTCGAGCCTTCTCATCAGATGAGACCCATCGCTGGTATGCCTCACGAACAGTTCGTGTGGCATTGACAGTTGGCACCGGAGGACATTCCTCCGTAAGCACAAACTTGAGGTCTTTGGTGACCAATATTGCATTAATATTAAGTTTCAACTTAGTGTAGTTATTACCAGTTAATTTGTCGTTTGCGAGAATTTGAAGTAATGCAGAAGACATAATTGCTGAAATAAATAAAACATTCATTCAGTCATTTATTAAAACAAGTGCGAGTGTTTTGGCATAAATTTAAACATGATGCATGAACGTGTTTAACGAACTAGAAATACCCAAAAAACAGTTACTATACCACGACAATCCAACATACCACAAAGAAGTGCCGCCTTAGGGTCGGTCAAGTCTTTGCATGTTAGACCGAGACATTCTTAATCAAATGATATTCTAGAATAACTCTTATTCCATATCATTCAACCATCGTTTATTCAGTCAAGTTTTTAATTAACAAAACTTAATCAAAACCTTCGTGACTGTAACCCATCATTTCAGATCTCACGAGCTTAACTCGAGAATTGCCGCCTTAGGGTCGGTCAATCCCGAAATACCCTCAGAAATCCTATCCGTTAGGAAGTCAACCTTGGTATTGATCTTTGTGGAAACCCTCCTTAGGAAGGACGAAAGCAATGCCGTTACAAAGCCCTACTCGGGTCTCACGGTGTTGAACTAATGATGGAGACTGCAGGATATATATGTCATATATCCCTCTCCCAGTCACTATTTCAAAATTAGGGTTTTCTATGATCCGTTAATGCACCTAGACTCTACAGGATCAAACGGCTAACTTTAATCAAGTTATCTAGCGCATTAACAAATTCATTATTAGAAATAAATTCTAATTAACTAATAAATTATTAATGATTTTTAACTATTAAAAATCTAATATATTAGTGAATAATCTAAGCCTTTGTAAACTATTTACTAAGGTCAGATTATTATGATAGTGTTTACCAAGTTTTAACTATTAAAACTCTAACACTTCATTCGGTTCATTTACTATTAGGTTATTAATCATATTAATCCTAATTACATTAAATGACCCTATTAATCTAACTTATTAAACACTTTAATAACTAGATTAATAATAATGAGAATTAACAAGTTTTCTAACTATTAAAAAACTAATCTCATTTTCATAGCCAATAATGTATTTACCTATTTTAATCATATTAAAAAAAATACATAAAATAGTAGGCTATGATGCATGTATGACATATCAAATATATTTGTGTAGGCACACTAATCTAAATGAAATACGTATGCATAGCAATGATTTTATCATCACATAATATAAAGTATACAAGAATTGACCGAGTACTGTGGATTGTTTAACCTAAAATAGTTGAAATCTAAAATTACAAAAATACCCCCAAGGCATTCCTTGGTCTTCTTGTAATTTCTGAGTCTTCCAGTCTCTTCAGGTCACTCTGATTCATCTCATGAATCCGAAATAGGAAATCTGCACGGAACGCACTAGGCAACACTTGCCAACGGAACCGCATGAACAGTACCATACATGAACAGTGCAGTGAACAGTGTCATGAATAATACCACGTGAACAGTACCACGTCACGCGTATTTTCGATTTCGCCCTTCCGTCATTGTTTCCAGGTCGTCAATATAGGTTAAAATAATTTTTTTTTTTACAATACAATAACAGAAAAAAATAAAAATAAAAGTTAATACAGCCCATGAACCCTAAATCCACAATACCATTTAATTAACGATCAATCATGTTTTTGTAAATTAACAAATTTAATATACATACAAAAACAACATACAGTCAATTTAAACAGTGCCTACACAATCATACATACAGGAGCATCGAAAACAATTTCTTGTTCCGAAAAAAAATTGCCTCTGATACCAATTGTTGGAACCCCGCTCACTGGTAACGTAGCGGAAATAGATTTAAAACTTTTTTATACAGATTGTAAACGATCTTGAACTACTGAACTTGAGATCGTAATTATTTTTGGGAACTAATCATACAATATGTAACAAAGGAAATTGTAATCAATATATAAAAAGAAAAATTAGAACCTTACTAACGTTTGGAGGCTCCTTCACTTTACAATATGCTCTTGGTCTGTACAACTGATCTTCCTAGCTATTCCCTGAACTGGTAATTGCGTGTGGGCGCGTCACGTGCTCAGGAACTTAGGAGGATGTAGAGAAGTAAGGACCTCGATTTTGTGATTGGCTTATTTCATGACAAACCACACCACATTGGGGATGATTGTGTAATGGGTAGCTTAGGTCCTTGTCGGCAAGCTTCCGAGCATCTCAATGACTTCAAGAGCAAAAGGTATACTCACTTGACTTTGTCTCTTGAAGAGTTTAGGTGCACACACACACACTTCATGCATGCCCTGTTCATCTTGCATTAGTGTTATTTATTGTGTATATGTGTGCATCCAT
Organism: Dipteronia sinensis; assembly: GCA_033220585.1. Taxonomy (NCBI): domain Eukaryota; kingdom Viridiplantae; phylum Streptophyta; class Magnoliopsida; order Sapindales; family Sapindaceae; genus Dipteronia; species Dipteronia sinensis. The sequence goes on from CM065637.1 coordinate 32,897,865, forward strand.
TACACAACTCACACGAGCACGTCTTTGTTTGTCTTTACGTGTGGTTGTTTCGTTGTACGTTTTCGGTTTGTGTTCGGAAACGTCCTCACTCGCACGATGGTGTGCTTGTGTTGTGTCCGCGCTTGCATGTTGGTGTGCTTGAGTATTAGCTCGATTTGTGACCATAGAGAGGCTCCATTTGTGCTCTCTTGGATTGTTATTTGGTTAAATGGTTTTATACCATGATTGTGGGAATTTCGTTATTGACCAATTCTGACCTTTGGTCACTCTTTTGACCATAAATATTTCTACGTTTATCTAAATCTTGTTTTGTTAATTGGAGTAGAAAGTAGACTTCCATACCTTTCTAACGGTATACTATTCATAATATTTTATGACCGTTTGGTTTTGTTGTGAAGTCTCCAAAGAGACCACTGAAACAGAGCATCTCTGCTGTTGTCCGTTTTTGACCTTTGGTCACTTAAATGACCATAACTCTTTCTATAGATATCAAAACCTCATTCTGTAAATTGGAGTAGAAAGTATACTTCCATACCTTGCCAGCGGTATATCATACGAAAGGTTTCGATTTGGTTGGTCATGTTTTGGGTCACTTGTTTCTGGAGCTGGTGTGCTGTCCAGTGTGTTAGGCGACCTGCAAGGCCACTTGTGCATGTCGCCTCCAATGTCGCCTCAGACATGTTTTTCTTCTCCAGAACGTTAGGCCACATGGTAGGCGACTTCATGTAGCCTCTCATAGGCGACTTCATGTAGCCTCTCATGTCGCCTGGCACCAAAAACGGGACATTTTGGTCTTTTCGAGTCAGCCCATTTTTCCCACCTTTAAAAACCCCTCTTTCTCTTCTTCTTCCCCAACTCTCCTAAATTTATAGAAACCCTGGAGAGAGAAAGAGAGAGTCTTAAGAGAGAAAGCTTCCTTGAGCTTCATTAACTCTCCAAACCCAAAACCCATCTCATTCTTTCATCATTCCATATCATTTGAGCATGGGTCTTCATTGTTTCATGACTAGGTAAGCAAGAACTTCCTTGAATATCATTTATTGTTCTTCTTACTCTAGATTAGGTATTTATTGCTTGATTAAATACCTTAACTCACTTTATTGCATATATTTATGAGTCTAAATTGCATGATTGGGTTTGTTTGTGATAGCTTACATGATTAGGTTGATTTTCCCTAAATAGCTAACCCTAGAACATTCTTGTGATATTGGTTGATGATTAGGTTGATAGATTAATATTTATTTATCTAGTCAAGCTTTATTGAATGTTCATGTTGATTTAATTGACAATTAGGTTGTTGGAAAATCTCTACACAACTAATTGAGTTTCTTATTGATATCTAGAATTTGGGACCACATTGCCCTTCTAGCTAAGTCTTTATGTTTAGCATTTAGACATTGTTGTTTATGCCTCATTGATTGCATTTCTTGATTGCACATTTATTGCCCTTGTTATTTATTTTGACAACTTGTGTTGGGTGGACTTGTTTGACAATTAGGTTGCTAGAATCCCTTTGCATCTAATTGAGTCCTTATGTATGGGCGTGTAGGCATTGTTTGATAACTAGGTTGTTAAATTGCATTATAACATCTAGTTAAGCATTTTATGTGTGGTCTTACACATTATTGCATTTGAGCATATTGTCTCACATTCACTTAGACTTTTATACTCTTCCTTGAGTCAAAGTCTTATGGCTTCGGGGTGAAGTTGCACAAGCATTGAAGTCTTGCAACCAAGGTGTGGTTGGCAAGCATTGGTCAAGTGCCAATATAAAAGGCCCGTGGGGTAGAGTAGGAGGTGCTGACGCCAAGAGTAGTGTATCAGGGGATATCACTAGGGATTGAACCAAGAGTGGCGAGTGGTAGTGTCCATAGCCTGAGGTTATCTAGAGTGAGAGTCCGAGTATCACTTGAGGCTGTAATCTTTTATTCATATAGTGGATTTCTGTGATCTTCTGTGGCTAGAAGGATAGCCCGTGGTTTTTCCCTTGTCGAAGGGTTTCCACATCAAAATCAAGTGTTCTTTATATTTCCGCACTTTTACTTGATTTTGTATGTTTGTTTTAATTGGGTTATATGTTTAATATTGACTAATCGAAAAAGTTGGTAATAATCGGTTAACAACCCATTCACCCCCCCTATAGGTTGTAGACACGCGCTATATAGTATTTTCAATTGGTATCAGAGCGGGTTCCTAGATATACTTAGGTGATCCTTACTCTTTATTGTCTGTGTCTTGCATTTGTGTGCATTTTGCTGGTTGCATTCATTTGCATTCATCTCATTCCCTAAACACTATGAGTGGCATTGAGATGATAGAGGGTGATTTGACCTCTAAAGTTGAGAGGGAGATATATGACTCCGATGAGGAGATGACTCTCATGGTTGAAAGATTTAAGAGATTTACAAAATCTCAAAAGAAGGGCATGACCTCCAAGGTGAAGGAGGAAAAGAAAAAGTCAAGGAAAGATGACCCTTGCCTTGAGTGTGGGCCACCTTGCCTCCATGTGTGGTAACTTGAAGTACAAGAAGGGAGGAGAAACTATGATCGCTACTTGGAGTGATAGCGAAGTTGAAGTAGTTGAATAGTGCTCCATAAGCTCGGTTGCTAGTGAGATCAACTACTTCGCATTTCCGGGTTCCTACCATGAAGAAACGCAAGCCATCACCAAATGTTTATCACTTGAAGATTTCAAGATGGGTGGCCTTGAACTTGTAAACTAAAGAGGAGCATGCTTGAGTGTTGCAAGTCTTGATGATATGACTCTCACAAGCACAAGTGGGAGAAGCTTTGATAATGATGGATCATGCTCCGGGAACTCTTGTGACAACATGGTGCATAACCAAGAGTTCATTGACTTTCTTCAAAACTCCTTAAAGGAGAGAGAAAATGATATCCTTAGATTGGAAAAAGATAACCTCCAACTAAGAACTAAAGTGACTCATCTAGATGAAGAAGTGTCACTTGTTAAAGTGAATGAAGTGGTGTTGGAGACGGAACTTGAAGAGACAAGAAATACACTTGCTAAGTTGACTTCAAGTTCGAAAAAGCTTGATCAAATGTTGAGTATTGGAAAGAAGCCAAATGACAAGAGAGGGCTTGGCCTTGTAGATGATGAGTCCACGCCACCTCTCGGACAAGACAACTTTTGTGAATGAATATATTCCTAAGTTGCCTCATCCATCTCAACATCCAATGAAGACTTCCATCGATAACTCTTTGAAGACGGATACTTTTGATGTGTCCAAGTATGAGAAGGAGATTGAAGATTGCCACCAACGGATGAAGGCCATGAAAGAAGAACTTGCAATCAAAGATAATTCCTCGAAGATTGTCAAGGAAAGAGAGATGAGGTGTCTTGAAGAACTAAAGAAGGCCAAGATTAAACAACCTCAAGCTCAAGGCAAAAGCAAGGCCATATCCAAGCAACCTTCAACTCAAGGGAAGTCCTCACAAACCTTGGCAACCAAACCAAAGCCTAGGCAATTCAAGAAGAAAGGACAAGTCCTTGAGAAGTCTATCACCTCCTCCAACAAGCCAATTACGGAGAAAAGAGGTGATCACAAGAGGCATGATCAACCGGCTCAACCACCTCAACAAGCTAGACCACAAAGGTGCAACCAATCGGCTCAAGCTCCAAGGAGAAGCAAACCGATGCACCATCAAAGACAACCTCATTAACATGGCGATGCCTCGATGAGATCACAATGTTATGGTATGAATCCTTACTTTGTACCTACTTGTCATTATTGTGGTATGATTGGTCACTTAAGACCAAATTGCTTGAATTACATTAAGATGTGTAGATTAGAGAGCATAAAAGAAAAACGGTTGAAAAATAGGGCAAGTTTGCATAAACCTAGGGAACCTAGAAACATGTCTATGACCACTAAAAATGTTAAAGTGGAACCTAGGTGGGTTAGAAAGAATGAACCCGCTTGCCTTAGTGCCCATGTGACACCCGTAGATGCAACTAGGTCCATCGGACTTGGTAAGTCTATAGGGGCTTATGCCTCCAATTGACTTGGTTGGATTTGACCCCATTTGGGGAGCTCAAGCAAAGAGAGCAAACTTGCATGATTTGCTATGTGAAAAAAAAAGTTGATTAATTTTATGCTCTTTTGTAATTGCTTGAGATGATTGGTTGCACATATAAGCTTATATGTTATTTTCTTAATAAGTGTGCAGCATTGCTTTACTTGCAATCCATGTCATATTTATGTTCAAACATGCATTTTTGGACTAGGAGATTTGATTGGGAAAGTACATTTGAATGACCCAAAATTTATCTCCATGACATGAGAACTTTTAATGACATGCTTAAAATGATATGCATGAAATGTTTTTGATTGCTTTAGTGCAAAATATGTGTGAAAGCAAATGAGAAGACTAAACCCAGTAAGGATCTAGTATCCATGCAATAAATAAGGATGTCTTATCCAAATTTAGTCTTCTCTCTCTCTTTATTAGTTGAACAAGGCTACTATCATACGGGTATCCTACCCGGAAAAATCAAAAAGGGTGCAAAAGTCACTCATGTCTTGTTTCGCTTATAAAGTTTGATATAGTTGCTCTTTAAATTGAAATTCATTTTTGAAACACTATATCTTGTTTTCTCTTGATAAAAGGGTACAAATTGGTTTGAATTCTTTTGGAAACCCTTTTGATGTTTGCTTTGCCAAATACCATTGCTTGAACTTGAATGCTATATGTCTTGCATGCAAAGCAACAAATTCACACATTTTTTTTCCTTTAAATAAAACTCTTTGAATCTCTCTCAATTATTTAAGTTGCATAAAGTTTGTGAATATGATTATGCAATGTAATTGTGCGAATAGCTCTCTTTGCTAAAGCAACCCGATAGGGGGAGCTCCTTTGCCTATCTCATGACAAAAAGGGGGAGAAGTCTTGAGAGATATAAGGGGAGCATTGTTTATGCTTTAGGGGAGATATCATGAGAGAGAGTAACTTTTTAGGGGGAGCATTGCACATGCATTCTTTGTATTGCTTTATTTGTATTTGAGTGGAATAATTGTTATTATTTGTTCACCTCACTTGCACTTGTTCTTGGAAAGTGCTTCTTGCTATTGTGTGTAGGTACAATGATATTTCTACAAAGAGATTGAAGAAATTAAAGATTTAGATTCTAGGTATTTCTTTTGTAATGTAGAAGTGATCATGGACAATAACTTTATACTATTTCGTGAGGATTGTTTGTGAGTGGTTGTTTTGTCATGAAATAGCAAAAGGGGGAGATTGTAAGGACCTCAATTTTGTGACTGGCTTATTTCATTACAAACCACACCACATTGGGGGTGATTGTGTAATGGGTAGCTTAGGTCCTTGTCGGCAAGCTTCCGAGCATCTCCATGACTTCAAGTACAAAAGTTATACTCACTTGACTTTGTCTCTTGAAGAGTTTAGGTGCACACACACTTCATGCATGCCTTGTTCATCTTGCATTTGTGTTATTTATTATGTATATGTGTGCATCCGTTACACAACTCACACGAGCACGTCTTTGTTTGTCTTTACGTGTGGTTGTTTCGTTTTACGTTTTCCGTTTGTGTTCGGAAACGTCCTCACTCGCACGATGGTGTGCTTGTGTTGTGTCCAAGCTTGCATGTTGGTGTGCTTGAGTCTTAGCACAATTTGTGACCATAGAGAGGCTCCATTTGTGCTCTCTTGGATTGTTATTTGGTTACATGGTTTTATACCATGATTGTGGGAATTTCGTTATTGACCAATTCTGACCTTTGGTCACTCTTTTGACCATAAATATTTCTACGTTTATCCAAATCTTGTTTTGTTAATTGGAGTAGAAAGTAGACTTCCATACCTTTCTAATGGTATATTATTCGTAATAGTTTATGACCGTTTTGTTTGGTTTTGAAGTCTCCAAAGAGACCACTGAAACAGAGCATCTCTGCTGTTGTCCGTTTTTGACCTTTGGTCACTTAAATGACCATAACTCTTTCTATAGACATTAAAACCTCATTATGTAAATTGGAGTAGAAATTAAACTTCCATACCTTTCCAATGGTATATCATACGAAAGGTTTCGATGTCGTTTGGTCATGTTTTGGATCGCTTGTTGCTGGAGCTGGTGTGCTATCCAGTGTGTTAGGCGACATGCAAGGCCACTTATGCATGTCGCCTCCAATGTCGCCTCAGACATGTTTTTCTTCTCCAGAACGTTAGGCCACATGGTAGGCGACTTCATGTAGCCTCTCTTAGGCTACTTTCATGTAGCCTCTCATAGGCGACTTCATGTAGCCTCTCATGTCGCCTAGCACCAAAATACGGGACATTTTGGTCTTTTCGAGTCAGCCCGTTTTTCCCACCTTTAAAAACCCCTCTTTCTCTTCTTCTTCCCCAACTCTCCTAAATTTACAGAAACCCTAGAGAGAGAAAGAGAGAGTCTTGAGAGAGAAAGCTTCCTTGAGCTTCATTAACTCTCCAAACCCAAAACCCATCTCATTCTTGCATCATTCCATATCATTTGAACATGGGTCTTCATTGTTTCATGACAAGGTAAGCAAGAACTTCTTTGAATATCATTTATTGTTCTTCTTACTCTAGATTAGGTATTTATTGCTTGATTAAATACCTTGACTCACTTTATTGCATATATTTATGAGTCTAAATTGCATGATTGGGTTTGTTTGTGATAGCTTACATGATTAGGTTGATTTTCCCTAAATAGCTAACCCTAGAACATTCTTGTGATATTGGTTGATGATTAGGTTGATAGATTAATATTTATTTATCTAGTCAAGCTTTATTGAATGTTCATGTGGATTTAATTGACAATTAGGTTGTTGGAAAATCTCTACACAACTAATTGAGTTTCTTATTGATAGCTAGAATTAGGGACCACATTGCCCTTCTAGCTAAGTCTTTATGTTTTGCATTTAGGCATTGTTGTTTATGCCTCATTGATTGCATTTCTTGATTGCACATTTATTGCCCTTGTTATTTATTGTGACAACTTGTGTTGGTGGACTTGTTTGACAATTAGGTTGCTAGAATCCCTTTGCATCTAATTGAGTCCTTATGTATGGGCGTGTAGGCATTGTTTGATAACTAGGTTGTTAAATTGCATTATAACATCTAGTTAAGCATTTTATGTGTGGTCTTACACATTATTGCATTTGAGCATATTGTCTCACATTCACTTAGACTTTTATACTCTTCCTTGAGTCAAAGTCTTGTGGCTTCGGGGTGAAGTTGCACAAGCATTGAAGTCTTGCAACCAAGGTGTGGTTGGCAAGCATTGGTCAAGTGCCAATATAAAAGGCCCGTGGGGTAGAGTAGGAGGTGCTGACGCCAAGAGTAGTGTATCAGGGGATATCACTAGGGATTGAACCAAGAGTGGCGAGTGGTAGTGTCCGTAGCCTGAGGTTATCTAGAGTGAGAGTCTGAGTATCACTTGAGCGTGTAATCTTTTATTCATTGAGTGGATTTCTGTGATCGTCTGTGGCTAGAAGGATAGCCCGTGGTTTTTCCCTTGTCGAAGGGTTTCCACGTCAAAATCAAGTGTTCTTTATATTTCCGCACTTTTACTTGATTTTGTATGTTTGTTTTAATTGAGTTATATGTTTAATATTGACTAATCGAAAAAGTTGGTAATAATCGATTAACAATCCATTCACCCCCCCCCCCCCCCCCCTCCTCTAGGTTGTAGACACACGCTATATATTATTTTCAAGAGAGAATGAAGAAGAAACTTTTTCTTCCGAGAGAAAGCCAAACTTAGAACAACTCTTGTTCTTTAAAAAAATTATATTTTTTTATTTTTTTTTTGCAGTCGTGATTCGTGCAACACAGCACACAAAGTTTTCTCTTTTTTTTTTCTCTGGACCACGCACACTATGTTTGTATCATATACAAACACTTATGTATTTTACTTGTGTGCTACTCTTATCTTTGTTATCAGTATATATCATATATATTTCATCTTTAATTGATATCATTTCAATTTTAAAACTAAATCTTTTAAAATAATAACTCATATCTTTTAAACGATAATTAAATATTTATTTTGAATTTAAACATTTTAAATTCAATTTCAAATATTTAATTTAATAAAATTATCATATTATCTTATTCTATTTAAAATCGAATATCAACTAACACCCTCTATTTAGTGATTAATAACATAATTAAGTAATTTTATTATTTATTTTATTTAATCACCATTATTCATTAATTAAATAATCTCATTATTCAATTAATTCCCGAATAATTACATGTCACTTTCGTAGCACAATTAATTGGACAATCCAATTAATTAATCGTGACCCCTTGTTACCTAAATCGATTGGGCTAGCAAGGGGACCTAATGGACCCACAGTATTTTGAGCTCCACTAATCATTGGAATCATTAATCAAACTTTTTAATTAATATTCCTTGATTATTAACTCCGGTGTTATTCCACTAAAACCCCGAAGCTGCACTCTCTCAACTGCAGACGTTTTTACACAGACCGATACAACTCTGTGTTTATCGATATAGCTATTACACATGGTGTGATCCTCCACAGTAGCTCTTAATTAGAGCTAGGTCATAGTGTCTGTTATACCCATCTAATTACATATATCATTTAATTACCGTTGATTTTCTAATGGACAATAAATCCTATTTCCTCACGGAATTAGGAGAGCGCTCATATTATCCAAGCCCTGAATCAACCCTTAAGGAAACTACCATCTACTTCTCACAAGAAGGAGTGGATTCCACTATTGTGTACATACCTTCCCAGCCACAAGCCAAACCGCAATCCCAACATACGGAGTATATTGATCAGGAACTGCATCCGATCTCACCCATGGTATATTAAAGACCACGATCTATCCTGAAGGAGTTGATATGACACTCATGATTAAGATCACCCACATATAGCCATCATTAGTTGATATGTATGAATCTCATCGGTAAACGGATCTTGGTGAGAGATTCATATAGATCATGGCTCAGTTCTATAAGATCACATCATACAAGGTGCCTCCATTCCCATATATCATATGAATGATTCAGATAGAATTACCGTACATTACGGAATAGACCGTAGCTATAGATTAACCACAAATAAAGTACCCAGCTTTATTTGCTATCTATGGACTCTATAGATTGTACGTCTCTTACTGTATCCATCCTTATATGACACTCATATACACAGTTTGAGATTACATCCGACAATCTAGGATGTTAATAAATGCACAAGTTATAAAATAAACAACACAACAAGAATGAATTGAACTTTTATTTTTTATTTATTTCATAAATCCATTTACAAATTACATCTTTAGGGCATAGACCCCAACATAAGTCAATCATTAAAAGTGGAAATCCAATTTATGAAAGGATTCCAATTCCTTATTTCATTCTACTTTCCTACTTTGTAAGTTTTCTACAACAAAGCAAATTCGGAGTCCACAAGGAATTATCACCTATAAATACTTCATATTCTTTGAAATTTAGGGGGATAGAAGTCAAGGGAGGTCCCAAGCCACCAAGGAGGTTGTCCCCTATCACACCACCACCATTGTTGCACTTGAAAGCTTGAAGAAGACATTCATGGATGTTATCAACTCTTTCTCCTCTTATTTTAATCTTCTCATGTGTAATTAGTTCCATACTAGGAAATCGACGTGAACCTATGTGATGCTCTTGTTTTGATTTAATTATATATATTTATTCATCAATTTTAATTTAGATTTATTCAATCCATTATATATCTTATTCTTGACTTGTATTGTTCTATGGAAATTAATTGATACTTGTCTAGGGTTTCGATAATTTATAAATTGAGATTGGCTTATAGGAATATAGGTAGTCTTAATTAATTTTCAATTGAATGGGTATAATTTTTCTTGACATAGGAATATGCGAGACAATTTTGGCTCACTAATTCTTGCACCTAATGAGTTTTTGGTTATTGTTCACACCTTGGAAAATGGTGAGTAGTGGTTGAAAGCACATGGTTAAACCCAAGTAGGAATAATGGTAATATCTTAATTAAGATAAGAATGAGCCCTAATTTAGATTGAATCTTGTTAATGGAGTTAATTGATGAACATTGAGTATTATATATGGGGAGCATCGGTTACCTAGGTCTTCTTCTCTTGATCACAAACAAACATTCTTTTTAATTGTTTTCTTAATTTAATTTAATTTAGCCTTAGTTTAATTAATTCTCAAACATTATATTGGTTACTTTTTATTTAATTAGAATTAGAATTTGTTTAATCGATAATCACTTTTCCTCGTGGGAACGATCTCTACTTGCCACTGTACTTATCTTCACGATTCGTGCACTTGCGAGTATTGTTTTATAACACGATTTTACACATCAGGTACACCTTTTCTTAACAGAACGAAAGCAATAATAACCACCTACTCTTTGATGATTAAGTTTCCAATGAAATTCGGCATAGGTGTGGTAAAAAAGGGTCCCAAGTGATGGCTCGAAGGGAAACCTTGTGGTGTACAGGGACATGATAGAGACAGATAGGCACCAAGTGTGCGTGATTGAAGGTTAGCCCCTAGTCGAGGAAGGAATTATGGAAAGAGTTTAGCTAGATGCCTCGACTTAAACAACTCTTTAGAGTCAATTCGGCTCAAGTGTTTTTAGTTTGATTTTTGTCAGTTTTCTTATATGGTTTTGATAGGCATTTTAGATATTGTTTGTTTTCCTAATTGTTTCTAGTGTCTTGAATTTTTCAATTAACTGTTTGATCAATAAAGTTTCAAAAAGTCAAGAATAGTATTCAAATTTAAATCATCTTTGTTATCAAAGATAAAATCACAATGCTGACACCCGCGATGGTGGGTGAAGATGCACGAGAGGCTGAGAAACTGGTGTAGATCTGGCGCGCCTATCGAACTGACTGGGTGCATATAAAGCACTACCAGCACTCTGGCCACCCCGAAGATACCGGTTCAACCGGAAAAACACTTGGGTACGCCATTTGGAAAGGCCTTATGAGATGTGTGAGGCTGTGTTGGTGTATGCAGACGCATCACCAACGATTCAGCAAAACCTTGTAACAGAAAAAACCGGGAGATGTTTTTGCTGACTTGTATACATGGGAAAAACAATTTAAAATGGGACAATGGTTCTGGAACACTGCTCGGAAAAGATCAAGACATCATGAAATTAGTCCGAGCAATGAGTCAGAATGACAACCAAGACTGGGTAAACTCATTTTGAAATAAAGATAAAAAATTGGTGATCGGACTAAGATGCCCCTACCAAAGCCAAGCAAGGATCCGACCATTAGAAAGAATCGCTCGAAGGTAGATCCGAGTAGAGCCAATAAGGAATCTGAGTGTTAGTAAGAACCATTATAAGGTGGATCCATGCGAAGTCAATCCAAAAGATCAACGGCCATGGCTAATGGAAACAACAATTCTTTTAATGCGATCATAATTCACTGCTGATAACTAACTCTAAATAACTCAGATAAGTGAAATCGCGAAGACAAAATAATCTTTCATTTATATATTCGAAAAAAGGAAGAGCCGAAGGGGTTGAATACACTCAAGAAAGACCATGTATAGGTCAAATATATAAAAAAAGGGAATCAAGAGGTCGGAGGCTGATCTTCATTTACAGGCCCTCGGGGTCAGCTTTTGCTGCAATTACCCTTGTTAGGCATCACCTCATATTCCCTCAACAAACTCTCTCTTGAATGCCAGATTATCCTATCCGTTTCATCCCTCATTTAGGAGCTGTAGTCCTTGCCTGGCACAATGCCAACATCAGGCTCTTCACCGCTAATGCTACTCTTTTAGCTAGTGTGAAAGGTGGAAATGGCTCTTTTTGAGGGTATTTCAAGGTTCATTGGATATGGCTCTTTGCCTACGCTTCGGCAATAAGAACGCCACTGCCTCATTCGGGCTTAAAGAGCTACTAGAGACTTGTCCATATGCTTGCTGATTGACGTATTCCAGTGGTCTCTAACCTTTTATGTCGCCCTATTTTTGCCTTGAAAAATTTCCCTGCAGAAACTAAGCCCCGTTGAAATTCACAGAGAAGGAGGGCATCATAAGTAGAAGACCTCTTAAAATGGTCCACATACTGAATGTCCACCTCCATTATGGCTTCTTTTTTAATCACCTCCATGGTGACTGACTGGCGACTTAAATCTTCAGCCATTCGTTCATAAGCCAACTTGGCCTCTCCAGCTTTTCATTTGGTCTGAAGCATGAGTTCATGAGTCGTAGCTAAGAGGTCTTTTGTGAACTTGGCCTTCTCCTCAATAACCGAAGTCCTCTGTTTGACTTCAAGCTTAGCAGCGAGATATTTATCTACAAACTCCTGGTTTACCCTGAGTTTATCTTTACATGCTCACTCGGTTTGGGTCTAAGTCTCCTCACTTTCCTTAAGCGACGCCACTAGACACTTGATCTTTTCATCATGACTATAATTCATACGAAAAGCGTCGGCCAGCTCGGAAATATTCTGCAAAGGGTTTGAAGTCAAATAGATGTAGTAGTCAAAAAACTTAAAATCGAGAAAGAGAATAGATGAAGACTTACATAAGCATTGCTGTTATAGAAATTGTCGAGCCTTTCGAAGAAGTTTTCAAATTTCAAGCGGCTCCAGTGGTCTTCGTCGATAAATGTTGATATATGAGACCCCTAATTCCTATGTTCTATGTTATGTTCTTGGGTGAAATCGGGTATTTTAATGTGTTTGTTGAGATTGTGTAGAAGATAGCTCTTGGAATAAATTTAAAGACAACAAGGTGATTTTAAAATATTGAAGGGATTAAAGTGTAATTATCGCAAGAAGAGACTAAAGCGTAATTAGCCAAGCAATTCACAACAAATTGCAATCGCTGTGCACTTTCACAGCGTGTTCCATAGCATTCAATATTAGTGTGGACCGCTATCATAGTGCTGTGTATTTTGACAGCGGTACACACAGCGCTCCAACATCAGAATGTGTACCGTTGTGCCTATGCTGTCAGACTGCTGCACTTAAAAGCGATGCTTATCTAGTGTTTTTATGCTGTCTTAGAGCTATACATTTTGGCAGTGGTCCCACAACGTTCGTTGTTTATTTTTGGCGGATTTCCACTCCGAATTGGTCTCGGATTGGTCCAGAATTGTCCTAGAATTAACTACCCAAATCAAATCCTAAAAGACTCTAGAAAATCAAGAAATGTTTGGGAAATGTCCTAAACTCAAATTATGAATTAATCATCAAAGAAGAACTCCAAGTTAGAAAAGAATTTTCATTCCTTATTAATTATATTTTCCTACTTGGTGAGTTTCCTACAACAAAGAAAATTGGGAATCTACAAGGAGAATCAACTATAAATACCAAGAGTTTCTTGGATATAGTCTAGAACTTGCATTTTCATATTCTCTATGTGGAATCGGATTGTCTTGTTGCTGTTTAGAGTCTTCAACAACCTTCTCCAGTTGTTTTGTTCAATCATTTGATCATTGATATTCGTATGATCATCTCTTTCTTATGTGGCATCTCTACGTATTTTGTTCCTAGAGAGGGAAATATGGCTGCTCATAGTCTTGACAAACATGTGCTTTTGTCTTTGGAGGGTAAAGTTGGTGGATTGTTACCCATCTTATATCATGTCTCTTATAATGGCTAATTGCGATTCTTAATAATAGTTTGGCTTCCTAACAAAAATACATATTATCTCATATACAATGTCACTTGTATATGTAATTGACGTGTTTTAAAATAACACACATCAGCTTGATGTTATCATGTTTATTATACATCACTCAAATAGACAACTGAAAATGTGTCTATGATAATACAATTAGCCTAAAGGGCGTGAATAGGTTGTTTACCAAATAATTACTAATTTTTCCATTAATCAAGATTAGAGGCAAACAACAAATAAATCAAGTATAGAAATACAAAAATTAAAGAAAACTTAATTTTTACTTAGAAACCCTCAAATTAGGAAAAACCACTGGATTAGCCTCGCTAGCCACTTAGCCATTAAAATCCATTATATGAAAAGTAGGCTACACCCTAAAGTGGTACACAGATTCTCACTCTCAAAATCCTTAGGTTCTGGCCACATATCACTCACCACTCCTGGTTCAATCATAGATATCTCATGATCCGTTACTCTTGGCGCGAGTAATCTACCCCACAAGCATTTTACAGTGGGTCTTGACACTTGCTTGTAAACCATCACTTGTGGCAACAAGATTTGAACTCAAGAAAAGATTAAAAATGTTTAACTAGACATGTAAATGATGCTCAATGCAACATATTCTAGACAAACATATAATGCTTACCTAATTGTAGATTTTAAATACCCTGCAACCCTAGATATTAACTAACCCTCAAACAATCTCCAAAACGTTAAAGATTTACTATAAATATGAAGCTAAAGAAGTAAAGAACAATAAATGAAAGGGGAATTTCTTTTTACCTAACAATGTAAATGATTAATGAAGACCCAAGATTGATTTGAACCTTAAATGCACGTGGGTTTAGGGATGGAGAGTCAAAGAACAAAGCTTGAAAGCTTCTCTCTCTAGAAACCCTAACTTCTCTCTCTTAGAGTGATTTTTTCGTGATTCTTGGTGGTTGGATTAAAAAAGAGAAGTATATATACAACCCTAGACAAAACTACATTGTTTTAACAAAAAACACGATTTTTTTGATACATTTTTTTTTCTATCAAAAAAATCGTTATCTTAGATAGCAAGAAACAAGTAGCGAGAATCTCTAAAAAAAAATCTGCTATCCCATTTCGCTATCTCAAACATCAAGAATAGGTAGGGATAATCTCTGGAAAAATCTGTTATCCCAATTTGCTGTCTTAGGTAGCAAGAATTAGATAATGAGATTCTGTGGAAAAAATCCGCTTTCTTATTATCGCTGTCTCAGATAGGAAGAAATCAATAGCAAGATTCTCTAGGAAGATTCTGATACCTCTTCCTTGTCTCAGACCATGGGACACCAAACCACACCAAGAGAAGTGAAAGAAAGGGACATTCTCAAACGGTCTATCACACTAACTAATATGCATGATGTGCAAGTGTGAAATAGTTGTAATGCACACTATAATGAAAACACAAATGAATAAATTGTGTGTGTGCGCATACCTAATCTCTTCAAGAGAAGAAGTCAAGTAGGTATACCGTTGAAGCTTGGACTCTTGAAAAACTTGGAATGCTGGAAAAGTTGTCGATCCCGATAATGCGAACATGAAGAACCTAAATTACCCATACAAAAGTACCCCAATGGTTTTGACACAAAAATAAGTCAATTACAAAATAATTGTCCTTACAACAACAGTTACAAAATTTGGTTACAAAATTGAGGTTACGCATGTTAAATAATATGTCTTTCAACTATTTAGTAGTAGTTTGATGATTGGATATAAGGAGTGGTTGGTGGATTACACAACCATGCAGCTGCACAATATCTTAAACGTCACACTTTTTCTAGAAAGCTTAACTAAAAAGAAATCAGTTTATTGATTGATATGGCAAAGAGAAACATCAAGCCGAAAGATATATTGTATATTCTGAATATGAACGAACATAATTTCACGAAAATGAAAACAATTCATAATGTACATCATAAATATAAGATTAAAGAACTAGTTGAGAGGTTACAAATACATAAATGTTTTTTTTTAAACCAACCAAGGAAAATATTATTGAAAAGAGAAAAGTACAAGAGCTAATGAAAACGGAAAGCAGGAACTCCCCAAGAATCAAGGTGGAGTTGTTTAACAATACAAGAAGGCCGGTTATCCCACCAAACATTACCTGAAACTTTAAGACCTTCATTTGCAAGAATGTCTGCCACCATGTTTCCTTCCCGGAAGGTATGCGCGATCACAAATTGCATATGATTAATCAAGTGTTTAGAATGAAGCCAAAAATTACGAAGTTGCCATGGAGGAGAGTAATTGGGATTCGAAAAACAAGAGATAACAGCCATAGAGTCTGTTTCCAACTAAAGCCACCTCCAACCACGATCAAAAGCAAAGCAGATTACATGAAGAGAAGCCTGCGTTTCAGCCAAAAAGAGGTGCAGACACCTAAGTTGTGAGAAAAACCACTAATAAAGCTTGAGTTCCCATTACGAAAGACACCTGAACAAGCACCATCCCCTAGGTTTCCTTTACTGCAGCCATCTGTGTTGGCTTTAATCCACGGATAGGAAGTAGGACACCAAACACAAGAGGTGATGGAAAGAGCTTTATGAAGATGAGGTTTAACTCCAAGTTTATTCATGAGAGAACTATTTGTAGAATAGATGTAGCCACGACAAATAGAACAGTTGAGAAGAATTTTAGCCTTGGGGTCAGAAATTATACGATCCACGGCAGGAGCTTTGTTACAAAACCGATGATCATTCCGAGCTTTCCAATTTTCCAAATATCATACACCACCTGGATAGAGGAGCTAATCCACATATTATAAATTTGAGGAGAAAAAGACTTAGAAGTAATGGTATTCTAGAGAACAGCAAGAGTGCCTGCAAGGGGAGAGAAGTGTTAAAATGAGAGGCAAGCCAACACCACAACTGTGTGGCAAAACTGCAACCATAAAAAAGGTGGTGAGTAATTTCCTCATTGTGAAGGCACATAAGGCAAGCTGAGGGAGCACAAAAAACTCTTTTACTAAGGTTATCATCTGTAGGCAACTTTCCATGAAGAAGACGCCAAAAAAGGAATGAATTTTTTGGACGGACGAAATACCTCCAAATAATCTTACTCCAAGTGACTTTCGGCTTGAAACCCCGAACAAAATCATAAAGCTCTGCAAATGAAGGGGTACCAGAGCAAGAGAGCTCCCAAAAAAGTTGATCTTGAGCATTATTAGGGGGAAGGAAAACCTTATGAATCATATTGGCAACATGCTGAAACCCAGAAATAAATGAAGCAGAGATACACCAACAACCATGAGAAATAAAAGAAGAAATTGTAGAACTCAAACTGCTACAATTACCATGATAATTGACCAAAGAAAGAATTAAACGATCCAACCATTTATCCTTCCAAAGGTTTATAAGTGATCTATCACCAATAAGCTACCTAGAGTGCCGGGAGATGGAAGGGAAACAATCCCTCACTGCAGAGACAATGGAAGACTTCATAGGAGAACCAACACCACCTTTTCTAAGAAAATTACACCCAAAATAAATACTCCAAGCAAAGTTACATGTGATAGAATCCCAACAAAATTTAAGGTTAGCAGCTTTATTTAAAGAAATCGGATCACGAAGACCCAAGCTGCCCTCATCCTTCGAAAGGCAAACATTCACCCAATGGATTGTCACTAACTTGCGAGTCTCAATATTACCAGACCAAAGAAAATTGAAGCAGCATCTGCGAAGATTCAGAAGAATAGATAATGGAATTTATAAATACGAAAGCAATGAATGACCATTGGCTGGATGACATATTGGATCAGTTGAGCACAACCCGCCATAGAGAGAAGACGACATTTCTAACCAGCAAATCTCTCTTTCACACGGTCCAAAAGAGGTTGAAAATAGATTCCCCTAGGATTGCCGCGAAAGACAGGGACGCCCAAATAAACAAAGGGAAACGTCCCTTCCTTAAAACCAAGAATGCTCTCCACAATAGCCTTCATAGCAAGAGAATGTTGCCCAAGAAAATAACTACTTTTGTCACTGCTCACAAGTTGACCTGAAGCAACACCATAAGAATCAATGAAATCCTTTAAAGTGTTAAGGGACCTACTATCAGCCCTGCAGAAAATGAATATATCGTCTGCATATAACAAATGGGTCGGAGGGAAACAGCTTTTCAGAGCTGTAATAGGCTTGAGCAGACCATTGTGAAAAAAGTCTGAAAGACCATGGCTAAACTCCTCCTCAGCAAGGCAGAAAAGTAATGGAGATAAAAGATCTCCTTGATGAACTCCCCTAGAACATGCAAAGAAACCTTTCGGTGTGCCATTAACAAGGATAGATAATCTGGCAGAGTGTAAAATTACTTTCACCCAATTGATAAAAGTTGAATGGAAACCAAAATTGTTGAGTAAGCTTTCTAAGCACAATTACCTTGAGTGCCATCGCAATAATGAAGATACAAACTATGTAAGGTAGTTTTTCTTTATGCACCATCTCTCAATTGGGTTGTTACATGATTTCCATATGTTCTAATTACGGGTTGTACGTACAAAACTAATAGGTATTGTATACCGTTGTTGAAGATAGCTGGTATTACATCAACTGAGAAAACATTTTCAGTTGCTTTTATATACTTAGAATATGAGCGTGAGGATAACTATACTTAAGCACTTGAGAAATTGGAGAGTATTATGCAAGTTAATGTGATACTAAGTGTAATTGTTACTAATAGAGATATGGCTTTGATGAATGCTATTGAGAAGGTATTTATAGATGCATGTAATCTTTTATGCATATGACATATTTCAAATAATGTATAAGTTATCTGGAAAATTTATTTAAGACTAAAAGAAAGTGGAATGCTTTCGTATGTAGTTGAAATGCACTTATGTTATCTGCCACTAAACAAAGTATATGCAACACTTAAATGTTATGGATTCTGATTTTACTAAATATCTAAAAGCACTTCGTTACGAGAAGAAGACATTGCTAAACAAACACAAAGAAAAGTTTGTCGAAACATGGACATATCTGGTTTGTAATTTTGGAAACAAGACAGCAAACAGGTATGTATTCATGACTTAATTAATATTCACACTTAATTTGAATCTTTATAAAAATTTTAATAGTTTTTTTATAAAAAAAATTGTATATATAAGAATTATGATAAAAAAGGAACATATTTTTCTCCACCTCTAGATTTCATTCTCGATATTTTTACGTGTTTGTAGTACATATACTGCATACACAACATATAATACACATTTCTCAGTTTTGTTTGTAGGGAAAAATTGCTTAAAACCGCAGCGGAAGGCGAAAAAATAATTTTCGTATGGTTTAAAATTTTTCTAAAGATTTGAACCTTAACCCTTTAATTAATTAAACTCAAATATACGGTTAGAGTTAAATACCTCTTGTCGCGTGATCCGATTGACTTACGTCGATGGTAATCCGTAAGATCTTCAATCCTAGCACGTACGTGAATCACCTAGGAGCGTGGCCTCCCTTTTTCTTTGAATTGCTTACCTTATAATGGATGTATGGAATTTCTGATCTTGATCTTCAATAGTAAAACACCAAGAGCCTAAAAAAATAGTTCCGGTCACTTTTGAATTCACAATCAATATGATTGAAACTCGCGTAACCCTAAATCGAAAGTGTGCACAAAACCTTTTGATGTTAAAGGCTTGTAAGTGCACTATCGAATGAGAACTTATTTTCTTTTTCTCTCTTGGCCGAAAATCTATGTGTATAGAGTAGGATTTTTTATTTTCAAAACAAACAAAAATCTCTCTCTCTTTTGCTTCTTGGTGGCCGAAAATTCATAACCTTATATTAATAGGTTGGCCGAATTTTCTCCTTCACCAAGTAGGGTTGGCCGAATTCATTGAATAAGAAATCTAGGGTTGGTTAATTTCCTTACTTGAAAAGGAATTGTCCTTTTCCCTAATTCCTTTCAATTCAAGAATCCTAACCCTTGTAGAACTAGTGGTGGCCGAATTCTTTGCATAATAAGGAGTGTATGTGGACTTAATCCTTACCACATTAGGACTCCTATCACTTAAAAGAATTCCAACCCTAATCCAACACATAGTATTTAATTTACTGATCAGGAAAAGATTTTGATTTAAACTATTAATTAATTAAATAATTAATTAATTCCCATTTAATCAAAACAATAAAATAAAATAATATCTTGGGCTATTTTATTTAGCCTTGCCGCCCAGACCATGTATATATGGGCCCAATATTATTTTTCTTATTTTATTTAATCCATTAGACTTTAAATAAAAGCCCACATGTGAACCAGATTTATTCTTACTAAAAGAAACAAGCCTACATGTCTCCTTTTAATATATTAATATAATAGTGCAGCCCATTAAATAAATAATAGACATATTATATTCTTAATATATTAAATGCAATTCTAGATGGACCCATAAATTTGTCCGGTAGAATATATCAAGTGATCCATCCAAGTACGTGTGGATTGTGGATCTTGGCGGGCTATCTAAATTTAAGCTTCAATAGACATAACCTAATCACAATCAACAAATGATTCACTTAGGTCCGATCTATTAATTTTAACTCATTCCACTAAAGAGCTAAAATTGAACTCTTATATAAAGATAGAATAAGGAGATGTTTCTTATTCATACCCTAGACAATCTTATAAGAGATGGTGTATCCTCGTGAATAATATCAGTAATCACCAAGAGCTCATAGACCGCCTATAGCTCTCCAAGTTACCATATTTCCTCATATGACCACATTTGAACTTGGATATTTTGACTTGTCCAGAAGCCATGTCTTCAATAATCATTATTGAAAACTCAACGTTGAGATTTAATATCCAATACCTCAAAACATCCATATGATGATATTATACTCTCATTTAATAAATTGAGCCATGATGTCCATATCTATAAATGAAGTCCTCTATCGATTAACAAATGAATACCACCAAACTATCGAGGATAGACTATGCTATATAATCGTACTCATTGATAGCTTAAATGATAACACTTGCAACCATAAGTCCATCATTTATCTCAGGATTTAGATAGACTCTCCGATTGTCCTGATAATGAAAAGACTTATATCTAGTGACGGTTCTAGATAAAGTATTTCATTGTGATCCAGTTCAATGCACCCAGTGCACTAGATTCTTTTACTCGAAAACCTTTCGATGATTTTAGACTCATCATAACTCATTTGATCCCACTCAAATGCTAGTAAAAGAATTCTACAACTTTATCAAGATTGAGGTGCCCAACCTTTAACTTAAGTTGTGAACGTTATTCAAGACTAACTAAAGAATTGTGTCTACCTCATACATTTCCGGATGTACAAACAATTCTTCATATCTCATAGTCTTTTGACCTTATGATTATTTACCTTGACAATTATAATTATAAATGCTATAAGATTTTGCAGAATCAGAAATCACTTTATTTATATGAAAAGATTGTCAATTACAATATTACACTCTTGCTATTGAGCATAATCCTAACATTGTTATGGCACTATTTTTTCTTTTGGATATGTAAATCACAGGCACACACAATTGGACTTTTTATGCCTATGTTTGTCTTACACACAACAATGCACACACTTATTGAAACATTGTATGTTTCTCTTAGCATTACCAATCAGGCCACCGGCACACCAAACATTGTTTCTTTTGTTGTTAGCAAATAACGCACAAAACACACAATTGTCAAGCCAACCACATATGGCTTTATATGTTGTAAATGTATGGATAATTACCCATGTAGTTATTGTTTCAAAATTTAAACAAGCCTCACTTAGGCCCTTTCAGCATCACTTCTGAAAGATAGGTGGTGCATCAAGGGGCAATCGATATGATATACCCAAGCAAAATCGGTTAAAGGTGAATGAAGAAACAGACGGAGGTGCCATATCTATTGTAAAGTTATCTAATCCATTTACTGAATCTTATTCCTTCCAGTAGTGAGACGAAAAAGGAAAGGCTTTCTGCTCCTACGACAATGCCAAATGAATAGACCCAAGAAGAGAAAGTTCACTCATTTGATTGGCGGTAATTGGTTCTGGTCTAGTCCCTCTTGCTTGGAGGTGTTTTCAAACAATCTACCTATTATATGATGTATTCGAACGAATCAGTGGAGGGTTGCCAACATTAGTATACATCAAGATTCTAACATAGGTCTTTCGAAAAAAATTAACATATATAAATATTTTAATATTAATTAGTGTTTTAATTTTTTTAAAAGGGTTGAAAGTTCACATGCAAGCTTGAAGAGACAAATATGATCATCTGAAGGGACATCTGCCACATCGTGGACAAAAGTTCGCACTTTATTGTAATTATAGCATGCTGAGATAAAAGCATCATTTCAAAAGATATTGATCATCGTACAACAGAGTTTTAAACTTGATTTTTTACGAAACCAAGGGGATTTGTATCAGAAATAATCTAAAGATGATACTTGGTGAGTTCAAATGAGCTGATTCCGTTGGTTTAGATGTCTCTTCTTGTTGTTGTGTAGTTCGACACGTAAACACAGTTGTTTGTGTGCACATGAGATAACATCATACAAATGTGATAGGATCAATCAATTCACTTAAAATCTATACATCCTTATTGAAGGATGTTGATGTTTGTCTCAAAGTAACATGTATTTGTATTTGGGGCATATCTTTAATTTGGGGTTTTATTGGCTATGTTGTAAATAGCTAAAAGTCTCACTATATAAGTAAGTTGTTAGTTGAGCTTTTAGACTAAGTGTGTGCAAATGTGTAGAGACAACAAAAGTGAGAGAAAACCCTAGAACAAAGAGTGATTATGAGGTTGGAAGATTGAGACATAGAGGAAGAGAGAAGACTTGGGCTTAGAGGTAATCTCTTGTACTTGTCATTCTCATTATCTAGTGAAATCAGTGCCTCCGTGGACGTAGCAAATTTGGTGAACCACTTAAAATCACTTTGTGTTATAGTTTACTTTCTTTTTGGTTGATTGTGTTTCATAGTTGCTTGAATTACTTTTGTGTTCATATTCGTCCATTCAAACAAGGTCTTGGAAGGAGTTGGTGGTAGTTTTTGGTTTTTCCTGCAAGGTGTTCGACGAAATTACCAAGTGAACTCTAGAGTGATGTTGCCGCACCGCTTACAAGTGGTATCAAAGCCTAGGCTATTTTGGGTTGTTTGCAATGGTCAAGAGGGGTAGTACATCATCCGGAAGATCCAATGGGGTGAAGTTTGAAGTGAAGCTATTTGATGAGAAATCAAACTTTACATTATGGTAAAGGAAATGAAGAACATCCTTATCCAACAAGACTTGTATTTTACTATTGATGGGGTAGAGAAAAATCCCAAGGATATGTCAACAGAATCGTGGAAGGTGTTGGATGAGAAGGCTATGCGTTCCATTGAGTTGCATCTTTCCAATGAAGTGATATGTAATGTTATGGAAGAGAAGAGTGCCTAAAGGGACTTGGGAGAAACTTGAAAAGCTTTACATGGATAAAACCTTGTCCAACAAATTGACTCTCAAAGACTAACTCTATGGGCTAAAAATGGAAGAGGGTGGAGATGTCATAGCACACTTGAATTACTTTAGCCGGTGTATTAGCGACTTGATACGAGTTGATGTAAAATACGTGATAAAGCTCTCTTGTTGTTAAGATCTTTACCGGATTCCTTCAAGCATTTTTAGACTACTTTGTTGTTTGGCATGGAAACTCTCTAATGTGATGTCGTTGTTTCCGACGTAATTTCTTATGTGAAATTGAACAAGGAAAATAAGAGGGAAGCTCAAGGGGAAGGACTCTTCATTAAGGAGTCTAGTGAATGGGGCCGAACAAGAGAAAGAAGTAAGTCGGAGAAGAACTCTAGATCGAAATCTAGAAAGAAAAATGTTGAGTGTTATGGTTGTGGCAAGAAAGAGCATTACAAGCGGGATTGTAGGAAGCTTAAGGCAGAGATCAAGGAAGGAAAGAAAGCCGAGACAAGCTATACAGCTAATGTGGTATCCAAAGATAATGGTGAGCTATTGTCGATAGCTTCGACTAGTTATGCTTCTGATGCATGGATTCTTGATTCCGGGTGCTCTTTTCACATGTGTCCAAATCGGGATTGGTTTGACATGTATGAGTCTCAAAGTGGAGGTGAGGTCCTAATGGGTAACATTGTAACTTGCAAGGTCATCGGGATAGGTACAATAAAGATCAAGAAGTTTGATGGATTGTCAAAACCTTAGGTAGTGTGAGACATGTTCCGGCACTCAAGAAGAATTTGATATCTCTAGGCACACTTGATACAAATGGATGTTCTTTCACGGCAAAGGATGGTGTGATTAAGGTGTGTAAGGGATCTATGGTGATGATGAGAGGTACAAAATTAGGCAACAATCTTTATAGGCTTTCGAGGAACACAATTTTAGGTGGAGCGGCTATCTTCACGGAAGTAGAAAATTGCAAAGATGACACTCAACTTTGGCATTTAAGGCTAGGGCATATGAGTTAGAGAGCGTTGCAAGAACTATATATGCGACAATTTTTGAAAGGTCTAGGGCCATGAAAGCTAGAATTTTGCAACTATTGTGTTACGGGAAAGCAATGCAAAGTGAGCTTCAAAGTTCCAAGCGAGGAAAATGGAAGCAAGAGGTTGCTCGATTATATACAGTCCGATGTGTGGGGCCCACACCCACTAGATCAAATGGTGGAGCTCGCTACTTTGTTACTTTCATGGATGATTTTTCAAGGAAAGTTTGGGTTTACTTCACGGCGGAGAAAGCTGAGGTCTTTGAAGGGTTCAAGGAATGGAAGGCGGAAGTGGAGAAACAAACGAGGAGCAAGATGAAGTATTTAAGAAGTGACAACAGAGGTGAGTACAAGAGTTGCAAATTCATTAAATTTTGCAAAGTTAGCTCTTGGAGAGAGCTAGATGCATGAGACTTCATGCGGGGTTGCTCGAATATTTTTGGGCAGAAGCGGTTAATCATGCTTGTTATTTTGTTAGCTGGTCACCATCGAAGGAACTTGAGTTTAAATCGATGGAAGAAGTATGGAAGGGCAAGGAAGTTGACTACTCTAATTTGAAGGTTTCAGGTTTCAAGGCATATGCTCTTATTCCTAGTGATGAGAGGAACAAGTTACAATCAAAGTCACTGTGGGGAAAAATCGATATAAAACGCAGCGGAAGAAACGAAAAATAGATTTCGTATGGTTTTAAAATTTTTCTCAAAGTTGAACCTTAACCTTTTAATTAATTAAACTCAAATATATACGGTTAGAGTTAAATACCTCTTGACGCGTGATCCGATTGACTTACGTCGATTGGTAATCCGCAAAATCTTTTCTGATGCCCGTGGACAGTACCCGCGTGAACAGTGATCATGAACAGTACCCGCGTGAACAGTACCCCCGCCGTGAACAGTGATCGTGAACAGTACCGCGAGATCTTCCAATCCGAACACGGACGTGAATCACCTTGGAGCGTGGTCTCCCTTTTTCTTTGAATTGCAAACCTGAGAATGGATGAACAAAGTTTTCTTTTTTCTTTTGTTAGTCACAAAACAATCAAAAGAAGACAAAAATTATTCCGGTCACTTTTGAGTTCTGAATCTAATGATCGAAACTCGCGTGAACCTAATTCGATGTTGTACACACAAGCTTATTGATGAACAAGCAATCAGTGTACTATCAAAGAATAATCTCTTCTCTCTTTTATGTTTAGTAGAATAAAAATTATCCTTTTCTATGAATTGAGAAGAAAAAGAAAAATTGAATCATTCAATCAACTATGGTGGCCGAATTCTATATGTGGAATTATATAGATGGCCGAAATTTTGCTTCCTCTTCTATTTAGGATTGCCGAAATCTTCCTCTAAATGGACTAGGGTTGCCGCAAATCACATACCAAAAAGAGTTTGTGTTGCACCCTGATTTCCATCAACCTTTAGACTTCAAAACCTAATCCAACTCATAGATATTTTTATTCTTTTATTGACTAAATAAAAAGACTTCTTATTTGATTAAATAAATAAAATTAATTATTTATTTTCTTATCAAACAAGTCTTTTACTTTTAATATACTACTACCAATAGTATAACTTTAGGAAATATATTTCCTGATCAGAAAAAGATTTGTTTCTTAATTAAACAATTAATTAATAAATTAACTAATTCTTATTTAATTAAAACAATGAAACAAAATAATATATTAGGTTAATATATACACCTTGCCGCCCCACTTATATAAATGGGCCATATATTATTTTCTTATTTCATTCAATCCATTGGACTTTAAATAAAAGCCCACATGTGAACCAGACCCATTCTTACTAAAAGAAACAAGCCCACATGTCTCCTTTCAATATATTAATATAATAGTGCAGCCCATTAATTAAATAATATACATATTATATTCTTGATATATTAAAAACAATTCTAGATGGACCCTTAAATCGGCCCGGTAGAATATATCAAGTGATCCATGCAAATACTTGTGGATTGGGGATCTTGGCGGGCTATCTAAATTTAAGCTTCAATAGACACAACCTAATCACAATCAACAAATGATTCACTTAGGTCCAATCTATTAATTTTAACTCATTCCACTAAAGAGCTAAAATTGAACTCTTAAATAAATATAGAATAGGGAGATGTTTCTCATTCATACCCTAGACAATCTTATAGGAGATGGTGTATCCTCGTGAATAATATCAGTAATCGCCAAGAGCTCATAGACCGCCTATAGCTCTCCGAGTTACCATATTTCCTCATATGACCACATTTCGAACTTGGATACTTTGACTTGTCCAGAAGCCATATTTTCAATAATCATTATTGAAAACTCAACGTTGAGATTTAATATCCAATACCTCAAAACATCCATATGATGATATTTTACTCTCATTTAATAAATGGAGCTACGATGTCCATATCTATAAATGAAGTCCTCTATCGATTAACAAATGTATACCACCAAACTATCGAGGATAGACTATGCTATATAACCGTACTCATTGATAGCTCCAATGATAACACTTGCTACCATAAGTCCATCATTTATCTCAGGATTAAGATAGACTCTCCGATTGTCCTCTTTAATGAAAAGACTTATATCTAGTGACGGTTCTAGATAAAGTATTTCATTGTGATCCAGTTCAATGCACCTAGTGCACTAGATTCTTTTACTCGAAAACCTTTCGATGATTTTAGACTCATCATATTCATTTGTTCCCACTCAAATGCTAGTAAAAGAATTCTACAACTTTAACAAGATAGAGTTGCCCAACCTTTAACTTAAGTTGTGAACGTTATTCAGGACTAACTAAAGAATTGTGTCTACCTCATACATATCCGGATGTATGAACAATTCTTCATGTCTCATAGTCTTTTGACCTTATGATTATTTACCTTGACAATTATAATAATAAATGCAATAAGTAATTGTAAGAATCAGAATTCACTTTATTAATATGAGAAGATTGTCAATTACAATATTACACTCTTGCCGTTGAGCATAATCCTAACCATCTCCCACTTGCTCTATAGCAAGTGTGTCATATCTCTCATTCCCATGTTCTCTAGATGTCCATCAAAGCTCTTCTGAGGTAGAGCCTTTGTGAAAGGATCCGCTAGATTTTCTGCTGACGCGATTTTGGTGATCGTCACGTGTCCCCTATGAACAATTTCCCTCGAAAGGTGATACTTCCGTTCAATGTGTTTACCTCTCTTATGACTTCTTGGTTCTTTCGAATTAGCCACTGCACCACTATTATCACAGTGTATAGTGATCTGCTTATTCGCACTAGGAACCACTTCTAAGTCAATCAAGAATTGGCGGAGCCAAACAGCCTCTTCCTGTTGTGACTGCATGCAGCAACATACTCAGCTTCCATGGTGGAATCAGCAATACAAGATTGCTTGATACTCCTCCATATGACTACTCCTCCTCCAATGGTAAACACAGATCCTGATGTGAATTTTCTGGAGTCAGAATCCGACTGGAAATCAGAATTTGTATACCCAACGGGAATTAAATCCCCTCCAGAGTATACAAGCATATAATCTCTAGTTCTCTTGAGATACTTGAAAATATGCTTGACTGCCGTCCAATGATCAGAACCAGGTTTCGATTTAAACCTGCTAACTATGCCAACAGCAAAACAAATATCTGGTCTAGTACAGAGCATTGCATACATGAGACTTCCAACTGCCGAGGCATATGGAACTCTACTCATGAATTGCTCTTCATGCACATTCTTAGGTGCTTGATCCTTAGAAAGTTTGATTCCATGTCTAAAAGGTAACATACCTTTCTTGGAATGTTGCATGGTGAATCTAGAAAAGATTTTATCAATGTATGACGCTTGGGATAATGCAATCGTTCTATTCTTTCTATCCCTTATCACTTGGATACCAAGAATATAACTTGTTTCTCCTAAGTCCTTCATATCAAATTGTTTTGCTAACCATTCTTTCACTGATGTCAATACACCTACATCGTTTCCAATGAGTAGTATATCATCAACATAAAGAATGAGGAAAACCAACTTGTCGCCTTTGATCCTCTTGTATACACAAGGTTCGTCAGCGTTTTGAATAAATCCAAAACCCTTTACAGCTTGATCGAACCTTATGTTCCAGGATCTGGATGCTCGCTTTAGTCCATATATGGACTTTTGCAACTTGCATACTCTTTCTTCTTGGCCTTTTTCAGTGAATCCCTCTAGTTGCATCATGTAGATGCTCTCGTCAAGACTTCCATTAAGGAAAGCTGTCTTGACGTCCATTGCCAAATATCTAGGTCTAGAGATGCTACAAAGAATAAGAGTATCCTAATGGATTTAAGCATGGCCACAGGTGAGAAGGTTTCCTCGTAATCGATACCTTATTTCTGTGTATAACCTTTAGCTACTAGTCTAGCTTTAAAGGTTTCCACCTTACCATCCATACCTCTTTTCCTCTTGTATACCCATTTGCACCCAATGGGTTTTATCCCTTTAGGCTTGTCTACAAGGGACCAGACTTTGTTATTGAACATCGATTCAATCTCGGATTGCATTGCCTTTTGCCAATGACGACAATCAACATCCTCCATAGCTTCCTTGTACGTGTAGGGATCATCGTCGTCCGGGACTCGTAGACCGATATATCTTTCGGGTTGTGTTCTAACCCTCCCACTACGATGAGGAATGGTAGGTTGTTGATCTTGTGTTGGAGTGGAACTTACAATTGGGCTGGGTTGTGAAACCTCTTATGGAATTGTAGCTCCTGGCATCTCATTCAGGACAATTCTACTTTTGGGCACAAAATTATTCATATAGTCCTTTTCTAGAAATGAAGCATTTGTTGAAACAAATACTTTTAGATCAGAAGGACTATATAAATAATATCCTTTAGTTCCTTTTGGATACCCCACAAATATACATGTTTCCGAACGGGACTCCATCTTTTCTGTCTTTCCTTTCAACACATGTGCAGTACAACCAAATATCCTCATGTGTTGTAAACTAGGCTTTCGCCCAGTCCACAATTCATGTGGGTTTTTAGGGACAGATTTAGATGGTACATCGTTTAGAATATATATTGCTGTTTGTAGAGCATATCCCCAAAAAGAAATAGGAAGTGTTGAATAACTCAACATTGATCTAACCATCTCTAAAAGAGTCCTATTTCTCCTTTCTGCTACCCTATTTTGTTGAGGTGTACCTGGTGCAGAAAGCTGAGAAACTAGCCCATTATCAATAAGATATTGCTGAAACTCTCCAGATAGATATTCTCCACCACGATCAGATCTCAAGATTTTTATATGTTTCTCAAGCTGATTTTCTACTTCATCTTTGAATGCTTTGAACATATCAAATGCATCCGACTTATATCTCATGTGATACACATAACCAAATCTTGAGTAATCATCTGTGAAGGTGATGAAGTACTCATATCCACCTCTAGCTTGAATGCTCATAGGACGACATACATCAGTGTGTACTAGTCCTAAACATTCAGTGGCTCTTGCACCTTTGGTATTGAACGGCCTTTTGGTCATTTTACCTTCCAAACAAGATTCACAAGTTGGTAGATCATCAACCTTTAAGTCACTTAAAGGTCCGTCACATACCAATCTTTTAATCCTATTAAGGTTAATGTGACCTAGGCGTAAATGCCAAAGATAGGTTTCATCTTTTGATAATTTTACTCTTTTATGATTAGGTTCCGTTATTTCTGTGTCTAACGAGTGAGAGATATTTCTATGCAAAAAGAATAAACCATTTTCCAATGTACCTTTGCAAACAACTTTGTCATTCTTACTAATAATAAAAGTTTTATTAAAAGTAACCAAATATCCAAACTTATTTAAACAAGAAACTGAAATTAAATTCCTCTTGAATTGAGGTACATAATAAACGTCTATTAAATCTAAATGCCTACTAGAATCTAAAATAACTCTAATATCTCCCATTGCACTTGCAGACACTAACGTTTCGTTGCCCAAGCGCAAATTGACTTCATCTTCATTCAACCTTCTCTTTTCCTGAAACCCCTGCAAGGAATAACAAACATGATTAGTGGCTCCAGAGTCTATGATCCAAGAATCAGTAGAATCTGCCAGAAAACATGTTTCTAGATAATTAACATTACCTTCTTCCTTCTTTTTCTGGGACTTTGGGCAATCTCTTTTCCAATGTCCCTTTTCACCACAAAGGAAGCATTTCCCTTTGATCTTGGTTACTTTCTTGGTTTCCTTCTTGGTAGGCCCAAGTTGCTTTTTCTTCTGTTGTTTCTTGACCTTCTTACGGGTCTTAACAGTAGCAACTTTACCAACCAAATGAATCTCTTGACCTTTGGTTTTCACAAGGATCTTTTCAGCGCTTTGAACATCTTGCATCAGGCTCTGCAAGGTGTATTCCTTTTTGTTCAAGGTGTAGTCCAACTTGAACTGATCAAAGGAATCTGACAGTGAGTTAACTACCATATCAATTTTGGTCTCACCATCAATCTCAGCACCATTTAGTTCAGCAATATTGAGATGTGCTATGACTTTCATCATGTGATCTTTCACAGATTGTCCAGGTTTCATCCTAAGATTCATAAAAGCAGTCACTGCCTCTCTCTTAGTCATCCTAGACCTCATAGCAAACATTTCCTCTAGAGACATCATTATATCAGCAGCGGACTCCATTCCTTCATGTTGTTGTTGCAACACGTCGGAGATAGTGGCCATAATGTAACATTTTGCCATATCATCAGAAGTCTTCCACTGCTCATACTCATCTCTTTGTATCACATTAGATTCATTATTAGGAAGGGGTGGTTTAGGAGTGGTCAGAACAAACTTATGTTTTTCACTTTGCAGCAACAACCCAATTTTCCTTTTCCATGTTACGTAGTTATCTCCAGTTAAGGTGTTATCTTTCAGGATGTTCATAAGTGATGGGGTCATGATTTCTGATTAAAACAAAAACATATATAAGTAAATAATCATGATAATAGCACTTTTAAAAATTTATCTTGAATTAAAATAAATAATTCAATCATAAAAATTCAACGGTGATCCAACACCAATAAATATTACGCCTCCTTTGGGAGTTCACACTCTTTACTAGTTAGACTAGGTCCCACCTAATTGTTAACATAACAACCAGCGTTTTTAATTTTAGCCTTGTAATTTTTATTAACAAGAACTCTTGGGAGGATATTAATAAAATTACATTGAGTGTGTTACCAAGATATCGACCCTCAATTTTCTCTCACGAAAATCCCTCCTTGGGGAGTAGAGTTCGTTTAAGTCAATTGTCTAGTCTATCCTTGTAAGGAAGTATATTGTTAAATTCTATTTATGGACGCCCTTGGGGGGATTACCAAAAATAATAAAACTCAACTAATCTTGGAGGCCATAGGCATTCTTGCACACCTTCTCCCACTCAATTATTTAAGGCGTGTGATTAAATCCCAAAGAATGATTTTTACCAAGTTATCTAGATGCCAATTAGATACCTAAATCATTCAATGCATGTTCATACCAAAAGAGATATATGAGTGGCACTCCTATTCTAAAATGTCATGTTATCATACAACAACAAATATTGTAATATTTAAGCAAAAATTAAATAGCAACAATTTTGGCCCATCCTAGAAAAGCAAGTAAATTACAATTGTTAGGAATACAAGATCTTCAGGTGGCCATCAACCATACGCTCATCCCTCGGCCTCCTCCCATGGACATTCACAGCCCACAACCCCACAAAGGGGCTGCCTTGCGCAGCCCCTAAGGCCACACAAGGCTGCCGTGCGCAGCCCACCAAGGATTGGGCTTGCCATGCGCAGCCCAATCCAGTCCTAGGGTGCGCACGGTGCTCGTTCTCGGTTCCGGTTGCTTCGTTTTTCTTCGTGTCTTCGAATTTTCAATACCCGAATACATTACATCATATTACGAATAAATTACTGCAGCAAAATTTTTTATTTTTTTTATTTTACTGCAGTAAGATTTACAAAAAAAATACTGCACCTGATTACAAAAAAATACTACACTTATTTTACATACAAAAAAAAAATAAAACCCTAGCAACTACCAAGAAGGAATTATGGCGATAATAGACCACCCTTCTTGTTACAAATCCGAAACAAAAATTACATTGAAATTCTAGGACCAAAATCGAGCAATAACAATTCACTTTATAAAACATATATAAATCCATACATTCAACATGTAATTATATATGCGAATACCTAGAGTGCCATCTCTTTCTAAAACATGTATAATCACAATAAAAAAGAAATAGATTCACGTATATATACGTTAATTAATTAAAAGGTACAACCAAGGCTCTGATACCAATTGTAGAGAAAAATCGATATAAAACGCAGCGGAAGAAACGAAAAATAGATTTCGTATGGTTTTAAAATTTTTCTCAAAGTTGAACCTTAACCTTTTAATTAATTAAACTCAAATATATACGGTTAGAGTTAAATACCTCTTGACGCGTGATCCGATTGACTTACGTCGATTGGTAATCCGCAAAATCTTTTCCGATGCCCATGAACAGTACCCGTGTGAACAGTGATTGTGAACAGTACCCCCGCGTGAACAGTGATCGTGACCAGTACCCGCGTGAACAGTGATTGTGAACAGTACCGCGAGATCTTCCAATCCGAACACGTACGTGAATCACCTAGGAGCGTGGTGTCCCTTTTTCTTTGAATTGCAAACCTGAGAATGGATGAACAAAGTTTTCTTTTTCTTTTGTTAGTCACAAAACAATCAAATGAAGACAAAAATTATTCCGGTCACTTTTGAGTTCTCAATCTAATGATCGAAACTCGCGTGAACCTAATTCAATGTTGTACACACAAGCTTATTGATGAACAAGCAATCAGTGTACTATCAAAGAATAATCTCTTCTCTCTTTTATGTTTAGTAGAATAAAAATTATTCTTTTCTATGAATTGAGAAGAAGAAGAAAAATTG
This sequence comes from Dipteronia sinensis, assembly GCA_033220585.1. Lineage (NCBI taxonomy): Eukaryota > Viridiplantae > Streptophyta > Magnoliopsida > Sapindales > Sapindaceae > Dipteronia > Dipteronia sinensis. The sequence goes on from CM065637.1 coordinate 32,930,942, forward strand.
AATCATTCAATCAACTATTGTGGCCGAATTCTATATGTGGTATTATATAGGTGGCCGAAATTTTGCTTCCTCTTCTATTTAGGCTTGCCGAAATCTTCCTCTAATTGGACTAGGGTTGCCGCAAATCACATACCAAAAAGAGTTTGTGTTGCACCCTAATTTCCATCAACCTTTAGACTTCAAAACCTAATCCAACTCATAGATATTTTTATTCTTTTATTGACTAAGTAAAAAGACTTCTTATTTGATTAAATAAATAAAATTAATTATTTATTTTCTTATCAAACAAGTCTTTTACTTTTAATATACTACTACCAATAGCATAACTTTAGGAAATATATTTCCTGATCAGAAAAAGATTTGTTTCTTAATTAAACAATTAATTAATAAATTAACTAATTCTTATTTAATTAAAACAATGAAACAAAATAATATATTAGGTTAATATATACACCTTGCCGCCCCACTTATATAAATGGGCCATATATTATTTTCTTATTTCATTTAATCCATTGGACTTTAACTAAAAGCCCACATGTGAACCAGACCCATTCTTACTAAAAGAAACAAGCCCACACGTCCTTTTAATAAATTAATATAATAGTGCAGCCCATTAATTAAATAATAGACATATTATATTCTTGATATATTAAAAACAATTCTAGATGGACCCTTTAATCGGCCCGGTAGAATATGTCAAGTGATCCATGCAAATACGTGTGGATTGGGGATCTTGGCGGGCTATCTAAATTTAAGCTTCAGTAGACACAACCTAATCACAATCAACAAATAATTCACTTAGGTCCAATCTATTAATTTTAACTCATTCCACTAAAGAGCTAAAATTGAACTCTTAAATAAAGATAGAATAAGGAGATGTTTCTCATTCATACCCTAGACAATCTTATAGGAGATGGTGTATCCTCGTGAATAATATCAGTAATCGCCAAGAGCTCATAGACCGCCTATAGCTCTCCAAGTTACCATATTTCCTCATATGACCACATTTCGAACTTGGATACTTTGACTTGTCCAGAAGCCATGTTTTCAATAATCATTATTGAAAACTCAACGTTGAGATTTAATATCCAATACCTCAAAACATCCATATGATGATATTATACTCTCATTTAATAAATGGAGCCACGATGTCCATATCTATAAATGAAGTCCTCTATCGATTAACAAATGTATACCACCAAACTATCGAGGATAGACTATGCTATATAATCGTACTCATTGATAGCTCTAATGATAACACTTGCAACCATAAGTCCATCATTTATCTCAGGATTAAGATAGACTCTCCGATTGTCCTCTTTAATGAAAAGACTTATATCTAGTGACGGTTCTAGATAAAGTATTTCATTGTGATCCAGTTCAATGCACCTAGTGCACTAGATTCTTTTACTCGAAAACCTTTCGATGATTTTAGACTCATCATATTCATTTGATCCCACTCAAATGCTAGTAAAAGAATTCTACAACTTTAACAAGATAGAGGTGCCCAACCTTTAACTTAAGTTGTGAACGTTATTCAAGACTAACTAAAGAATTGTGTCTACCTCATACATATCCGGATGTATGAACAATTCTTCATGTCTCATAGTCTTTTGACCTTATGATTATTTACCTTGACAATTATAATAATAAATGCTATAAGTAATTGTAAGAATCAGAATTCACCTTATTAATATGAGAAGATTGTCAATTACAATATTACACTCTTGCCATTGAGCAAAATCCTAACAATATGCTCAAGAGAAACAATAGAATGTTCAACAAGTTCTCTAATGAAATGATGCCTAATATATATCTGTTTTGTGCGTGAGTGTTGAACCGGATTCGTACAGATATTAATGGCACTCATATTATCACAATATAGAGTCATTTTACCTTGATCTATCTCATAATCCTTAGTATTTGCTTCATCCAAATAAGTTGTGTGCATGCACTTCCGACAGCAATGTACTCGGCTCCGGAAAAAGAAAGAGAGACTTACTTTGCCGAGAAACCAAATTATTCCCCAAGTAAAAGCAACCGCTCGATGTGCTATTATGGTCATCAATGTTTCCCGCCCAATTCGTATCACAATAGCCAACAAGAATATCATTAGTATCAAAAGAATAGAATAAGCCAAGATTATGTGTTCCTTTTATAGACCTAATGATTCTTTTAACGGCTTTAAAGTGAGACTCCTTAGGATTAGCTTGAAACCTAGCACACAAAACAACACTAAAACAAATGTCCGGCCTACTAGCCGTTAGGTAGAGTAGACTACCTATCATGCTTCTATAAAGACTTTGGTTTACACTCTTCCCTTTTTCATCTTTGTCAACTTTTAAAGTAGTACTCATGGATATTTCAAAATCCTTTCCGCTTTCATGCCCAAACCTCTTAACAAGATTTATAGCATATTTAGATTGTGTCAACATAATGCCATCACTAGATTGTTTCACTTGCATACCAAGAAAGTAATTGAGCTCACCCACGATACTCATTTCAAATTCACTTGACATGACACTCACAAACTCGTTAACCTTGGTTTTACATGTAGTCCCAAAAACAATGTCATCAACATATATTTGTGCAACAAAAATATCATTATCATGATTCTTGACAAACAAAGTCCTATCAATGCCACCTCTCCTATAGTTGTTCTCAATAAGATATTGAGTCAACTTATCATACCAATCTCTAGGGGCTTGCTTAAGGCCATAGAGAGCCTTTTTTAAATTTAAAAACATGATTAGGAGAGTGTGGGTGTACAAAACCCTTAGGTTGTTAAACATACTCTTCTTCTTAAAGGTATCCACTGAGAAAAGCACTTTTGACATCCATTTGAAACAATTTGAACTTTTTAAGACATGCAATGGACAACAAAAGTCTAATGGACTCAAGACGTGCAATGGGTGCAAATGTCTCATCAAAGTCTACACCCTCAACTTGAGTGTAACCTTGAGCCACTAGTCTAGCTTTATTCCTCACAATCTTGCCACTTTTGTCGGTTTTATTCCTAAACACCCATTTAGTGCCAGTCACATTAATATCTTTAGGTCTAGGAACTAAGGACCACACTTCATTTCTCTCAAATTGATTTAATTCATCTTGCATAGCCCCAACCCAATATTCATCAACTGTAGCCTCATTAATATTTTTGGGTTCAATTTGAGAAGTGTAGCAAGCATATGAAATTCGGTTAGCTAGTTGGTTTGTAGTTCTAACCCCTTCATTCAAGTTACCTATTATGTCTTCTTGATAGTTCATGTTCCTAAGTCTAGAGTTTGAAAGTTCAACAACTTGGTCATTTTGTTGATTATCATTTAAAGCATTTTCTAACCGTTGACTTTCTATTTCAACACCACTATCATTTTCAACAATATGACTAGACTCACTATGTGAATCTTCACTAGCCTCACAACTAGTTACATCAATAGGTGTCTTAATGTCATTCAAAAGATTTTCTTTAGGTTCATTAATACCGTTATCATCACACAAATCAAGCATGCTAAGATTATCTATCTTCACATTAAAAGACTCTATAATAGTCTTGGTTTTCAAATTAAAAACCCTATAACCACAACTATTATTATCATACCCAAGAAAGAAACCAACATCACTTTTAGCATCAAACTTTCCTAAGTGATTTCTATCATTCAAAATAATACACTTACTTCCAAAGGTATGAAAGTAACTCACATTGGGCTTTTTGCGCTTCCAAAGCTCATAGGAGATTTGTTTTGTGCTGGGCCTTCTAAAAACTCTATTAGAGACATAACAAGCGGTGTTGACTGCTTCGGCCCAAAGGTTCGTAGGGACTTTCTTGCTATTGAGCATGACCATAGCCATCTCTTGCAAGACACTGTTCTTCCTCTCAACAACACCGTTTTGTTGAGGATTTTTAGGAGCCGAGAACTCATGAGATATCCTTAAGCCATCACAAAACTCACTAAATTTGGCATTTCCAAACTCATCCCATGATCACTCCTAATGCGACATATTTTCTTAATTCCAAGACCTTTTTCATTTCGAACTTGATTACAAAATTTCGTGAAGTAATCAAAAGTTTCTGTCTTGTATCTAAGAAAATAAACCCTAGCAAACCTAGAGAAGTCATCAACACATACAAAAATGTATTTTTTTCTATTGATACTTTCGGTTTGGATTGGCCCCATTAGGTCCATGTGCACTAGTTCTGAAGGCTTCTTGGTAACTATGTAAGTGCTTTTTTTTCGTGAGACACTTTGGTTTGTTTACCTAGTTTACAAGGTTCACAAACACCATCTAGCTTCCTACCAAGACTAGGTAGACCTCTAATAATGCTATGTTTTTCAAGCTTCTTTAAGTCTTTAAAGTTCATGTGGCCTAACCTTTGATGCTATAAATCAATCTTGTTACACTCATGTGCCATATTACAAGTTAGAGGATCTGTCTCTAGATAATAGCAATTATCTAAAGATCTTTTGACTTCTAAAACAACTTTGCCCTTTTTATCAATTATAGTGCACACATCCTTGTTAAAACTAACTTTTTCAAAGATTTCACACAAGTGAGTAATGCTTATCAAGTTAGCTTGTAGACCATCTAAATACAAGGTGTTTCTAAGTTTAGGCAATCTGGGGATGCAAATTGTTCCCTTGCCTAGAACTTGCTTTTTGGTGCCATCACCAAAAGTAACCCATCCTTTATTCATCATAATAGGATTCTTAAAGAACTCTTTATTACCGATCATATTTCTAGAGCATCTGCTATCTAGGTACCAACAATAGGATGAGTTATCTTTAAGAGCATACTGTGCAACAAGACATTGTGTTATGTTTTTTTTAATCCATACTTTCATAACAAGTTTCTCACTCTTACTTCTATTAACATGCTTTGACTTGTTGTTATGCACATTGACTCTATTAGTCACATTTTCAAACAAATCAAACAAAGCATTATCAACTTTCTTATGTATAGTAGAGCGAGGCACAACACAAGATTTCACAAGCTAGTCATCAACCACTTTCTTCTCAACATGCTTTTCCAAGGTCTTCCTAGGTCTAGTTCTAAATCCATACATGGATGATTTTCTAGGACCATTCAACAAAGATATATCATGCAAATCATTGGCATATTTACACTTGTGAATGTATTCAAAACATCTAGGTCTTATATGTCCTACCATGTTGCAATAATGACAAATAGGTAGGAATTTGAGAAGTTTACCATTAGTTTGATCATCCAAAGCCTTTTGCCTTCTCACATTTTTACCTCTTTGGTGTGCAACTCTTGATGCTTTGCCTTTTGCAGTTGAGGAGGATGAATATTGTCTTTGGCCTTGTTGAGTCTTTTCTTTGACGTCCATTGTTGATGTTGAGGCACCTCTGGCAGCATCCATGGCTTTACCGTTAGAGAGTGTACCTACATTCAATTTGCTACTTGCTTTGACAAAAATGGATTTGTTAGTTGAAGGAGTAATCTTTTCATTAACATATCCTAAACCATTTTTGTCACTTGGATGCTTTACAATCTTAATGAGAGTTTCCACTTTGTTAGAACTAGATGACATCTTGTGTATCACCTTATTAGCCTCATTAAGCTTGTCATTAAAAACTTTCTCTTAATTCTCATGCTCACTAAGTTTAACTCTAAGCACATTCTCAATTCTTTTAGCGCGATCAAGAGAGTTGATCAAGCCAAAAATGTTATACATTTTGGCCCTCTTATCCTTTCTCTTTGTTTTGTTCTTGAGCATTTTTATGTGTATTTATGGCTCATTTGGTGTTTGTTGTAGACATTAGGTAAAAAGGCATGAAGGGGGGCAAATTGGACCAATTAGTGTACAAATGAAGTGAAGAAAGCAGAAGTGCACCGGTAGCATACCAGTGCACCGGAAGGTGGAGTTTGAGAAGACCAAACTGCACGGGTAATTGCACGGGTCACACCCGTACACCCACCTATGCAGTTCACCTGACTAGGGAGCAAGGCCACGGGAGAAGTTGCACGAGTGGTGCACAGGTCATCCACCTGTGCATATACCCATCCACATTGTACAAATCTGAAGAGAAATGAAGATTGCACGGGTAACTACACGGGTAACCTACCCGTGCTATATGGGAAACCCAGTTCGCCACATCAGCATTTTGGCCTAGTTTTTGAAGGAAGTATAAAAAGTTTTCAATTCTGATTTTCAAATGAGGAGACCCACGACCATACACCATTCCATTCATTCTTTCTCTCTCAAAATCCCAAAAACCTTTCTCACCAAAAACCCATTATCATCTCCACCATTAGCTACCCAGAAGGAAATAGGAGCTGGATTGAAGTTTGAAGAAAAAAGGTTCTACATGGGTCCTTTCTACTTCCCTCTTTTTTATTCATGTATTCCATTTGTTATGAGTAGCTAAATCCAATTAAGAGATTGATGTGATTCACTTGTAATTATGGGTATTTGTAATGAACTCAATACCTTCTATTAAAAATCTATCTCATTTGTTCTATTCAATGTTTTATTTGATTTCAAAAGCAATTTGTGTTTGATTGTACATGACTCTCTTTATGAGTTGTTTGAGAAATTATGTGTGTAGAGAATCAAGTATACATGATGCTTGGCCCTCTAAGCTCAATTGAATAGGAGGATTGAACGAGGGCACATGACCCAAGTAATATCCGGATTTTTTAATCTCACCTAATCCTAATCTTTCATGGTTAATCAAGACTATATATCACATTTTAGGATTGTTTGCATGTGATAGATTAAGCATCAACCTATACATGATGGGTTGGTGATTTTTTAACAAAGAGATATGTCCCTTATGAGATACATGTTTTTTCATTGTATAACAAATTGTGGGTGGCCAATGTTATACATGATGGTTTCGGCACTCGCAAGTGGTAAATAGTCACTCCTATACATCCTACGGTGATTACATTAGTTAATGACAATCATTGTGAGTTCATTCTTTACCCATTGTTTACTAGTTGAATTCATCAATTCCTTAATCTACATATCACATATTCATACCTTTTTAGAATAGTACATTTTAGTGCATTTTAGCTTAGTTTACATTTTAGTTTTATTTCTTCTCCAAATCCATATCAATTTACTTTTCTAGCATTTGTAACTAAAGCATTGATTTCGTCATAACTATAGCTCGATCTCTGAGGAACGATACCCATACTTGCCACATACTAGTTTTATAGCTGTTTGAGTGCATCTTGGGATCTTATAAATTTGTTTGAATAGTACATATCACGACATATAAAATATTGCGCGTTCAAAATGGCGCCGCTGCCGGGGATCAGCGTACATAGTTTTGATTATATATGGTTTTAGTGTTAGCTATTTTTTAAAATTTCTTTTACTTTGATTGTACTTGTTATTTTGGATTTATAGGTGCATATGTACATGCACGGGGAGACGCTCTTTGAGGGGCAGCTTAGTACCGAGAATTAACAATATTCATCGGATTAGAGGACTGATCAGACAGTTTGAGAACAATAATCTTGAAGAAGAGATGGCTGAAGGAATTCCACAGAATACACCAGTGGAGGAACAAGGAACAAATGATGAGGATTTGGGACTCACAATTGGTGAGTACACTCTTCCATCAGTTAGGGATGAGCAACCAATGGCTATTATTTTGGATTATACCGCTAGGTTATATGAGTTGAAGGGGATGCATGTGAACTTGTTGCCAACATTTCATAGGCTTCCTTTAGAGGATTGCCTTCAATTCATGAAGCAATATAGCGCTGTGTTGGAAACATTCCCCATTGTAGTTCAAGACAGAGTATTGACCAGGGCACAATTGCAGATGCGTTGTTTCCAATATTGTCTCAAGGACCGTGCCAAAAAGTGGTACATGGCATTGAGGCCGGGAACGCTCACTTCTTGGCCCCAAATTTGTAAGGTGTTTTATAACAAGTTTTCCCAACCGCAAAAGCAAGAGAATTGAAGATCAAGATCGCCACCTTTGGTGAAGAGGACGGGGAACCATTTCATGAAGCATGGGAAAGATTTCATCTTCTACTCGCTCAAGTTCCACCACATACCTATCCTAAAGAATTGAAGGTCACTTCCTTCTACCATGGGCTATCCACTATTACTTAGATGATGGTGGACAATGCTTGTGGGGGGACAATTGCTGACAAGAGGGCTCAAGAAGCATGTGAGATTTTGGAGAAACTAGCCCAAAATTCACAACAAAGGTCCTCAAGCATAAGGAGGGGTGGAAAATTAGAAATTGATGGGAATACATGAATTGCTATTGAGATGTCAAGAATGGCCAAGGATATGCAGTCAGTGAAAGACTTGATGAAAAATATGTTCAAGCCAACAACTTAAGTGAACCAAGTCACATATGACACATTAAATGGAGTGGAAGTACAGTTGGAGCATGAGGAAGCCCAAATGTTAGGGGGGTTTCAAAGGCAGAGGAATGACCCTTACTCCAACCAGTACAACCCAGGGTAGAGGAACCACCCTAACTTTTCATGGAGCAACAATAACAACAGTGCAAACAATCAGGGATATCAGAATCAAGGATACAACAGATACAACAATCAAGGTGGATCAAGCAACAACCAGTGGGGGAGCTCTAGTAATAATCAACAAGGAAATTTCAACACCCAAGCAAATGCTTATCAACCGAAAGTCAGATCACTTGGAGAGGAACTGAGAGACTCTGTCAAGGCAACAAATGAAGCTTCAATAGCTATCAGAAACTCCCAATGTGAAAATGAGCAAATGTTGAAGAGTCATATACAATCAAATGATTAAAAGGAAAATAATATGGATGCCTCGATAAAGAGATTGGAGACTCAAGTTTCTCAAATTACAGAAGCTCTGCTCAGGCAGGACAAAGGAAGTCTCAGAGCCATAATGAACATGTTAAAGTGATGGAGGCAATTCTAGGGAAGAATGAAGAGTTGGCCCTACGTGAGGAAACTCATGACACAAATATTTGTGTTGGAGATGTTATACAAGAAAAGACAGCCAAGTTAAAGGAAACTACTCTAGTGAAGTTGGAGGATCCTGGTGACTTCATCATTCCAGTCACCATTGGAGAGTCAGGAAAAATGGGGGCAGTGCTAGATATGGGGGCAAGTGTCAATTTGATGCCTTTGGAGGTATATAGAAAACTGAAGCTACAACCCATGAAGACCACTCAAACTAAACTCAAGATGGCTGACAACTTTCCAAAGACTCCTTGTGGAGTAGTTGAGGATGTGCTATTGAACATCCAAACACTTAAGGTCCCAGTGGATTTCTTTGTGTAAGAAGTGAAGGATGATGAAGCTCATGAGAGGGAGTGGAAACTACTTCTAGGGAGATCGTTTATGGCCACAGCTAGGTATGGAAGTAAATGTGGTTTCGAGGCACTTATCATTCAACTATGGTGGTAACAGAGTCGAATTTGATGTTGACCGACCTAATGAGAGACTTTTTGAAGGATGTTTTGTGTTGGAAGTGCCAAACAGAAAATGGAAGAATAGCAGAGTTTGTGACCTTGTAAGGGCATTCGACTTAGCTACAGAGATGGAGGAAGGTCATCAAGACGGCATTGATGAAAATGAAGCCGTAAAAATGGAAGAGGCAGTCTTTGATGAGAAGATACTTGAAGAGGTATCTAGAGATTTTGAACAAGAAAGAGAGATAGAGTTAGAAAATGAGAACAAAAAGCTTCATCAAGAATTAGAACTCCATAAGGAGTAGAATGAGACATTGAAGAAGAAAGTGCAAGAACTCTCCGACATCAACAAAACATTTGAGAAGAAAATTGCCCAGGTGGAAGGTGAAAAGAAAGCTATCTCGCGAGACTTACTTGAATTAGCTAAGCTCTCGGAGGAGTTTGAAATAGAATATGGAAGAAAAACGAAGAGGCTCTTGATGGAGGTTGAAGAGAAGTCAAATGCATTAGGAGAGGTGAAGGAAGCGCTTGAGAAGAGGAAGAAGGACTTGAAGATTGCAAAAGTAAAGGAGTGTGACTACATAGTGGAATTAGACAGTATGGAGAAAGAAGTCAACTCACTCAAATTGCAACACTCAAGGAGACCTCAAAGTTTCAATCAAAGAGGGAGTCTTCCTTATACTCTTCCAACTTGTTATTTCTGTTCTAAGCACGGGCACATTAAGGCCCATTGTTACAAGTTTCAAAGGGTCTTTCAAAATAAGTCTAGGAGAAACCAAAGCGAAGTTAGAAAGATATGGGTTAGGAAAGATTTAGTGGATGCCGTAAGGGTCAGGGAGAAGGATTCTTTATAAAGAACCTTGGCACCCATTTGGGTTGTCAAGAGAAATGAATCCCTTCACTTGGTAAAGCCACCTGGGGTTGAATCAAACCCCACCAAACATACTTTACATTGATTGATTTCTTAAAGTATGGTTGGATGTCACAAATTATTTTCTCATGCATCATTATTCACAGTGGTTATGTAATATCTTTGAGAGCATTTAATATAGGTGGTTTTGAGTCTTGAGAAATGTTTTTGTGATATCTTTGAGTATGGTAGATAATAGTCTTAACAGTGTAAATATGAGTTTTAGAGTTGTTATATGGTAATTAAGGCAAGTATAGTTCATTTAACATAGTTTTCGCGTGCAGGAAATCTGATCGAGGCACAAGAATTTAAGAAGGCAAGAACGGTGCTGAAGGGTAACAAACAGGGCAACTGCACGGGTAGCACGCCTGTGCTATACCCGTGCAGTCACCCGTGTATCGGGGGAAGATATGCACTTGGAGGAAAATGCACGGGTAATTGCCCAGGAAAATGCACTTGTTAGCCACCCGTGTATATACCCGTGCTACAAAGAGGGAATTTAACACTTGAGTGATTAGCACGGGTCATTGCACAGGTACGTCACCTGTGCTATCACGAGCATATATGTATGAGGTGTCACTTTCTTGTTAGGGCTCACAACTCAAAAGCAAAAATTGCAGTCTCACTTCTCTTTTGGAACCCTAAGGTTAACCTTGAGACCTACGTCTTCAATTTCCAGCACAAAGGTATGAATGTATTATCTCCCTAAACTTGTTTTAATTGATTTATCATGATTTACTCTTCTCTTCTCCTCCATTCACTCTAAATGTCTCTAGGGTTTGTTTAATTTTGAGTGTTTAATACCATGAATGAATGCTTAGGGATGCCATCATAGTGTTATTGTTGTTTGAATGTGTTTGAAAAAGTCAATTGATTAATTGTGATGTGTTAACATTATGAAAGGAAGACTTTGTTCGAATGTGAGAGTCCAGTTCTCCACGAATGCACAGGTAAGTGCATGGGTACTTCACCCATGCTATACCCGTGCACTGAGGGGTTGAACAAATGATTCAGGAAACTGTACGGGTAAGTGCACGGGTACTTCACTCGTGTTATACCCGTGCACCTGGGAAATTAGGACTGTTTTTCAGTTGATTCAAGCTGTTTCTCCTAGATTCCTTCGAACACAATGTGTAATCTTAAATGAGCATTTTTATTTTGCAGATGTCAGGAAAAACTAAGGGGGTTGCAAAAAAACAAGGATCAAGCAAGAAGAAAAAGCTACATCCTCTACCTCCATGCACATTGAACATAGATTTTGAGAGAAGAATGAAGTATTTTGGACAGAGTAATATTGTAGAGTAGCGAGGCATTGCCCTATCAAAGCTTGCGAGCACCCCAATCCCTACCAGAGTGCAAGAATGGGGATGGCAATATTTTATTAACACACCACCCCGTTTCTGCAGAAGAATTGTGCAGGAATTTTATGCGGGAATGGTTCCCGATGATTTCAGGAGAGGAGTGGCTGTATTGGTCAGAGGTGTATAGGTACAGATGAACATTGACAACATCCAAAGGTACTTTCGAACAGAACTTTCTGATGACAATCAAATCTGGAATAGATTGAGAAATGGAGTGACTTGGGATGACTGCTTTGTGAAGAAGAACTTGGACCTCGCCAATGACTTGGTCATAAATCCAATGGACTTCCGGGTGAATCCGACATTCCCAATCAAACACAACAACTTAAAGATGGAACTTAGTTTCTGGCATGTGTTCATTTCCCATTCTCATAGACCAAGGACTTACAGAACGAATGTGTCTTTTGAGACGGCCACCATATTGCACTGTATACAACATAACCAGCCGATCAGTGTGGCATGGGTCATTCTGGCAGAGATCTTGGCAGTCGAAAGTAAGAAATTAGACAAGCAATCATTGATTTTCCCATGTCTAATCACTGAATTTTGTAGGCAGTAAGGGGTCGACCTTAGTAATGAGAGGCTTGAGTGGCCACAAGCAGATTTGGACCTCAAGACATGGCGCACCTTGCAGATAGAATGAGATTTGACAAGTGGCAAGAGAAAGACCGGGAGGAAAAAGATTGCTCAACATGGTAAAAATATGCATATAAATAAAGAGTAGGATGAGTACTATCAGGAGGGTCCAGTGCCAGAACCAGCAGTTGGGAGTGAACAGGCACCTTGTGAATAGTTGATCAGAGGGATGTCTAGTCTTCAAACCTCAGTGTATTCACTTAAATCCACTTTCACCATAGAGATCACAACTATTAAAGATAGTATGGAAGACCTGTGGACAAATGTCACGGAAATGAGGAAGGACTTGAACTTGATCCCTTACTCTAGAAGAAAGAAGCAAGCCACTCAACCAGAGTTCACTTCAAGAGGTCCTGCAATTGATCCTGATTTTTAGGCGGCTATGGAGATATCTAGGAGAGAGCATGAGCAGAGGCTCAGAGCACAGCTCGATCCATAACAGAAGGGACCTATGAAAAAGGAGGAGGAGTTAGATTCTAATGATGATTGATTATTTGAGCTTGCCATAGTTGGAAACTTTAATTAGAGTTACTTTAGTTATCTAGGAGTGCACTTAACTTTCATTTAAGTATGATTTTCTTGTTTTGTTTTATTTTAGGATGTTTTAGTTTGGATGATGGTGGATAATATTTTGTTTTTGGGATATTTAGCTTGTGATGATTTGAAATGTTAACCTTTGTGGTCAGAAATGGTGCTTAATGCTAGGTTCTTTATCTTTTGGATTCAACACACCGGCCACTTGCAAGTCTTGGAGGGACGAGCAAGCCAAGAGTGCTTATAAAACGGGCGAGAACCTAATCATTTTGAGTCTACAACTAGCTTCCACATTGTCAACTTGAACCCTTGCACTTGATTTTTTCTATCTTTCGTTTTAAGCATATGTGGTTATTTGAATGAATGCGAATATTCGTTGGTACATATCAATTTTGGGTTGCATGCATGGGATTATTTGTGAATGAGAGAAGATGTCTAGGATTTTTGATACAATTTTGAAGTCCTTACATGAGTTTATTGATTTATTCTTTCTTGTTTAGATGAGCCGAAGGCTCTTGTGGATATATAGGTTTTCATTTTATATAGCCCAACATGGTTTGGGGGTTTTGATTGCATACATATACCTGTATAGGAATGAGCATATGATAGAAATTGGTTTGGGGGTTAATTCCCACTTTCCGAAAAATTGGTAGTAGATTATTGATGTGGGTGAATTTTAAAGTTTAATTGCAGTAATTACATAAGATGCCTTATTTTATTATGAGCTATTTTTGAGTCTTTTGTGTTACTGGGCATTGATTGTGCATGATTAGTGCCTAGGTGTTTGTGTTTCTAGTAGAGTTAGGTGCGCGCCGCTAGGCTGACATGATGTTTTTTCTAGTGTGGTTTTAAAGATCAGTCTGTCAACAATAATATAAAAACCTCACTAAGCCTAAAATGATTTAAAAACACAAATATGGTAGCAAGTGGGGGATCGTCCACAGGGAGTGGAGTTAGCTAAAATTAGTTATTGCTAAAGTAATGTTAATGTATATATATAATAAATGAAACATAAATGATAAAGATTTAGATGGTGAAATGTCCTATTATAACACTAAACTAAATATGCAAACTAAATGAAGGGGGAAATGGGATGAAGGATATATATAGATGATGGAAACTAAGGAGTTAATGGATAGGAAAGTAAATAATGGGCAATGCAACAAACTTGTCAATAGCACGGCTATTCAAGGTAACCGACCTAGGATGTATAGAGTCGGTTATTTATCCTTAGACAGTGGCCAACCTAGGGTGTATAGTGCGGACCACCGATTAGGGATTAATCCGTCATAAACTACCAACCTAGGATGTATAGTGTTGGTTGTTTATCGAATTCTGGAAATGAAGATCGTCTACCTAACAATGACTCAACCGATTAAATGCAATCACCCTAGGATGTATAGTGATGACTTCTAACTCTCTCACGGGCTCCGACCTAGGATGTATAGTGCTGGAAACTCGATCGAGGTTAGATTAAGATTGCGGTTTAAGAGTCGCAATTCATGACGTTCAATCTATTCTTTAGAGCATTAAACAACTAAATAGGATGTATATCTAGATGCAATACTCATACATAAAACAAAGACATCTTGTATGTATCTACACAAGAAATCAATGGTAAACATTCACAACAAGAATAGATCAATGAAAGATAGACATGAATATCAATATAATATCAAGTTTATGTACAAGCCCAATATTCAACTAACTACTCCATCAACCCCTTAGAGGGGATTTAGCTACTCATTACAACTAGAAAAATAAGAGAAAGGATAGAGAAAGAACCCTTGGAGAACATCTCCTTCCTTGAAGTGGCTTCAATCTCCTAACTTCCTTGAAGTTGAGTAGAGAATGTAAGGATGAGAGAGAGAGAGAGAGAGAGAGATTCTAGATCTAAGTGTGTAAAACCTCTGAAAAACGGAGTCAAAGGCTTTCTAAAATATTTCCATACTATTCTATTTATACTACATACAAAAAATAGGTCACTTAAGCTTCAAATATCAATCTGGAGTGCGTGGAGTGCGGGTGGAGTGCGGGTGCATGACCCGCACTGTACCCGCACTGTATGATCTTCAGCTCTCAGATCTGGAACTAGTGCGGGTGGAGTGCGGTTGGATTACTCGCACTTGACCCGCACTTGGAACCGCACTGTGATCGCACTACACTGTCAGGTGCAAAATCTACCTTCTGTCTTGAGCAATAGTGCGTTTGGAAGACTCGCACTCTAGTGTCAGGTGCAAATCTGCTCTTCTGGTCTTGGTAACAGTGCGGGTGGAGTGTGGTTGGATGACCCGTACAGTACCCGCACTCTAATGTTAGGTGCATCTTCAACTTCTCTGGTTTGGCATTAGTGCGGGTAGAGTGCTGTTGGATGACCCGCACAGTACCCGCACTTTAACGTCAGGTGCAACTTCAGCTTCTATGGTTTGGCAACAGTGCGGGTGGAGTGTGGTTAGATGACCCGCACTATACCCGCACTTTAACTCTTCACTTTGCATCAAGTCCCAGTTATGAGCATGAGTGCGGCTGGAGTGCGGTTGCGACCCGCACTTGACTCGCACTCTGAGCTATTTGTGGTCCTTTGTCTTTCCTTTTGCCCTTTTTCTACCGAAACCACTGTAACATTCTTCCAAACCCCTAATTGCACCATTTCGTACAATTACGCACAAAACAACCCATAAGAGATACAAAAACGCACAAAAACAGAACACAAGGTAAGGATATGAGGGCCTAAATATACTACATATTTGGCCCGATCATAGGCCGGGCTCTCTTGTCTTCAACATTGAGGACAATGTTGGGTTTTGGTTTGGGGGTGTAGACGCCTTTGTGAGTCGTCTTGAGTCTTTTTTGTGTCAATTTTTCAAAAATTTGCTGCTTTGCCAAAATTTTAAAGCTTAATTTAGCTTGGTGAGATACCTTGAGCATAGTGTTTGTGGCGAATTTGTGTATGCTTGGTGTGCTTGTTCATAGCTCTTAGTCATTTTAAGGGTCTCACTTGCACTTCATGGGTTAGTTCCATCTTTTGGTGTCCAAGTTGAGGGGACTCGGTGCTCAAGCGCCTTGTTCTAATACTAGAGATACCCTTGTAAGTTCACAAACACGAGCCAAAAGCGTACAAATACGAGGGAAAATATTTTCAAATCTTTAAACACTATTCAAACACCATGCATAGTCTCATTACGTCATAAAATCATCATGTGTCATAGAACATGCATGATATATGTGGACTACTTACCAAAGCTTGTATTCCCTTTTTAGATGGAATGTTGGAAATGATCCTAGGCAATGTGTGTGCATAACTACTAAAATAGCCCAAACACATTTCCATGTCCCTATATGTTTGCTCCATTGCAAATTTTGAGGCCAAACACTTACCTTTTCTTTTGGAACCACAATGAACTATATAGCCATAAGCCAAACACAACCCAACCCTTTAATTGCCAATCATGTGAGTTTTGTGTGTGTAAGTGTGGTTGAAAGGTGTATAGCTCTAATATGTAAAGATAGCCTGTACTTAGGCAATATTTGTAAATGTGCAAAGCTAATGGCTCACAAATGTAAAAGTGCGAAAAATGTGCACTTATGAGCTTAAATTGTCATATTGTAAAATGTGCAAAAGAAAGAAAAAAAGAAAAGAAAAAAAAATATAAAAAATGCACATAGAGTCTTGAATGTTAAATGTAAAGTTATCATAAAGTAGAGTACATAATTGTTGCACAATGTAATGAAAGTTAAGCCTAGACGCTAGTGTTTTTAGTTGTCAAGTAGAGCTAGTATGGGTGTGTAATGTAAGTATCTTAGCATGATTGGTGACTTTTGAATTCCATTTCCTATTCTCTGTTCACCTCATTAAACCCCATGACCCCATTACAACCTACGGGAAAGACCTAGTTGATCCTTTAGGAAGTCTAGTTTGGGAATAAGAGTCGAGGCATGCTCTTTCCACATTTATGACACTTGATTCTTTCATGAGACTCATTCACTTAAAAGAGTTTTTATTCTATACTAAATGTATGCAATAAATTTGATTCCAATACATAAATTCATTTGCATGAATCTTGCATGAGTGTGAACCTAGGTTCTGAGAGGAAAAAGAAGAGAGATCCCATGTGAGAACCTAGAATCGAAGCGAATTATGCTCGAGGTGTGAGAGTGAGTAGTTTCCAAGGCGATGGCATTTTAAGTGTGGGATTCGTGTCATACGAGTTTCCCCTTGTGGTGCCTTGGAGTTATTTAGGACATTTTGCATTAGCATCTTCCTCACTCCCATTATCTCTGACTTATCTCCCAGTTAGTTGGCTTGCAACTTATTTGTTTGAGTCTAGGTGTTTTTAGATCGAGTCATGTTTGTGTATTTAGAGTTATATTTGGTTTTGTTTGAAGTTTGCTCGAGGACGAGCAAAGGTTTGGTTTGGGGGTATTTGATCGAGCCAAAAATGTTATACATTTTGGCCCTCATATCATTTCTCTTTGTTTTGTTCTTTAGCGTTTTTATGTGTATTTATGGCTCGTTTGGTGTTTATTGCAGACATTAGGTAAAAAAGGCATGAAGTGGGGCAAATTTGACCAATTAGTGCACAAATGAAGTGAAAAAAGCAGAAGTGCACGAGTAGCATACCCATGCACTACCCGTGCACTCACCCGTGCACCGGAAGGTGGATTTTGAGAAGACCAACTGCACGGGTCACACTCGTGCACCCACCCATGCAGTTCAACAGACCAGGGAGCAAGGCCACTAGAGAAGGCAACTACATGAGTGGTGCACGGGTCATCCACCTGTGCACATACCCATGCACATTGTGCAAATCTGAAGAGAAATGAAGACTGCACGGGTAACTGCACGGGTAACTGCACGGGTAACCTATCCGTGCTATACGGGTAATCTATCCGTGCTATACGGGAAACCCAGCTCGCCACATCAGCATTTTGGCCTAGTTTTTGAAGGAAGTATAAATAGTTTTCAATTCTGATTTTCAAAGGAGGAGACCCACGACCATACACCATTTCATTCATTTTTTCTCTCTCAAAATCCCAAAAACCTTTCTCACCAAAAACCCATTATCATCTCCATCATTGGCTACTCACAAGGAAATAGGAGGTGGATTGAAGCTTGAAGAAAAAAGGTTCTACATGGGTCCTTTCTACTTCCCTCCTATTTATTCTTGTATTCCATTTGTTATGAGTAGCTAAATCCAATTAGGGGATTGATGTGATTCACTTGTAAATATGGGTATTTGTAATGAACTCAATATCTTCTATTAAAAATCTATCTCATTTGTTCTATTCAATGTTTTATTTGATTTCAAAAGCAATTTGTGTTTGATTGTACATGACTCTCTTCATGAGTTGTTTGAGAAATTATGTGTGTAGAGAATCAAGTATACATGATGCTTGGCCATCTAAGCTCAATTGAATAGGAGGATTGAACAAGGGCACATGACCCAAGTAATATCCGGATTTATTAATCTCACCTAATCCTAATCTTTCATGGGTAATCAAGACTATACATCACATTTTAGGATTGTTTGCATGTGATAGATTAAGCATCAACCTATACATGATGGGTTGGTGATTTTTTAACAAAGAGATATGTCCCTTATGAGATAGATGTTCTTTCATTGTGTAACCAATTGCAAGTGGCCAATGATATACATGATGGTTTCGGTACTCGCAAGTGGTAAATAGTCACTCCTATACATCCTAGGGTGATTACATTAGTTAATGACAATCATTGTGAGTTCATTCTTTACCCATTGTTTGCTAGTTGAATTCATCAATTCCTTAATCTACATATCACATATTCATACCTTTTTAGAATAGTACATTTTAGTGCATTTTAGCTTAGTTTACATTTTAGTTTTATTTCTTCTCCAAATCCATATCAATTTACTTTTCTAGCATTTGTAACTAAATCATTGATTTAGTCATAACTATCACTCGATCTCTGAGGAATGATACCCATACTTGCCACATACTAGTTTTATACCTGTTTGAGTGCATCTTGGGATCTTATAAATTTGTTTTAATAGTGCATATCACGACATATAAAATATTGTGCGTTCAAGATTCATCTCTTTGCTCAATCTCTTGCTTCAAAATACTCAGTCTCTCATTACTTTCTTTCAAGTTTTTCTCTAAATAAGAATTTCGTCTTTAAGTTCATTAAATTCTTTTGAGCCAAGACCATGATTTTCTAACTTCTTATTGAGAGACCTATTGACTTTAGAAATCCTTTCATTCTCCTGAATAAGATCCTTGATCTTTTGATCTTCTAATTCAATTGGCGCACCTTTAACAAAAGAAGCCACAAGAGAATAAACTTCCTTAATCATGATATATCACAAAACAGAAAACACAAACACTATAAAGAAGGATCTATCTAATTACTTCTAGACATTTGCTCTGATACCAATTGAAATTCTCTAGTCACTAATAGTGTCAAATATACCTATGGGGGGGGGGGGGGGGGGGGAGATGAATAAGTATAGGCTCAAATTCTAGCACTTCTTTAAAAACACAAGCAATTTAATCACACTTAGAAAATCTCACAAGTAGATAGTTTCAACAAGTTAATATGAAATGAAATTAGCCAGTGTTATAGCAATTCAAGACAAAGTAAGTAAAGGAATTAAAATGCTAAAATTAACACAAGGATTTTTTTAACGTGGTAAAACCTCAAAAAGAGGAAACATCAACAAGTTGATACCACAACCACCGACAAACTATAATTCACTATGTCAAATAAGAGATACACACTCAAAAAGTAATCAACACATGATTCACTCTCCAAGCTATCAACTCCTACTCTACCCCTCGGGCCTAGTGAATCACTTTGCCTACTTCTTATCCAAGATGTGACTATCACACCTCTAGGAAGCAACTTCCTATCCCAGGGACTCTTGCCTTTAGGAAGATTCCTTGCTTGCCTATACGGATCCTCCCGATCAAAGACAAGACTCCTTGCTTAGCTATCCGGATCAATATCCTAGCCAAGTCTCCTTGCTCAAGTTAAAGCTTCACTCACTTTAACAGAAGACTTCAACCTTTACAAGAGAATGATCTAAGTGAAGTGCCACACGCAATCATGATGCAATCACAAGTAAATAGAGCAAGTAGATCAAACAAACTCTACGAACATGCAATCAGAGAACTAGATTAGGCTTTCAAAAATTCTATCACAAAGATATCTAGAAATCTAAGCATGTTTATCAAAGAAGAACTAGATTAGAATAATGGAAATAATAATCTAAAATATACTAGTTCTTAGAACACTTGATTAAATCTAGAAATCAACAATCAAGTTCAAGAATACAAAAATATTTCTAGAATCAAGTTCATGCTTATCAAGTTTGAGATAAAAGATATTCAATCACAAAATCACATAAGCTAAACTCAAAAATCACTCAAACAAACCATAAAATTGAATCAAAATCATTTTAGACATTTTTCTTAATCAAATAAGAACATTCATGAAGAAAATCATAAAAGAAAAATGAAAAGAAAATGATTCAAGTACAAAACATGAAACCACGAGTAGAAATCAGATCACTGTGAAAAACCAAGACTTCATTTGACTTTGAAAATGCTTGGAGTTTGTTCCTGTCTTCAATACCAACAATTTTAGCATTTGAATCAGTGAAAGTAGAATTGAATTGAGAGAGATATCATCAAAACAAAAATCAAAAATACTTTGAGAAATTTCTGCAATTGTTCTTCACACAATGAAAAATGAGTGGGAAATGAGTTTTTAAAGGGGGGAGGATGACGTGGAGAGAAGGAGGTCTCGGGTGGCAATGGCCACCTCACAACCTAAATGCCCTAAGAAGGCGTGTAGGCATCTCCGGGGTAGGAGGCCTTCCTCCTGAGATGGCCAAGCGCCTCCGCGGGGAAGGGTTGCTTGATAGCCTTTGGCTATCGTCACTCCCCTTTTACCCTTTGCCTTCTTTTACCATTCTTCGGCCTTCGAACTCTGAATTTGAATCCATTTATGTATTACAAAACGTAACTCTCTTACACAAATGGAAGACTATGAAACTTTGACCAGAAATTAAAAATTCAACTCGATACACGAAGACGAAGACAATGCATGGTAAGTGACTGGAAAGTTTCGTAACTTTTTACTGAAAACTTAAGAACTAAAAAATGAGTAATTGAAATGACCAGAACTCAATAAGGTATAAAATAAGATCAAATTCAACTCCGAAGTCTATAACACATAAACAAATAAAAACAATAACACAAGTATGCCATTTCCTAAAGATAGTCTTAGAACATGGAATTTTACAAAAGTTGTCAAATTAAATCTAATGCATGTGCATACTTCAACAAGTGTGTGAATGTGTTATACCAATTAACCACAACAATAAAGGGGCACAAATGTATACAATGTGTGTGTGTGTGTGCTTATGCCTTGCAAGAGGAAGAAGAATCTTGATACCTTAGCATTCGATTAAGCACCAATCCTCTTGAGGACGAACTTTGCATGAGAAGTTGTTTTTCTTCTTTAAAGCACATATGAACCACAAACCACCTAAGCAACTAAACATTACAAAAAAGAGAGGTTTTTTTTAATGGAATCAAGCCAACACAAACCTACGAATTAAAACGGCATTCCACTCTATGTAGTTGCGGTTGTAGTGTCGTCTTGACCCACCTTGGAAAAGGGGATCGCGACATGTTTGCGACGTTTCATTTACCTTTGATGCGGCTGACTGTCATCTTGGTAGACTATGACAGTTGTAACCGCGGTAGTCTGTGTTGCTCAAAACGATGCAGTTTTGATGTCTCTTATATATAGCCCGTTTGTTTTCTTGTTCATTACAAACTCCATCATTTTTGACTCCCTGGAGAGAGTTTAGAGTTCCTTGAGAGAGAAACAACCAAGACTGGATTTTTAATTCTCAAATTTTATAGTCTATGAGAATCTAAGCATCTTTCAAGCATCATATCATCATGGTTGTTCTTGTGTTTCTTAACTAGGTATTTTAAGCTTGTTTTATACCTCTTTGATTTACTTTTACATTCATGTTTGCCTAGGTTTAGCATTTATTTGTTGATTAAATGCATGACTCTTTGCTTTGCATGGTTTTGAACATATTTGAGTCTTTTTGTGTTGGTTGAGATTACTTTTTCTTTGATAGCTAGCATTTAGGACCATTTGTCCTTCCAGCTAAATCTTTTTGCTTTGCATTTAGACATTGATATCTAGGATTGTTGTTTATGCCATCTTGAAATCTTTAGATAAGCATTTAGTGTAGCCTAGCATTAGTTGCATGTTAGAATATTCTTACATATTCACATAGGTTGTTAATCTCTTCATGGATTGTTAAGCCTTGTGACTAAGTGAATTAGTGGACAAACAATTGGTATAGGATTACTATTAAAGGCCCGTTAGGTAGAGTGAAAGGGTTAGTGACTGAGAATGGTTTGATTGAACCACCTGCTCCAACTGATGAATCTACTAAGGTTCAAAGAGACGGTTATTTGAAATGGGAGACCTCATATGAGATGGCCAAATGTTACATTTTAGCCACTATCTTCGACATGTTGCAACAGAAACATGAAGGAATGAGTATTGCTACTGATATAATGATGTCTCTAGCGGTGATGTTTGCTATGAGGTCCAGGACTACTAAGAGAGAGGCAGCGACTACTTTCATGAATCTTAGGATGAAACCTGGACAGGCTGTGAAAGATCACATGATGAAAGTCGTAGCACATCTTAATATTGCTGAACTCAATTGTGCTGAGATAGATGGTGAGACAAAAATTGACATGATTGTCAACTCACTATCAGATTCCTTTGATCAGTTCAAGTTGGTCTACACCTTGAACAATAAGGAATGCACCTTGTAGAGCCTTATGCAAGATGTTCAAAGTGCTAAGAAGATCCTTGTGAAAGGTAAGGGTCAAGAGATTCATACGGTTGGTAAAGTTGCTACTGTTAAGACCCGTAAGAAAGTCAAGAAATAACAGAAAAAAAAGCAACTTGGGCCTACCAAGAAGGACACCAAGAAAGTAACCAATATCAAATTAAAGTGTTTCCTTTGTGGTGAAAAGGGACATTGGAAAATAAATTGCCCAAAGTTTCAAAAAAAGAATGAAGAAGGTAATATTAATTATCTTAAAACATGCTTTCTGGCAGATTCCATAGATTCTTGGATCATAGACTCTGGAGCCACTAATCATGTTTGTTATTCCTTGTAGAGGTTCCAAGAAAGGAAAAGACTAAATGAGAATGAATTCAATTTGCTTTTAGGCAACGGAGGGTTGGTGTCTGCTTGTGCAGTGGAAGATATTAGAATTAATTTATATTCTAGTAGGCGTTTGGATTTGATAGACGTTTATTATGTACCTCAATTCAAGAGGAATTTGATTTCAGTTTCTTGTTTGAATAAATTTGGATATTCAGTTACTTTTCATAAATGTTTTATTATTAGTAGGAATGACAAATTTGTTTGCAAAGGTACATTGGAAAATGGTTTATTCCATTTGCATAGAAATATCTCTCACTTGTTAGACACAGAATCAACGGAACCTAATCATAAAAGAGTAAAATTATCAAATGATGAAACCTACCTATGGCATTTGCACCTAGGTCATATTAACCTTGATAGGATTAAAAGATTTGTTAGTGATGGACCTTTAAGTGACTTAAAGGTTGGTGATCTACCAACTTGTGAATCTTGTTTGGAAGCTAAGATGACCAAAAGATCATTCTCGACCAAAGGCTCAAGAGCCACTGAATGTTTAGGATTAATACACACGGATATGTGCGGTCCTATGACCATTCAAGCTAGAGGTGGATATGAGTACTTCATCACTTTCACAAATGATTACTCGAGATTTGGCTATGTGTATCTCATGCGACATAAGTCGGATGCTTTTGACATGTTCAAAGCATTTAAAGCTGAAGCAGAAAATCAGCTTGAGAAACACATAAAAAACTTAAGATCTGATCGTGGTGGAGAATATCTATCTGATGAGTTTCAACAATATCTTATTGATAATGGGATAATTTCTCAGTTTTTTGCGCCAGGTACACCTCAACAAAATGGGGTCGCAGAAAAGAGAAATATGACTCTTTTGGACATGGCAAGGTCTATGTTGAGTTATTCAACACTTCCTAATTCTTTTTGGGGATAAACTTTACAAACTGCCATGTACATTCTAAACCACGTACCATCCAAGTCAGTTCCTCAAACATCGTATGAGTTGTGGACTGGGCAAAAGCCTAGTTTACAACACTTACGGATATTTGGATGTCCTACGCATATGTTAAAAGGAAAGACAAAAAAGATGGAGTCCCGTTCAGAAACATGCATATTCATGGGGTATCCAAAAGGAACTAAAGGATATTATTTCTATAGTCCTTCAGATCTTAAAGTATTTGGTTTGACAAATGCTAAATTTCTGGAAAATGACTATATGAATAATTTTGTGCCTAAAAGTAGAATTGTCCTAAATGAGCTTTCAAGAGATACAATTTCACAAAAGGTTTCACAACAAAGCCAAATTGTAAGTTCCATACCATCACAAGATCAACAGCCTACCATTCCTCGTCATAGTGGGAGGGTTAGTAGACAACCCGAGAGATACATCAGTATAGAAGAATCAGTGGAGAATCTCCCGGACGATAATGATCCATACACATACAAGGAAACTCTGGAGGATGTAGATTGTCGAAATTGGCAAAAGGCAATGCAATCTGAAATTGAGTCTATGTTCAAAAACAAAGATTGGTCTCTTGTAGACTTGCCTAAAGGGATAAAATCCATTGGGTGCAAATGAGTCTACATGAGGAAAAGAGGTATGGATGGAAATGTGGAAACCTTTGAAGCTAGATTGATAGCTAAAGGTTACACACAGAAGGAAGATATCTATTACGAGGAAACCTTCTCTCTTGTGGCCACGCTTAAATCCATAAGGATACTCTTATCCATTGCAGCATCTCTAGACCTAGAGATTTGGAAAATGGACGTCAATACAGCTTTTCTTAATGGAAGTCTTGACGAAAGCATCTATTGATACAACCAGAAGGATTCATTGAAAAAAGCCAAGAGAAAAGGGTATGCAAGTTGCAAAGATCCATATATGGACTGAAGCAAGCATCCAGATCCTGGAACATAAGGTTCGATCAAGCTGTAAAATTTTTAGATTTATTCAAAACCTTGACAAACCCTATGTATACAAAAGGATAAAAGGCGACAAGTTGATTTTCCTAGTTCTATATGTTTATGATATACTACTCATCGGAAACGATGTAGGTGTATTGACATCAGTAAAATAATGGTTAGAAAAATAATTTGATATGAAGGACTTAAGAGAAGCAAGTTATATTCTTGGTATCCAAGTTTTACGATTATGCTCAATAGCAAGAGTGTAATATTGTAATTGACAATCTTTTCATATAAATAAAGTGATTTCTGATTCTGCAAAATCTTATAGCATTTATAATTATAATTGTCAAGGTAAATAATCATAAGGTCAAAAGACTATAAGATATGAAGAATTGTTTGTACATTCGGATATGTATGAGGTAGACACAATTCTTTAGTTAGTCTTGAATAACATTCACAACTTAAGTTAAAAGTTGGGCACCTCCATATTGATAAAGTTGTAGAATTCTTTTACTAGCATTTGAGTGGGATCAAATGAGTTATGATGAGTCTAAAATCATCGAAAGGTTTTCGAGTAAAAGAATCTAGTGCCTTGGGTGCACTGAACAGGATCACAATGAAATACTTTATCTAGAACCGTCACTAGATATAAGTCTTTTCATTATTAGGACAATCGGAGAGTCGATCTTAATCGTGAGATAAATGATGGACTTATGGTTGCAAGTGTTATCATTTGAACTATAAATGAGTACGATTATATAGCATAGTCTATCCTCGATAGTTTGGTGGTATTCATTTGTTAATCGATAGAGGACTTCATTTATAGATATGGACATCGTGGCTCCATTTATTAAATGAGAGTATAATATCATCATATGGATGTTTTGAGGTATTGGATATTAAATCTCAACGTTGAGTTTTCAATAATGATTATTGAAGACATGGCTTCTGGACAAGTCAAAATATCCAAGTTCAAAATGTGGTCATATGAGGAAATATGGTAACTTGGAGAGCTATAGGCGGTCTATGAGCTCTTGGTGATTATTGATATTATTCACGAGGATACACCATCTCCTATAAGATTGTCTAGGGTATGAATGAGAAACATCTCCTTATTCTATCTTTATTTAAGAGTTCAATTTTAGCTCTTTAGTGGAATGAGTTAAAATTAATAGATCAGACCTAAGTGAATCATTTGTTGATTGTGATTAGGTTATGTCTATTGAAGCTTAAATTTAGATAGCCCGCCAAGATCCACAATCCTCACGTACTTGCATGGATCACTTGATATATTCTACCGGACCAATTTATGGGTCCATCTAGAATTGCATTTAATATATTAAGAATATAATATGTCTATTATTTATTTAATGGGCAGCACTATTATATTAATATATTAAAAGGAGACATGTAGGCTTGTTTCTTTTAGTAAGAATAAGTCTAGTTTACATGTGGGCTTTTATTTAAAGTCTAATGGATTAAATAAAATAAGAAAAATAATATTGGGCCCATATATACATGGTGTGGGCGGCAAGGCTAAATAAAATAGCCCAAGATATTATTTTTTCTTATTGTTTTGATTAAATGGGAATTAATTAATTATTTAATTAATTAATTAATAGTTTAAATCAAAATCTTTTCCTTATCAGTAAATTAAATACTATGTGTTGGATTAAGGTTGGAATTCTTTTAAGTGATAGGAGTCCTAATGTGGTAAGGATTAAGTCCACATACACTCCTTATTATACAAAGAATTCGGCCACCACTAGTCCTACAAGGGTTAGGATTCTTGAATTGATAGGAATTAGGGAAAAGGATAATTCCTTTTCAAGTAAGGAAATTAACCAACCCTAGATTTCCTATTCAATGAATTCGGCCAACCCTACTTGGTGAAGGAGAAAATTCGGCCAACCTATAAATATAAGGTTATGAATTTTCAGCCACCAAGAAGCAAAATAGAGAGAGATTTTTGTTTGTTTTGAAAATAAAAAATCCTACTCTATACACATAGATTTTCGGCCAAGAAAGAAAAAGAAAATAAGTTCTCATTCGATAGTGTACTTACAAGCCTTTAACATCAAAAGGTTTTGTGCACACTTTCGATTTAGGGTTACGCGAGTTTCAATCATATTGATTGTGAATTCAAAAGTGACCGGAACTATTTTTTTAGGCTCTTCGTGTTTTACTATTGAAGATCAAGATCAGAAATTCCATACATCCATTCTAAGGTAAGCAATTCAAAGAAAAAGGGAGACCACGCTCCTAGGTGATTCACGTACGTGCTAGGATTGAAGATCTTACCGATTACCATCGACATAAGTCAATCGGATCACGCGACAAGAGGTATTTAACTCTATCGTATAGTTGAGTTTAATTAATTAAAGGGTTAAGGTTCAAATCTTTAGAAAAATTTTAAACTATACGAAAATTATTTTTTCGCCTTCCGCTGCGGTTTTAAGCAATTTTTCCCTACAATTGGTATCAGAGCCAGGTTGTACCCTTAATTAATGAACGTATATATACGTGAATCTATTTCTTTTTATTGTGATTATGCATGTTTTAGAAAGATATGGCACTCTAGGTATTCGCATATATAATTACATGTGGAATGTATGGATTTATATATGTTGTTATAAAGTGAATTGTTATTGCTCGATTTTGGTCCTAGAATTTCAATGTATTTTTTGTTTCTGAATTGTAACAAGAAGGGTGGTCTATTATGGCCATAAGTCCTTCTTGGTAGTTGCTAAGTACTTATTAATTTTATTGTAAAAATACTGCAGTTTTTTTATTGCATTAAAATTTAGTGCAGTTTTTTATTGTATTAAAATAAGTGCAGTTTTTTATTTGTAAAAAATACTGCAGTAGTTTAAATAAATAAATAAATATATATATATATATATATATATTTATGCAGTATTTTATTGTATAAAATAAGTTGTAATATATTCAATATTCGAAGACTCGAAGATTTAAAGAAATTGGAGCATCCGGAACCGAGCTTGGCACCCGCGCGCACCGAGACAACAAGCGCGCACGCAACCAAGCGTGCAGCTGCGCTTGTTGCGGTGCAGCAGCGTGCTCAACCCATGCATGGGCTGGCCATGCGGCAGCTCATGCCCTTGCATGGGCTAGGCGTGCGCATGGGCTGCTTTGTGATCTTCGGGCGCGCGAGTTACGTGCGCGAGATGGTCGCTTGAAGTCTTGTTCACCAAGAAAGGAGTTTTTTGTATTCCGTACAATTGTAATTTACATGCTTTTCTAGGATGGACCAAAATTGTGGCTATTTATATTTATGTATAAATATTACAATATTTGTTATTGTATGATAACATGTCATATAGAATAGGAGTGCCACTCATATATCTCTTTTGGTATGAACATGCATTGAATGATTTAGGTATCTAATTGGCATCTAGATAACTTGGTAAAATCATTCTTTGGAATTTAATCACACGCCTTAAATAATCGAGTGGGAGAAGGTGTGTTAGAACACCTATGGCCTCCAAGGTTAGTTGAGCTTTATTATTTATTGGTAATCCCCCCGAGGGGCGTCCATAAATGGAATTTAGCAAAATACTTCCTTACAAGGATAGACTAGACAATTGACTCAAACGAGATCCACTCCCAGAGGAGGGATTTTCGTGAGAGAAAATTGAGGGTTGATATCTTGGTAACACACTCAATGTAATTTTATTAATATCCTCCCGAGAGTTCTTGTTAATAAAATTGCAAGGCTAAAATTGAAAACGCTGGTTGTTATGTTAACAATTAGGTGGGACCTAGTCCAACTAGTAAATGGTGCGAACTCCCGAAGGAGGCGTATCATTTATGGGTGTTGGATCACCGTTGAATTTTTCACGATTGAGTTATTTAATTAATTCAAGATAAATGTTCGAAAGTGCTTTATCATGATTATTTACTTATATATGCTTTTTGTTTTATTCAGAAATCATGACCCCATCACTTATGAACATCCTGAAAGATAACACTTTAACTGGAGATAATTATGTCACATGGAAAAAGAAAATTGGGTTGTTGCTGCAAAGTGAAAAACATAAGTTTGTTCTAACTACTTCTAAACCACCTGCTCTTAATAATGAATCAAGTATTTTGCAAAGAGATGAGTATGAGCAGTGAAAGACCTCAGATGATATGGCCAAATGTTACATCATGGCTACTATCTCCGACGTGTTGCAACATCAGCATGAAGGAATGGGGTCTGCTGCGTATATTATGATGTCTCTGGAAGAGATGTTTCCTATGAGGTCTAGGATGACTAAGAGAGAGGCAGTGACTACTTTTATGAATCTTAGGATGAAACCTGGACAGGCTGTGAAAGATCACATGATGAAAGTCATAGCACATCTAAATATTGCAGAATTAAATGGCGCTGAGATAGATGGTGAGACCAAAATTGACATGGTTGTCAACTCACTATCAGATTCCTTTGATCAGTTCAAGTTGGACTACACCTTGAACAAAAAGGAATACATCTTGCAGGGCCTGATGCAAGATGTTCAAAGCGTTGAAAAGATCCTTGTGAAAAGCAAAGTTCAAGAGATTCATATGGTTGGTAAAGTTGCTATTGTTAAGACCCGTCAGAAGGTCAAGAAACAACAGAAGAAAAAGCAACTTGGGCCTACCAAAAAGGAGACCAAGAAAGTAACCAAAATCAAAGGGAAATGCTTCCTTTGTGGTGAAAAGGGACATTGGAAAAGAAATTGCCCAAAGTCCCAGAACAAGAAGGAAGAAGGTAATATTAATTATCTTGAAACATGTTTTCTGGCAGATTCTACAGATTCTTGGATCATAGACTCTAGAGCCACTAATCATGTTTGTTATTCCTTACAGGGGTTCCAAGAAAGGAGAAGGCTGAATAAGAACGAAATCAATTTGCGCTTGGGCAACGGATCGTTAGTGTCTGCAAGTGCAGTGGGAGATATTAGAGTTATAATAGATTCTAGTAGGCATTTAGATTTAATAGACGTTTATTATGTACCTCAATTCAAGAGGAATTTAATTTCAGTTTCTTGTGTAAATAAATTTGGATATTCGGTTACTTTTAATAAAGCTTTTATTATTAGTAAGAATGACAAAATTGTTTGCAAAGGTACATTGGAAAACGGTCTATTCTTTTTGCATAGAAATATCTCTCACTCGTTAGACACAGAAATAACGGAACCTAATCATAAAAGAGTAAAATTATCAAAAGATGAAACCTACCTTTGGCATTTACGCCTAGGTCACATTAACCTTAATAGGATTAAAAGATTGGTATGTGACGGACCTTTAAGTGACTTAAAGGTTGGTGATCTACCAACTTGTGAATCTTGTTTGGAAACTAAGATGACCAAAAGATCATTCTCGACCAAAGGCTCAAGAGCCACTGAATGTTTAGGATTAATACACACTGATATGTACGGTCCTATGACCATTCAAGCTAGAGGTGGATATGAGTACTTCATCACTTTCACAAATGATTACTCCAGATTTGGCTATGTGTATCTCATGCGACATAAGTCGGATGCTTTTGACATGTTCAAAGCATTTAAAGCTGAAGCAGAAAATCAGCTTGAGAAACACATAAAAAACTTAAGATCTGATCGTGGTGGAGAATATCTATCTGGTGAGTTTCAACAATATCTTATTGATAATGGGATAATTTCTCAGTTGTTTGGGACAGGTACACCTCAACAAAATGGGGTCGGAGAAAGGAGAAATAGGACTCTTTTGGACATGGCAAGGTCTATGTTGAGTTATTCAACACTTCCTAATTCTTTTTGGGGATATGCTTTACAAACTGCAATATATATATTCTAAATGTGGTACCATCGAAGTCGGTTCCTGGAACACCATATGAGTTGTGGACTGGGCGAAAGCCTAGTTTACAACACATAAGGATATTTGGTTGTCCTGCATATGTGTTAAAAGGAAAGACAGAAAAGATGGAGTCCTGTTCGGAAACATGCATATTTGTAGGGTATCCAAAATGAACTAAAGGATATTATTTCTATAGTCCTTCAGATCTAAAAGTGTTTGTTTCAACAAATGCTACATTTCTGGAAAAGGACTATATGAATGATTTTGTTCCCAAAAGTAGAATTGTCCTGAATGATATGTCAGGAGATACAATTCCATAAGAGGTTTCACAACCTAACCCAATTGTAATTTCCACTCCAACACAAAATCAAGAACCTACCATTCCTCGTAGTAGTGGGAGGGTTAGAACCCAACCTGAAAGATACATCGGTCTAGGAGAATCTGTTGAGAATCTCCCTGACGACGATGATCCCTACACGTACAAGGAAGCAATGGAGGATATTGATTGTCACCATTGGCAAAAGGCAATGCAATCTGAGATTGAATCCATGTTCGATAACAAAGTCTGGTCCCTTGTAGACTTGCCTAAAGGGATAAAACCCATTGGGTGCAAATGGGTATACAAGAGGAAAAGAGGTACGGATGGAAAGGTGGAAACTTTTAAAGCTAGATTGGTAGCTAAAGGTTACACACAGAAAGAAGGTATCGATTACGAGGAAACCTTCTCTCATGTGGCCATACTTAAATCCATTAGGATACTCTTATCCATTGCAGCATCTTTAGATTTAGAGATTTGGCAAATGGACGTCAAGACAGCTTTCCTTAATGGAAGTCTTGACGAAAGCATCTATATGATGCAACCAGAAGGATTCATTGAAAAGGACCAAATGGAAAAGGTATGCAAGTTACAGAAATCAATTTATGGATTAAAGCAAGCATCCAGATCCTGGAACATAAGATTCGACCAAGCTGTAAAAGGTTTTGGATTTTTACATAACCTTGAAGAACCTTGTGTATACAAAAGGATCAAAGGTGACAAGTTGATTTTCCTTATTCTTTACGTAGATGATATATTACTCGTTGGAAACGATGTGGGAGTATTGACATCAGTAAAAGAATGGTTAGCAAAACAATTTGATATGAAGGACTTAGGAGAAGCAAGTTTTATTCTAGGTATCCAAGTAATAAGGGATAGAAAGAATAAAACGATTGCACTATCCCAAGCTTCATACATAGACAAAATCTTTTCTAGGTTTTCCATGCAAGATTCCAAGAAAGGTATGTTACCTTTTAGGCATGGAATCAAACTTTCTAAGGAACAAGTTCCTAAGAATGAGCATGAAGAGCAATTCATGAGTAGAATTCCATATGCCTCGGCAGTTGGAAGTCTCATGTATGCAATGCTCTGTACTAGACCAGATATTTGTTTTGCTGTTGGCATAGTTAGCAGGTTTCAATCGAAACCTGGTCCTGATCACTGGACGGCAGTCAAGCATATTTTCAAGTATCTTAGGAGAACGAAAGATAATATAGGTTAGAACAAACTTATGTTTTTCACTTTGCAGCAACAACCCAATTTTCCTTTTCCATGTGACATAATTATCTCCAGTTAAAGTGTTATCTTTCAGGATGTTCATAAGTGATGGGGTCATGATTTCTGAATAAAACAAAAAGCATATATAAGTAAATAATCATTATAAAGCACTTTCGAATATTTATCTTGAATTAATTAAATAACTCAATCATGAAAAATTCAACGGTGATCCAACACCCATAAATGTTACGC
Source organism: Dipteronia sinensis (assembly GCA_033220585.1). NCBI lineage: Eukaryota > Viridiplantae > Streptophyta > Magnoliopsida > Sapindales > Sapindaceae > Dipteronia > Dipteronia sinensis. Next base: position 32,963,509 of record CM065637.1, read on the forward strand.
CTCCTTCGGGAGTTCGCACCATTTACTAGTTGGACTAGGTCCCACCTAATTGTTAACATAACAACCAGCGTTTTAAATTTTAGCCTTGCAATTTTATTAACAAGAACTCTCAGGAGGATATTAATAAAATTACATTGAGTGTGTTACCAAGATATCGACCCTCAATTTTCTCTCATGAAAATCCCTCCTCTGGGAGTAGATCTTGTTTGAGTCAATTGTCTAGTCTATCCTTGTAAGGAAGTATTTTGCTAAATTCCATTTATGGATGCCCCTCGGGGGGATTACCAATAAATAATAAACCTCAACTAACCTTGGAGGCCATAGGTGTTCTAACACACCTTCTCCCACTCAATTATTTAAGGCGTGTGATTAAATTTCAAAGAATGATTTTACCAAGTTATCTAGATGCCAATTAGATACCTAAATCATTCAATGCATGTTCATACCAAAAGAGATATATGAGTGGCACTCCTATTCTATATGACATGTTATCATACAATAACAAATATTGTAATATTTATACATAAAAATAAATAGCCACAATTTTGGTCCATCCTAGAAAAGCATGTAAATTACAATTGTACGGAATACAAAAAACTCCTTTCTTGGCGAACAAGACTTCAAGCGACCATCTCGCGCATGTAACTCGCGCGCCCGAAGATCACCAAGCAGCCCGTGCGCACGCCTAGCCCATGCAAGGGCATGAGCTGCCGCATGGCCAGCCCATGCATGGGTTGCGCGCGCTGCTGCACCGCAACAAGCGCAGGTGCACGCTTGGTTGCGTGCGCGCTTGTTGTCTCGGTGCGCGCGGGTGCCAAGCTCGGTTCCGGATGCTCCAATTTCTTCAAATATTCGAGTCTTCGAATCTTGAATATATGACAACTTATTTTATACAATAAAATACTGCAAAAATAATTTTTTTTTAATTTAAACTACTGCAGTATTTTTTTTTTATAAATAAAAACTGCACTTATTTTAATACAATAAAAAACTACACTAAATTTTAATACAATAAAAAACTGCAGTATTTTTACAATAAAATTAATAAGAACTTAGCAACTACCAAGAAGGAATTATGGCAATAATATACCACCCTTCTTGTTACAATTCCGAAACAAAAAATACATTGAAATTCTAGGACCAAAATCGAGCAATAACAATTCACTTTATAACAACATATATAAATCCATACATTCGACATGTAATTATATATGCGAATACCTAGAGTGCCATCTCTTTCTAAAACATGCATAATCACAATAAAAAGAAACAGATTCACGTATATATACGTTAATTAATTAAAGGGTACAACATGGCTTTGATACCAATTGTAGGGAAAAATTGCTTAAAACCGCAGTGGAAGGCGAAAAAATAATTTTCGTATAGTTTAAAATTTTTCTAAAGATTTGAACCTTAACCCTTTAATTAATTAAACTCAAATATACGGTTAGAGTTAAATACCTCTTGTCGCGTGATCCGATTGACGTACGTCGATGGTAATCCGCAAGATCTTCAATCCTAGCACGTACGTGAATCACCTAGGAGCGTGGTCTCCCTTTTTCTTTGAATTGCTTACCTTAGAATGGATGTATGGAATTTCTGATCTTGATCTTCAATAGTAAAACACCAAGAGCATAAAAAAAATAGTTCCGGTCACTTTTGAATTCACAATCAATATGATTGAAACTCGTGTAACCCTATATCGAAAGTGTGCACAAAACCTTTTGATGTTAAAGGCTTGTAAGTGCACTATCGAATGAGAACTTATTTTCTTTTTCTCTCTTGGCAGAAAATCTATGTGTATAGAGTAGGATTTTTATTTTCAAAACAAACAAAAATCTCTCTCTATTTTGCTTCAACTAGGTGGCCGAAAATTCATACCTTATATTTATAGGTTAGCCGAATTTTCTCCTTCACCAAGTAGGGTTGGCCGAATTCATTGAATAGGAAATCTAGGGTTGGTTATTTTTCGTTACTTGAAAAGGAATTGTCCTTTTCCCTAATTCCTATCAATTCAAGAATCCTAACCCTTGTAGGACTAGTGGTGGCCGAATTCTTTGTATAATAAGGAGTGTATGTGGACTTAATTCTTACCACATTAGGACTCCTATCACTTAAAAGAATTCCAACCCTAATCCAACACATAGTATCTAATTTACTGATCAGGGAAATTTTTTGATTTAAACTATTAATTAATTAAATAATTAATTAATTCCCATTTAATCAAAACAATAAAATAAAATAATATCTTGGGCTATTTTATTTAGCCTTGCCGCCCACACCATGTATATATGGGCCCAATATTATTTTTCTTATTTTATTTAATCCATTAGACTTTAAATAAAAGCCTACATGTGAACCAGACTTATTCTTACTAAAAGAAACAAGCCTACATGTCTCCTTTTAATATATTAATATAATAGTGCCGCCCATTAAAAAAATAATCGACATATTATATTCTTAATATATTAAATGCAATTCTAGATGGACCCATAAATTGGTCCGGTAGAATATATCAAGTGATCCATGCAAGTACGTGTGGATTGTGGATCTTGGCGGGCTATCTAAATTTAAGCTTCAATAGACATAACCTAATCACAATCAACAAATGATTCACTTAGGTCCGATCTATTAATTTTAACTCATTCCACTAAAGAGCTAAAATTGAACTCTTAAATAAAGATAGAATAAGGAGATGTTTCTCATTCATACCCTAGACAATCTTATAGGAGATGGTGTTTCCTCGTGAATAATATCAGTAATCCCCAAGAGCTCATAGACCGCCTATAGCTCTCCAAGTTACCATATTTCCTCATATGACCACATTTTGAACTTGGATATTTTGACTTGTCCAGAAGGCATGTCTTCAATAATCATTATTGAAAACTCAATGTTGAAATTTAATATCCAATACCTCAAAACATCCATATGATGATATTATACTCTCATTTAATAAATGGAGCCACGATGTCCATATCTATAAATGAAGTCCTCTATCGATTAACAAATGAATACCACCAAACTATCGAGGATAGACTATGCTATATAATCGTACTCATTGATAGCTCAAATGATAACACTGGCAACCATAAGTCCATCATTTATCTCAGGATTTAGATAGACTCTCCGATTGTCCTGATAATGAAAAGACTTATATCTAGTGACGGTTCTAGATAAAGTATTTCATTGTGATCCAGTTCAATGCACCCAGTGCACTAGATTCTTTTACTCGAAAACCTTTCGATGATTTTAGACTCATCATAACTCATTTGATCCCACTCAAATGCTAGTAAAAGAATTCTACAGCTTTATCAAGATAGTGGTGCCCAACCTTTAACTTAAGTTGTGAACGTTATTCAAGACTAACTAAAGAATTGTGTCTACCTCATACATATCCGGATGTACAAACAATTCTTCATATCTCATAGTCTTTTGACCTTATGATTATTTACCTTGACAATTATAATTATAAATGCTATAAGATTTTGCAGAATCAGAAATCACTTTATTTATATGAAAAGATTGTCAATTAGAATAATACACTCTTGCTATTGAGCATAATCCTAACAATGGATACATCCCGGATAATCCAGGAGGAGAAAGAGCCTGCGGAACATCCTGGGCATCCAGAGAGCGAACCTATTATGCCTTACAAGAAAGAACGGAGTAAGGATTGGGCCAGCGGGCAGCCCGTAGATAAACTAGAAGAGATACCCATCAGAAATGACGATCCCTCCAAGTTCGTCAAGGTCGGGGCCACCCTTGATCCAGAAGTAAACAAAGGACTAATTAACCTTCTCAGAGAGTTCAGCGACATCCTCGCTTGGAACCATGATGAAATGCCTGGAATCCCAGCATCATTGGCCGCCCACCGACTAGCGGTAGATCCAATAGTCAAGCCCGAAAAGCAGAAGAGGCGTCACTTCAACGCTGATAGGAACGCTGCGGTGCAGGAAGAGGTTGATAAATTTATCAAAGCAGGGTTCATCAGAGAAGTACGTTACCCCGAATGGATCGCCAACGTGGTCATAGTTACGAAGGCGAATGGGAAGTGGCGTATGTGTGTCGATTACACCGACCTCAACCGGGCTTGTCCGAAAGACAGATTTCCTTTACCAAAGATCGACCAGCTAGTTGACTCCACGTCCGGAAATAAACTTTTGAGTTTTATGGACGCATTCTCAGGATACATCCAAATTAAAATGCACCCGGCTGACCAAGATAAAACCCATTTCATTAATGGGCAGGGCTTATATTGCTACAAGGTGATGTCGTTTGGTTTGAAGAATGCGGGGGCCACATACCAGCGGCTGGTTAACAAACTGTTCAAGCCAGAGATAGGAAGGACGATGGAAGTATATATTGACGACATGATCACGAAATCCCCAACCGCAAAAGGATATCAGGAAGACCTTCGCAAAACATTCCTCATACTGAGGGAAAACCAGATGCGTTTGAACCCCTCCAAATGTGCCTTTGGGGTAACGGCGGGGAAGTTTCTAGGCTTCATGGTTCATGAGAGAGGCATAAAAGCCAACCCAGAAAAAAAATCAAAGCTATCTTGGACCTGGAATCCCCAACCTCGCTCAAGCAAGTACAGATTTTGACTAGACGGGTGGCGGCACTCAACAGGTTTATTTCTCGCTCCACTGATAAATGTCTCCCTTTCTTCAAGGCCATCAAACAAGGGAAAAACATGAAGTGGAGCCAAGAGAGTGAACGGGCTTTTCAAGCTTTGAAAGAATACCTAACAAGCCCCCCATTGTTAGTCAAGCCGGTTCTCGGAGATGAGTTACAGATCTACCTGGCCGTATCAGAAACTGCAGTAAGCGGGGCTTTGGCCAAGGATTGTAGCGACGGTTTTCAAAGATCCATATACTATGTGAGTCATGCTTTGACCAAATCAGAAAGGAATTACATTCTTCTGGAAAAGCTTGCTTATGCCCTGGTGATCTCAGCGAGGAAGCTCCATCCCTATTTTCAAGCTTACACAATAGCAGTGGTGATGGACTAACCCCTCCGCCAATTCTCGCAAAGACTAAACGTGTCTAGAAGGCTAGTCTTATGGGCCCTAGAGCTCACTCAGTTCGACCTAAAGTATAAGCCCCGGACTACGATTAAGGCACAGGCTTTGGCCGACTTCGTGGCAGAATTTTCAGCGATCCCAGATCAAGATGATCCCTCAGTGTCAAATGAGATATCCGAGAAGATATCCGAGGTAGACAATTAGCCTGAAGGTTGCAAGCCATGGACCCTCTTTACAGATGGAGAGTCCGGGCAAGCCGGGGGAAGAGCTGGCATAGTTTTAATAGATCCGGAAGGGACTGAATTCTGTCACTGTTTCAAATTCGAGTTTAAAGCTACCAATAACGAAGCAGAATATTAAGCCCTTCTAGCCGGGATGAAGGTAGCCATTGAACTAAAGGCCGATTACCTACAAATCAAGAGCGATTCACTGCTTCTTGTAAACCAGGTGACTGGGATCTACCAGGCAAAGCGAGATAATATGGCTGCCTACCTAAAGCTAGCTCAGCTGCTAAAAAGCAAATTTAAGAGACTCAAGATCGATCAGGTGCCTCGACACCAAAACCATGGCGCATATGTTCTGGCTAAAATAGCGGCGAACGGAGGCCAATCCCTACCACGGAGAATTCCCCTCCAAATGATCACCCAACCAAGCATAGCCACAAATGGAGAAATTTGTTCCCTGGATCGCCTGCCTTGCTGGATAGACCCAATTGTCGCCTACCTCCTTGAAGAAGAGCTTCCCGAAAGGCCCGACCAAGCCCAAAGAATTAAGAGACTCTCAGTCCAATACTGTATGGTGGACGGGTACCTCTATAGGAGGGGCAGATCCCTCCCCTTACTTAGGTGCTTGCATCCCGATGATTCTAAGTGGGCATTGAGAGAGGTCCACTCTGAGGACTGTGGGAACCACATAGGTGGGGAAGCTCTAGCCTATCAGGTGCTTCGTATGGGTTACTATTGGCCGACCATCCACCAAGACGCAAGGAGTTTTGTGCAATCTTGCGAACCTTGTCAAAGAACTTCAAACTTGAACCACCAGCCACCCGATCGACTGTCGTCCCTCAGCTCACCTTACCCCCTTGCCATGTGGGGAATCGACCTAATTAGGCCACTCCCTACCGCTCCCGGATAGATTAAACATGCTATCGTGGCTATCCACTACTTCACAAGATGGGTCGAGGCAGGACCTCTTTCTCGAATATCAGAAAAGAATACAACCAAGTTCATCAAGACTAACGTGGTATGCAGATTTGGGACCCCTCTCATCATTATAGCTGACCTAAGGAAGCAAATCGACAACGCCTGGTTCAAAGACTTCTGCAAGGGATTGGGGATCGACCTCAGGCTCGCTTCAGTGGCTCATCCCCAGACTAACGGGTTGGTAGAATCCACCAACAAGAGTATCAAGAAACTTCTTAAGAAGAAGCTACAGCAAAAGAAAGGTAAATGGGCCGAAGAGCTGCTAGAAGTCCTCTGGGCATACCTGACTACAAAGAGAACATCTACCAAAGAGACACCTTACTCCCTAGCTTTCGAGGTTGAAGCAGTCCTCCCGATCGAGCATAAATTGACCTCGTTCAGGGTACAGCACTTTGAGCCTGAAAGTAACGAAGTCAAGCTCTGGGCTAATCTAGACCTCTTAGAAGAAAAACAAGACCGGGTAGCAGAGAATGTAGCGATCTACCAGAGCAATATCGCTAGATACTTCAACCAAAAGTCAGAGCCTGAGAATTCATAGAAGGGGATCTGGTACTTAGGAAAGTGACCCTGACCACTCAAAAAAGGTCGGATAGAGTCTTAAGTCCCAGTTGGGAAGGGCCATATTTGATAAAACTAGTTGTTCGTAATGGAGCTTATAAACTCGAAGACATGGATGGACGATCCATCGACCACACTTGGAATGCAGATCATTTGAGGAAATTCTACCCTTGAAGGGAATTCTCAAGCAGACTACCCCCATTTAGTTTTCATTACAGACCCTAATAAAGATGTACTACATCTCGATCATCAATAAAGTCATTTTCCTTTTCTCTTCCATCTTTGTCACCAACTATGTTCAACATTAGTGACTATACCCTTGTCTGGGAAACTCAACATAAACACTTTGAGGCAAGGAAATAGCTAAATAGCCCTCATGATGCCTTGGTCTGGCTACCACCACCAAGAAGGGTCTGAGTGTAAGAGCATAGTTGCCCTCCAGATTTCGAGACCAGAAAATAGCTAAATAGCCCTCCTGATGCCTTGGTCGGGCTACCACCCCCAAGAAGGGTCTGAGTGTAAGAGCATAGTTACCTTTCAGATTTCGAGACCAGGAAATAGCTCAATAGCCCTCCTGATGCCTTGGTCGGGCTACCACCCCCAAGAAGGGTCTGAGTGTAAGAGCATAGTTGCCCTCCAGATCTTGAGACCAGGAAATAGCTCAATATCCCTCCTTATGCCTTGGTCGGGCTACCACCCCTAAGAAGGGTCTGAGTGTAAGAGCATAGTTTCCCTCCAGATCTCGAGACCAGGAAATAGCTCGACAAGCCCTCCTGATGCCTTGGTCGGGCTACCATCCCCAAGAAGGGTCTGAGTGTAAGAGCATAGTTGCCCTCTAGATCTCGAAGACCAGGAAATAGCAAAGTAGCCCTCCTGATGCCTTGGTCGGGCTATCGCCCAAAAAAATATAAATAAAATGTTTGTTTTCGTGTGCAGGATCAAAATCATCATAATTCCCTACACGAGTCTTAATTGTTACTACAGATGCCACTCTGGTTCCTATTCAAGACCAGAAATGAAACAAGAGTTCTCAAAAGTGATTCGATTTCTCATTAAGGAAAAGGGGTGCCTATCCCCCGATAAGGCTACATCCACCAAACGGGGAGCCCAACCCCCGAGCTCGGGCTATAAAAAAAAGAAAGCTAGTAAGGGAAAAACTGGGTGCCCACCCCCTTTTTCCGGGCGATCAAAAATAAGTCATGATGAACTGCTTCAAGCTTTGGGACTCTCTTGGCTCTCCTCCGCTGGCCCTCCTCCTTCTTGCTGATCTTCGCCATCAACCCCTTCTACAAATAGCTGTCCATCTTGGTTATCCTCGCCGACCGCTCCTCTATTTAGAGGCTCTATCGGTTGATCAGCAGGATCTTCCTCCAAAACCTCATTAATCACGTCCATAACCTCAGGCGGGATAGTTGCATCAAGAAGGGCAGCCATGGACCCCGTCTGGCTCCTGTCGACCTCCATCTCTGTTAAAGGAGGATCCTTAGACGGGCTCCTAAACTCTTCACCAGCTCCCGACTGGTCCTCCTCGGATCGAGAGGACAACACTTTACTGGAAGACTCCCTGGGACCTGAGGTAGTAAAGTTAGGAAGAGGGAATGGAGGATCTGTCTGGGCGGGTTGTTTCCCAGTTCCTGCTTGGCTCGAATGGACCACCTTGTCGCCTTCAGGGCGAGATAGCTCAGCAACCTTGAGCATTATTTCCTGTCTATCCCAGCCGGTAATAGATGAAAAATCAAAGGTAGGAGGAAGAGCTTTCACGGCCTGAAAGGAAGCATAGAAATATCTGTCGCTGAAGGAGGTCTCCGCATCAGCTTGCAGCTTGGTCACCTGAGTAATCAGAGACTGATTCTCGAGGTCCAACTTTTTAGCCTCAGATCTCCAGGAATCCCGCTGTCTAGCCTGCCAGAGAGATTGAAGACACTCCTGATCATAAGATTGCTTCATCCTCTCATGATCGCAGCGAAGCTCAGCCATCTCGACCTCGACCTTTCCCTGGTTGGAAGTCATCTCTTCCACTAAAGACTGAGCCTGCTTGAGCAATTCCTTAGCTTTCTCGGCTTCAGCTTCGGCTTTTGCTGCCCGGTCACGGAGGAGGGCTACCTGCTGGCCCATCGCAACATTAAACTTGAAGGCCTACAAAATACAGAACCCGAGTTAGAAACAGAACGAATTAACAAGAGTAGCACGAAGGAAATACAATTACGTTAGCTAAAATAGCAGACCCCTTAGTAATAAAGATGTCCATAGGCATGGAAGCCATCTTGGAGATCCCACCGCCCGGACAAGACGCTATGAATTACTTCAGGACATCATCCTGCCCTGCCGAGCTCGACTGAGGCCGGGAGCGGCTGGAAGGAACCCTCGCGACACCTTTCCCAGAAACCTCTGAAGCTTTGGTTGTTGGAAGCGCAGCGGAATCAGGAGGTTAAGTCGAGGGGGTAGCAACTTTAGCGACCACAGCCGAAGGGACAGAAGCAGCCGGACCAACAACCTAGGGAGCTTTACCCAAAGCCCGGAAAGCCCGCGAAGCAAGAGTGGCCATCTTTGACCCAGCCGGAGAGATAGATGAAGCAAGAGCAGGTTCGACCTCAGTAGAGGGAAGAGAAACTCTACCTTGAGGAGAGCGTGAGTCGTGGCAGGTGGCCGGTTCCACGACAAAAACTATAAATAAGCAGATTAAAAAGGAAAATGTTAGAACCAAGCTGAGTAATAAGGGAAAGCAACTCAATGACACTTATGAGGAATAGCATTTGAGATTCGTAAATATTTGTTCACCCTACGAGGAGCAAAGGCTTCAGCAGTAGGGAACTTCAGGTTCAAATAATTTCGAGCTAGAATAGCCTTCAAGATAGCTTCGGACTCAGAAGGCAGGGAGTCCCGGTCCCATGAGGGTTTGTCATTGAAAGCCATGGGAACCTCGAATTCATGCCCTCCAATGAAAATCAAGCTCCCCAGTCATCCCCCGCAAGGATCCATTCTTCTTTCCAAGCGGGGTCCTTCTTCGAAGCACCAGGAATGATGAAGTTGAGCTTGTTCTTGGCCGTGGCATAGAACTGGCCTCGAGGAGCGCCAGACAGGCTCCCAATCTGGAAGAGATAGGCCAGCTCCTCTGCACCCGGCTCCCTCGTTACCTAACTCATCTAACATTGTTCCCTCCATAGTATAAGGAAACCAATCAGATGCCTCCAGAAGCCAGGCGTCAACTGGAGGGGAGCGAGCTGGATGGCGTTAAGAGCCTGCCGAAGAGTCGGATGAAGGGGAAGCCTGACCCCATTCTCGAGAGCGGCCACATGAATCGGAAGCACAACTTTAAGGGGGTTAAAGAAATCGTAATTTTTTGGAGGCACCGAGATGGATACGCTGTGGGGGATGCCAAACTTTGACCTCAAGCGGTCAATCGAGACCGGGTCGACGATGGAATCTGGGACAACCCAGAAATTATAAGGAGGGAGCCTCTCCAAAAGGGGACCAGGAGCCGAGACCCGATGCTCTCTTGCGGCGTCACCGCCCACTTCTTTGTCAGAATCTTCATCGACGATATCCAAAGGATGGTCAAGATGGTTTGAGAACCCAGTCCCAATAGATACATTCCTACTTGACCGCCGACGTTGGGAGTTGGGCGGGGAATCGTTACCGTCAGACTCCTCCTAGCCCGTTTCCCCATAGTAAGACTGACGACCTCCTTGCCGTCAATTATGGAGTTAACTGAATCGCGACTGGTTTTCGACATAGTAAAAGCCAATAAGGATGAAGAATGAAGAAAAAGGCAAGCTTGGAGGAAAGGCTATGAGTGAAAATATTTCTTAGCAAAATTTTTAGTTCGAGAGATGTGAGGAAGACAAGGAGAAAAATAGATATATATTTATATATATATATATATAGGCAGGAGGGCAACAGCACGAGCTATCGAGATCCTCGTTTGGTAACGGTAAAGAATCTTGGGGACTACCGTAACGTAACCGGATTAACTCAGAAGCAGGCTAATCATCTCACGCCACATCACTTACACAGTTAAGATGGAGATCTCCCCAAGATTCTGGTAACGGTAAAAAATCTCGGGGACTGCCGTAACGCAATCAGATTAATTCGGAGATAAATTAGTCTGTTCAAATCACGTCACTCTAATGAGGAGATTTCCCTAATATTTCGGTAACGGTAAAAAGAGGAAGATTTCCCAAATAAAGTAAAAATTTGACCCCAACCCCAAGCTCGACGTCTGGTGTTCAAGTTAGAGGGGACTTCTGTTAATAGCCAAAATTGGCTAAGGACAAAAGGAAAATTTTCCACCTCCCTGACCTGGCTCCATACCAGAGAGTTTCCACCAGGAGACCATTCTATCCAGAGACGAGCTACGATACCACCCCAGGAACAAGGACGGGCTCCGGAAACATCCGGGATAGAGCCCGGAACGATTAGATCTAGCCCGCATCACCAAAACTAGAAATTCCCCGAAGTCGAGGTCACCTCGCAATTGCTCCAGAGACTCACCTATACCTCGCTGACACAGGAGAATATCCCTAGAAAGCCGTACCTAGCTTCGAAAGGTCAGGGGAAGCCGCACCTAGCTTCGAAAAGGTCAAGGGAAGCCAGATTTGGCTCCTAGCTGGATGAAACTTCTCAGATATCGAGGTCGGAACACTGATCGACCTCACTAGTTGATGCACCACACCATATTCAACGACCTCTATAAAGGATCATGCTGTGAAGATACGAAGATACACTGGATCATATCAGGAAACGTTACCTACATGCAGAACAAGTAATAGAATCCAAAGAGGAAACAAACTGATCTCCACCAAGATATTCTCAATTCGGCTATTAACTCAAAGTTAATGACATTTAAACGAGAAATCCCGCTGGATAAGGAGGGGAGAGACTGAGAAAATCAAGGGGAGAATCAGTTGATTTAACCTACAAAACTATGTATAAATAGAAAGAAAGAAAAAGAAAAGAGGAGACTACTATTCGACAAGCATACGACAAATACTCGACCATACCCTAGAGAGAATTGAGAGCAAAAATAAAGAAATTTGTATTTGTATACCATGCACGTTCAATAAAGAAAATATTCTTGCTTTCTTTTGGGTGATGAATTGTATCATTATTCCTTGTCATTTTATAAAACATTGCTACACATATGATCAATCTTGGCCACCACCTACGTGGTAGTGGTCTCGAGGGTGTTAACTGAGATTTCTCATCCCGAGCAAAATTTCTGTTAACAACAAACAACAAAGGTTTCCAAAAGAATTCAAACCAATTTCACCCTTTGTCATGGAATAAAGCAAGATATAGATTGTGAAAGAATTCAATTTTAAGAGCAACTATATCAAACTTTATAAGCAAAACAAGACATGAGCAACCATTGCGCCTTTTTAGATTTTTCCGGGAGGGACACCCGTGTTAGGGTTTATGCCCTAAAGATGAAATTTGTAAATGGATTTATGAAATAAATAAAAAAGAAAAGTCTAATTCATTCTTGTTATGTTGTTTATTTTATAACTTGTGCATATATTAACATCCTAGATTGCCGGAAGTAATCTCAAACTGTGTATATGAGTGTCATATACAGATGGATATAGTAAGAGACATACAATCTAAAGAGTCCATAGATAGCAAATAAAGCTGGGTACTTTATTTGTGGTTAATCTATAGCTGCGGTCCATTCCGTAATGTACGGTGATTCTATTCTGAATCATTCATATGAGATATGAGAATGGAGGCACCTTATATGATGTGATCATATAGGACTGGGCCATGATCTATATGAATCTCTCACCAAGATCTGTTTACCGATGAGATTCATATATATATATATATATCAACTAATGACGGCTATATGTGAATGATCTTAATCCTGAGTGTCATATCGACTCCTTAAGGTTAGATCGTGGTCTTTGATATACCATGGGTGAGATCGGATGCAGTTCCTGATCAATATGCTCTGTATGTTGGGATTGTGGTTTGGCTTGTGGCTGGGAAGGTTTGTACACAATAGTGGAATCCACTCCTTCTTGTAAGAAGTAGATGGTAGTTCCCTTGAGGCTTGATTCGGGGCTTGGACAATATGAGCGCTCTCCTAATTCTGTGAGGAAATAGGATTTATTGTCCATTAGAGAATCAATGGTACTTAAAGGATATATGTAATTAGAGGGGTATAACGGACATGATGACCCAGCTCTATTTATGAACTACTGTGGATGATCACACCATGTGTAATAGCTATATCGATGGACACCGAGTTGTATCGGTCTGTGTAAAAACGTCAGCAGTTGAGAGAGTGCAGCTTCAGGTTTTTAGTGGAATAACACCGGAGTTAATAATCAAGGAATATTAATTAAAGAGTTTAATTAATGATTCTAAGGATTATTAGAGCTCAAAATACTGTGGGTCTATTAGGTCCCCTTGCTAGCCTGATCGATTTAGGTAACAAGAGTCACGGTTAATTAATTGGATTGTCTGATTAATTGTGTTACGATAGTGACCCGTATTAATTCAAGGATTAATTGAATAATGAGATTATTTAATTAATATATTAATAATTAAATAATTAGATTATTTAATTAATGAATTAATAATTATTATTAATTATTAAGTAATTATTAATTGGAGGTTGCAGGTTCAAATCATAATTGAGAAATAAAATAATTAGATAATTTTATTCTTAGCTAGGAATAGTATTTAAGTTTAAGTCAATTAGGGTTATGTGGGAGTTAGAATCCTACTCTAACTAGAACACTTAAATACTAATTATCTTATGAATATATGGAGATATATTTGGAAAGAGATAATGGTCTAGTTTGAAAAATATATAGAGATATATTTAATATAACTAGATAATAATAAAAAATAGAAAAAGATGTTAATACAATCAGTTTTCTATTTTTGTTGAACTTGATTCACGCAACAAAGAGAGAGCAGCACACATATATGTAAAAGTGTTTGTATTTGATACAAATAGGATGGCGTGAATCAATAAAAATTTGATTAGGTGAAATTTTAGTGGGCACGTGAAAAGAAAAAGAGACCAGGTCTCTTAAATATATATATATATATATATATATATATATTTTATATTGATTCAATGCAAATCAGGTGCACAAGAGATATATTGATCAACGCAAATCTAAGTGTGGTGCAAGTGTTGCACATTGTAGGAAAAGAAGTTGTTTCTTCTTCTTCATTCTCTCTGAATTCTCCATTCAAGTTCCAGAGTCCGTGATGCGTCCATATGTAGTAATCAGTCTCGGGATATAGCGAGGAAGATCGGTGGTAAAGACCAGGAGCATATCGTAAAGTGAATGAGCCTCCAAACGTTGGTAAGGTTCCAAATTTTCTTTTAATATATTGATTACAATTTCCTGAGTTTACATATTGTATGTATTTGTTTCAGAAAAATAATTACGATCCTAAGTTCACTGGTTCCAGATTTATTATGATCTGTATAAAAATTTTAAAACCTATTTATGCTGCGTTACCAATGAACGGGGTTCCAGCAATTGGTATCAGAGCCAATTTTTTTCGGAACAGGAAATTGTTTTCGATGCTCTTGTATGTATGATTGTGTAGCCACTGTTTAAATTGACTGTATATTGTTTTTGTATGTATATTAAATTTGTTAATTTACAAAAACATGATTGATAGTTAATGATATGGTGTTGTGGATTTAGGGTTCATGGGTTGTATTAATTTTTAATTTTTATTTTATTTTATTTTTTTCAGTTATTGTATTGTAAAAAAAAAATTTGTAACCTATATTGAACACCTGGAAACAATGACAGAAGGGCAAAATCGGAAATACACGTGGGGGTACTGTTCACAAACACTATTCACGTGGTACTGTTCACGAACACTGTTCATGCGTTACTGTTCGCACAGACAGTCATGGGCACTGTTCACATCGTCTTCCACGGTTCCATTAGCAAGTGTTGCCTAGTGTGTTCCGTAAGGATTTCCTATTTCGGATTCATGAGATGAATCGGAGTGACCTGAAGAGACTGGAAGACTCGGAAATTACAAGAAGACCAAGGAATGCCTTGGGGGTATTTTTGTAATTTTATATTCAATTTTTTTAGGTTAAATAATCCACAGTACTCGGTTAATTCATGTATGCTTTATATTATGTGATGATAAAAGCATTGTCATGCATATGTATGTCATTTAGATTAAATGTGCCTACACAAATATATTTGATATGTCATACATGCATACATAGCCTAATATTTTATATATATATTTTTAATATGATTAAAATAGGTAAATACATTATTGGCTATGAAAATGAGATTAGTTTTTTAGTAGTTAGAAAACTTGTTAATTCTCATTAATATTAATCAAGTTATTAAAGGGTTTAATAAGTTAGATTAATAGGGTCATTTATTGTAATTAGTATTAATATGATTAATAATCTAATAATAAATGAACCGAATAAAGTGTTAGAGTTTTATTAGTCAAAACTTGGTAAACACTATCATAATAATCTGACCTTAGTAAATAGTTTACAAAGGCTTAGATTATTCGCTAATAGATGAGATTTTTAATTGTTAAAAATCATTAATAATTTATTAATTAATTAGAATTTTTTTTCTAATAATGAATTTGTTAATGCGCTAGATAACTTGATTAAAGTTAGCCGTTTGATCTTGTAGAGTCTAGGTGCATTAACGGATAATAGAAAGTGGGAGAGGGATATATGACATATATATCCCGCAGTCTCCATCATTAGTTCAACACCGTGAGATCCGAATAGGGCCCTGTGACGGCTTTGCTTTCGTCCTCCCTAACGAGGTTTTCCACAAAGATCAATACCAAGGTTGACTTCCTAACGGATAGGATTTTTGAGGGTATTTCGGGATTGACCAACCTAAGACGGAAATTCTCGAGTTAAGCTCGTGAGATCTGAAATGGTGGGTTACACTCACAAAGGTTTTGATTAAGTTTTTTTAATTAAAAATCTGACTGAATAAACGATGGTTGAATGATATGGAATAAGAGTTATTCTAGAATATCATTTGATTGAGAATGTCTCGGTCCAACATGCAAAGACTTGACCGACCCTAAGGCGGCACTTCTTTGTGGTATGTTGGATTGTCGTGGTATAGTAACTATTTTTTTGGGTATTTCTAGTTCGTTAAACATGTTCATGCATCATGTTTAAATTTATGCCAAAGCACTCGCACTTGTTTTTTAATAAATGACTGAATGAATGTTTTATTTATTTCAGCAATTATGTCTTCTGCATTACTTCAAATTCTCGCAAATGACAAATTAACTAGGGATAACTACACTACGTGGAAACTTAATATTAATGCAATATTGGTCACCAAAGACCTCAAGTTTGTGCTTATGGAGGAATGTCCTCCGGTGCCTACTGCCAATGCCACACGAACTGTTCATGAGGCATACCAGCGATGGGTCTCATCTAATGAGAAGGCCTGAACATATCTGTTGGCTTTTATGACAGACATGCTTTTCACAAAACACGAAGCAATGACTACATCATTCGAAATTATGGAGTCATTGCAAGCTATGTTCGGGCAGCCCTCCGAGCAAAAGCGACACGAAGCTGTTCGTTCTGCTATGCTCGCTCGTATGAAGGAAGGTACATCAGTTCAGGAACATGTCCCGAGTATGATGTCCTACTTCAACATGGCAGAAGTCAATGGCGGGGCCACTGACAAACCCAGTCAAGTGAGCATCATACTGACGACTCTTCTGAAGAGTTTCGATCAGTTTAAGAGCAACTACGGGATGAACAAGTTAAAGTTCAGTCTCACACAGTTGCTCAAGTGAGCTCTCTACTTTTGAGTCCTTGACTAAGGACAGCAAAAGTAAGACCGGTGAGGCAAATGTTACTGAACCATCTTCCTCCAATAATAAGAAGAGGAAGAGGTCTGCTGGGAAGGCTAAGGGTAAGCCCAAACCTAAGAAAGTCCAGAGCAAAAAGAATGGCGCCTCCACGGACCAGGGCAAGGGAAAATGTTTCCATTGCGACAAGGTTGGTCACTGGAGGAGGAACTATCCTCAGTACCTAGAGGAGGTAGCCAAGAAGAAGAAGATGAAAGGTAAATTGATTTACTTGTTCTTGAATCTTGTTTAGTGGAAGATGATTCTTCACCCTAGATAATTGATTCGGGGGCCACTAACCATGTTTGTTCTTCTTTGCAGTGGACTGATTCTTGGACACAACTACAGGAGGGAGTCTTCTCATTGCGTGTGGGGTCGGGGGATGTCGTGTCGGCCAGAGCAGTGGGAGCAATAAGTTTGCAATTGTGTAATAATAATAGTTTTTTTATTATTGAACAATGTTTTTTATATTCATGGATTTACTCGGAATTTGATTTCCGTTTCTAAATTGTTAGAACAATCGTTTTCTATTTCTTTTAATAATAAGTCTGTTATTATTGGAAAGAATGGTCTGAATATTTGTTAAGGAATTAATGAAAACAATGTGTATGTGTTAAGATCGTTAATACATACTACACTGCTTAACACCGAAATGTTTAAGGTTGAAAAACCAAAAACTAAATGACATATGATTTCTCCAGATAATGACACGTATCTCTGGCATCTAAGGCTTGGTCATATCAACCTTGACTGGATAGACAGACTAGTAAAAAGCGGATCTTTAAGTGAGTTAAAGGTTGGCACCTTACATGTCTGTGAATCCTATATAGAAGGTAAGATGACTAAGAGACCTTTTACTGGAAAAGGGCTTAGAGCTATAGAGCCACTAGAACTCATACATACAAACGTCTGCGGACTGATGAATGTTAGAGCTAGGGGCGGCTATGAGTATTATGTCACCTTTATAGATGACTACTCAAGATACGGATATGTCTACCTGATGCAACGAAAGTCGGAAACATTTGAAAAGTTCAAAGAACTTTGAGCTAAAGTTGAGAATCTATTAGGTAGAACTATCAAGTCACTATGATCGGATCGTGGAGGTTAGTACCTTGACTAAGAGTTTAAAGACTTCATGGTCGAGCATGGGATAGTTTCCCAACTCACAGCTCTCGGTACACCTTAGCAAAATGGCGTAGCAGAGAGGAGAAATAAAACCCTGATGGAAATGGTGAGATCTATGATTAGTTTCTCATCATTACCAAATTCCTTCTGGGATATGCATTACAAACAGCGGCATACATTTTGAATGTAGTGCCATCCAAATCTGTTCCTAAGACTCCCCTAGAGTTGTGGAATGGTCGTAAAGCTAGTTTGTGACATTTTCGTGTATGGGGGTGTCCAGCACACGTGCTGAAGAACAGAAGTGGAAAGCTAGACTCTAAGTCTATGATCTGCTTGTTTGTAGGATACTCCAAGGAGACCAGAGGTGGATACTTCTATAGTCTGAAAGATAACAAAGTATTTGTATCGACAAATGAACGTTTCTTGAGGACAATTATATTAGTGACCATATACCTCGTTCTAAGATTGTATTGAATGAGTTTGAGCCTGGTGAGACTAGTGCTTCATCAACAAGTGTTGTTGATCCACAAACATCTGAGAGTCAGATGGTTCCTGATCGGGATACACTATCACCTAGACGTAGAGGGAGGGTTATAAGACAACCTGAACACTATTTAGGTATAGGAGAGGGACAAAGTGTTGTCTCTGCTGATAGTGTGGATGATCCATTGACATTTAAGAATGCAATGGAAGATCCTGATAAAGAGGAATGGCTTAAAGCCATGAATCTCGAGATGGAGTCTATGCACTCCAACTCAGTCTGAGATCTTGTAGACTTACCGAATGGGGTAAAACCCATAGGATGTAAGTGGATCTACAAGAGAAAGAGAGGAGTAGACGGGAAGGTAGAGACCTTCAAAGCAAGGCTAGTGGCTAAGGGTTATACCTAGAAAGAGGGGGTCGACTATGAAGAGACCTTCTCGCCAGTAGCCATGTTTAAGTCTATTAGGATTCTCTTATCCATTGCTGCCTATTTCGATTATGAAATATGGCAAATGGACGTCAAGACTGCATTCTTGAATGGCAATCTTGACGAAAGCATCTATATGATGCAACCAGAAGGATTCGTGTCCCCAGATCAAGAGCAATAGGTTTGCAAGTTGCAAAGGTCCATCTATAGACTTAAGCAAGCATCTAGATCTTGGAACATCAGGTTTGATGATGTGATTAAAACCTATGGCTTTGAGCAGAACGTCGATGAGCCTTGTGTCTACAAGAGCATCATTAACAAAAAGGTAGTTTTCTTGGTCCTATACGTGGACGACATCCTACTCATTGGGAATGATATGGGAATGTTATCTGATGTAAAGGGCTGGCTGGCAAGCCAATTCCAAATGAAAGATTTGGGAGAGGCGAGTTATGTTTTAGGGATCCAACTTATAAGGGATCGTAAGAACAAACTCATAGCACTTTCTCATGCATCGTATATCGACAAGATTCTTGTGTGATTATCGATGCTGAACTCCAAGAAAGATAATTTACCTTTTAGGCATGGAGTTCACTTGTCTAACGAACAGTGTCCTAAGACACCTCAAGAAGTTGAGGATATGAGACGTGCACCCTATGTATCAACAGTAGGTAGTCTCATGTATGCTATGTTATGCACAAGACTGGGCATCTGCTATGTAGTGGGAGTAGTCAGCAGGTACCAGTCCAACCCAGGATTGGATCATTGGGTTGCTGTCAAGACTATTCTCAAGTATCTTCGGAGAACGAGAAACTATATTCTAGTGTATTCCGGACAAGATTTGATCCCCTTAGGATGCATAGATTCTGATATTCAGTCAGACAGGGATTCTAGAAAATCCATGTCTAGATCAGTATTCACCCTAGGTGGTGGAGCCATTGTGTGGAGAAGTATAAAGCAATCTTGCATTGCTGACTCCACCATGTAAGCCAAATATGTAGACGCTTGTGAAGCTGCTAAAGAGGCTGTTTGGCTCGGCAAGTTCTTGAGTGATCTGGAAGTTGTTCCAGATCTGGATAAGCCCATCACACTTTATTATGATAACAGTGGTGCTGTGGCTAATTCCAAAGAACCAAGAAGCCACCAGAGAGGGAAGCATATATAGAGAAAGTATCATCTCGTTAGAGAGATAGTGTAGAGAGGAGATGTGATCGTCACCAAGATAGTCTCACAAGACAATCATGTGGATCCATTTATGAAGACCTTACTGGCAAAAGTGTTTTCGGGTCACCTAGATGGTCTAGGGTTATGAAACATGCCTCACATGCTTTAATGCAAGTGGGAGATTGTTGGGGTTTCTGCCCTAAAGATGTAATTTGTAAATGGATTTATGAAATAAATAAAAAAGAAAAGTCCAATTCATTCTTGTTATGTTGATTAATTTGTAACTTGTGCATATATTAACATCCTAGATTGCCGGATGTAATCTCAAACTGTGTATATGAGTGTCATATACATATGGATACAGTAAGAGACGTGCAATCTAAAGAGTCCATAGATAGCAAATAAAGCTGGGTACTTTATTTGTGGTTAATCTATAGCTGCGGTCCATTCCGTAATGTACGGTGATTCTATCCTGAATCATTCATATGAGATATGAGAATGGAGGCACCTTATATGATGTGATCATATAGGACTGTGCCATGATCTATATGAATCTCTCACCAAGATCTGTTTACCGATGAGATTCATATATATATATATATATATATATATATATTTATATATATATATATCAACTAATGATGGCTATATGTGGGTGATCTTAATCCTGAGTATCATATCGACTCCTTAAGGTTAGATTGTGGTCTTCGATATACCATGGGTGAGATCTGATGCAATTCCTGATCAATATGCTCAGTATGTTGGGATTGCGGTTTGGCTTGTGGCTGGGAAGGTTTGTACACAATAGTGGAATCCACTCCTTCTTGTGAGAAGTAGATGGTAGTTCCCTTGAGGGTTGATTCTGGGCTTGGACAATATGAGCGCTTGATGAGAAGGTTTTTGCCATCAGAAAACCGTCCATCAAAACAATTTATAAAACCTATGCGATGCGTTCACAAGTAGAATACAAGTAAAGCAGTAAGCACGGGTGTCGTCCACTGAGATCGGGGTAGCGGTGATAAGATTAGGATTAATATAACTAGCATGCATAGAAGTAAAGTGATGGTGAATGAAGATACTATATAAACTAAACTATGAAAGCAAATAAAATGGGATGACAACGGAGTGATGAATGAATGATGATGGAACTACGGAGTTGATGGACTCGTAAGTGAATATTGGGGCAATTGCAACAAACTCTCGATTAAGCACGTTTTGACAAATGTAACCAACCTAAGGTGTATAGTGTTGGTATATATCTATAGCAAGAGGTCAACCTAGGGTGTATAGCGAAGACCTCCTACTAGAGATTAATCCCTCCTAAGCAACCAACAGTGGCTAGTTACTCAATTGGGACTTGTTCCATGAATGCTCATCTATCTAGCTATGGCTCAACCTATTACTAATGTAGCCATCCTAGGATGTATAGTGATGGCTTCCAATTCCCTCACAAGTGGCCGACCTAGGATGTACAGTGAAGGCCACCCGTTTGAGATTGGATGAGGCTTTAGGTTATCAACCGAATTCTACTCGAAGGTTAGTTCTCGTAGAATCACTAAAGTAGCCAACCTAGGGTGTATAGTGGAGGCTTCTAATTCTCTCACAAGTGGCTAACCTAGGATGTATAGTCAAGATTAGATTAAGGGCATGGTTATAGAGCCGGATTTCAGGAAATCCTTCCATTCAATGGAGCATTAGACAACCTAATTGCCTACTCAAGTAATCCAAATCAACATGCAAAGAGGGTGTATCCAAGCAAGTCAATAATGGAAATCAATATAAGCAATGGAATAAAATATAGAGATAGAATGAATATAACACATAGAGTTCATTTACAAAGCCCAAAATATCCATCAAACAAATAACATCAACCCCATAGTGGGGTATTTTAGCTACTCATGTTCTATTACAAACAAATAAACTAAGAAAGAGTGTAGAGAGAACCCTTGAAGATTGATCTCCTTCCTTGAAGCTTGAATCCAAGTCTCCTAGTTGCCTTTGATTGAGTAGAGATGGTTTGGATGATAGGGAGATGTGTTTCTAGCTTAGACTACAAGTGTTGGGAGGTATGGTGATCATTTGGTTCGTTCCCATCCTTTTCTATTTATAGAGGATGGAAAAATAGGCCACTTAAGCTTGAAACCAGAAACTGTCGCGCGAATAGTGCTGGTGGAGTGCGGGTGAATTACCCGCACTGTACCCACACTGTAAAGGTTTTCTTCATCTTCAGTTCTCTGATCTAGGCAACAGTGCGGGTGGAGTGCAGTTGGATTACCCGCACTTTACTCGCACTATACTCGCACTCTGGTGTCAGGTGTAAATCCACTCCTCTGTCTTGACAACAGTGCGGGTGGAGTGCGGTTGGATTACCCGCACTTTACCCGCACTTTATCTGTCAGGTACGAATCAGCACCTCTGTCTTGAGCAACAGTGCGGGTGGAGTGCGGTTGGATTACCAGCACTTTACCCGCACTTTATCTGTCAGGTATGAATCAGCTCCTCTGTCTTGAGCAATAGTGTGGGTGAAGTGCGGTTAGATGACTCGCACTTAACCCGCACTTTATCTTTCCTTCCTGATTCAGGTCCCGGCTGTGGGAAGGAGTGCGGTTGGAGTGCGGTTGCGACCCGCACTTGACCCGCACTGTAGAGCTGGATACGATCCTTTGTCTTTCCTTTTGCCCCTTTTCTGCCGGAACCATTACAACTAGCTTTTAACACCAGAATTACATCTATTGCCTGCAATTAGCACCAACGAGCCTATTAGACATAAAAGACATAAAATATATAGAAAATACACTCAAGAACAAGACAAAAGAATAGGAATGAGGGCCGAAATACACAACAATTTAGGCACGATCAAACACCCCCAAACCAAACCTTTGCTCATCCTCGAGCAAACATAATCTAAAACAAAATAAGACACAAACTAAAAACGACTCAAACTAAGAACTTCCTAGTCACAAAGAAAAACTTGCTGCAGAACCAAATAGCAGAGAGATACGCAAAAGCAATATGGGAGTGAGGAATGAGCATATGCAAAATGTTCTAAACAACTCGAAGGCACCTCAAGGGAAACTGGCACAACATGAATCCCACACTTAAAATGCCAGCGCCTCAGAAACTACTCACTCTCACACCTCGAGCATAATTCGCTTCGACACTAAGTTCTCACATGGATTTTCTCTTATCTTTCCTCTCAGAATCTAGGTTCACACTCATGCAACATGTATGCCAATGAATTTATGTAACTGAATCAACTTAGTTGCATACATTTAGTGTAGAATAAACGCTGTTTTCAGTGAGTGAGTCTCATGAAAGAATCACGTGTCATGAACGTGGAAAGAGCATTCATCAACTAATAATCCCAATCTAGATGTCCCCTAAGATCAATTAGGTCTTTCCATTTGGTTGTAACGTGGCCACGGTGAATGGTGATTAGAAGAATGAGAATTTAGGCACAAACACTAATCAACCAAGTTAAGGCAATACATTCTACGCTTAAGCATTTAATTTCTCGTGCAACTCCACTTCCAAATACAATATGGCGTCCAGGCATACAATTAGACTCTACGTGCAATCTTTAACTACTCATGTTACCTGTTTGAGTAGCATTTACAATTTACACAAGGCATTTGAAGCATATTTTTCTTTTGTTACTTTTTGCTTCTTTTCTTTTCTTTTCTTTTCATGCCTTTTTACTATGCACATTTTCACAACTCATTACTCTTGCCTAGATACACGCCATTTATCAAATTAAAGCCCAACTTTACATTCCTAAGCCTCAACAAGATTAATTAAGAGAGGGTTGGCTAAGTGTTTAGGTTGCTTGGGTTATGGATAACGTGGGTGTAGAATGGAAAAGTCTATATGTGTTTGGCTTCAAAATTGGCTTGGGAGCACACATATTACGGGAATGGGAAGTATTTAGGCTTCTTTTTGAGTGGCTAAAACACACATTGCCTAATATCACTTCAAAGGATCAATCTACCAAGGGAATAAAAGTTTTCGTCAAGCAATCCACATATATGATGCATGTTCAATGACAAATTATGCTTTTTGATGTAGTGAGACTATGCATGGTGTTTGAATAGTGTTTACAGATTTGAAAAACATTTTCCCTCAAATATACACGCTTTGGGCTTGTGTTTGTGATCTCACAAGGGAAATCTCCACTATTAGAACAAGGCGCTTGAGCACCGAGTTCCCTAAACTTGGACACCAGAAGATGAGACTAGCCCATGAAGTGCAAGTGAGACCCCTAAAGTGACTAAGAGTTATTGAATAAGCACACAAAGCATACACACATTCGCCACAAACACTATGCTCCAGGTATCTCACCAAGCTAAATAAGCTCAAAATTCTGGCTAAGCAGCAACTTTTTCGAAAATAAGACACAAAAATGACTCAAGACACAAAAGACGACTCAAAAAGGCGTCAACACCCCCAAACCAAAACCCAACATTGTCCTCAATGTTGAAGACAAAAGAATCTGGCCTAGCGGCATGCACCTAACATGACTCAAACAAACCTAGGCACTAATCAAACACAATCAATGCCCCAAAAAAAATAAAAATGACTCAAACAAGGCTCACAAAATAAAGGCAATTCATGCAATATATCATTGAAGCACAAGTCAAGCTTAACATCATGCATTTTATCAAAAATGACAGAATGGGGCATGATGAATTAAACAATATAAAGCACATGCATTCATACTTGCACAAGAGCCTCCGGCTCTTTCATCCACAAATATAATCAATAAATTCAATGTGCAAATATCCACAAAATATAACATTCGAACAAAAATATCCCAACATCACAATTTATTGAATTTAAACAACCTAAAACATAAAACTAACTACATGCATCAAAGTTATTCAATGGGATGCATTCATGGAGAGGCTAGGGTCCTCTAAGGGTGGTTTGACTAAGTTAGAAAATTCTCTATTTTTCACTACCCAAATAATTTTAGGTGACTTCATTATCTTTTCCTTTTTCATGTTTCTATATAAGTGCACTTGGTCTTTCCTTACCTATATTTGCTTGACCCTAGGTGGACTCTACCTATTCCTAGGACCTCTAGTTTTCCTATGTTGATTTGGCTTGTAATTTTTAGCCTTAAAATGCTCTATCCTAGAACATGCATAGCAAAAGACATTAGAGTTAGAGGAACTCCCCTTTGATGCGTGGTCTTGAGGACGTTTGATTTGTTTCACTTGTAACGCCTTGACCTCTTCCTCCTTTTTGCTTAGTGCTACCTTTGCTTCCTCTAAGGCATTGGCTCTTTGGTCAACCTCCATTTGCATCTTCATTGACTTGTGAGCTATCTCATCTTCAAAATCTTTAGATAGCCTCACTAAGTTCTCCAAATCCTTCGATGCGGTACTCTTCTCGGCTTCAAATCTCTCAAGTCGTTCCTCCAATTCTTTGTTCTTGTCGGAGACTTCACCATTTGTCTTCTTGAGAGTACCATTCTCAACCCTGAGCATCTTCACTTCATATAATAGTTTCTTGTTCAACTCTTGGAGATTACTCGCCTTTTCCATTCCCAAGGCTTCTCTCTCTTGAAGTGCTTCATTCTCTTCCTTCAACACACCCCTTTCCAACACTAGCTCTGTGCTCACGCTCATAAGCTCTTGGTTCATCTTGATCATCATGTCCATCTCGTCCATTCTCTTGCTTCGCTCCACTTCAAATTCTATTCGGAGCTTATACATGTCTTCTTTTGAGAAATTGGAGGGATCCACCGGTTTGGTTGCTTTAACTTGGAAACAACTCTGATTTACCGGGGTGAACTGCAGGGCGGATTCGAGCATTTGGGTGGTTTTCTCTTCTATGAAGGCTTGAGTCTCTTGTTGAGAAGCTATCATCTGCTCAGTCTCCCGCACATGATTTTTCATGAAATGTCGTAGTTGATCTTCAACGGAATTTGACTGGAATGATGAGATGTAGGTATTCTCGTTAGGCTCGTAGCTTGACCCTGAATTTTGCCAAAAGGAATCCATAGAGTCCTGAAACAAACAAAAACAAAAACTACCAAAGCAATAAAAAGAAACTAACAAAACTTGTTAATAGCCAAAATTGGCTAAGGACCAAAGGGAAATTTTCCACCTCCCAGACCTAGTTCCATACCCGAGAGTTTCACCAGAAGACCTCTCAATCCAGAGCCCAACTACTATACCATCCCAGAAACAAGGGCAGGCTCCGGAAACATCCGGGATAGAGCCCGGACCCGAGAGCTTCCACCAGGAGACCTCTCTGTCCAGAGCCGAACTGCGATACTACCCCAGGTACAAGGACGGGCTCTGGAAACATCCAGGATAAAGCACGAAACAATCAGATCTAGCCCGCATCACCAAAACTAGAAGCTCCCCGAAGTCGAGGTCATCTCGCAAGTGCTCCAGAGACTCATCTACACCTCGATTGTCACAGAAGAATGTCTCTAAAAGGCCGCGAGATCAGTCGAAGCCACACCTAGCTTCAAAAGGTCAGTCGAGGCCACACCTAGCTTCGAAAAGGTCAAAGGAAGCCCGATTTGGCTCAAAGCTGGATGAAACTTCTCAGATATCAAGGTCGAAATACTAATCAACCTCCCTGGTTGACGCACCACACCATATCGTCATATCCAACGACCTCCATAAAGGATCATACTGAAAGGATACGAGGAATGCATTGAATCATATCTAGAAACGTTATCTACATACAGAATGAGTAATAAAATCCAGAAAAAGGAAACAAACTGATCTCCACCACGATACTCTCAATTCGGGCGTCAATCCAAAAGTCAATGACATTAACACAAGAAATCCCGCCCGATAAGGAGGAGACTGAGAAAATCAAGGGAGAATCAGTCTGTTGACCTACAAACTATGTATAAATAGAAAAGAAAAGAAATGAAAGAGGAGACTACTCTTCGACAGGCATACGACTAACAATCGACCATTCCCCAGAGAGAGTTGAGAGAAAAGAGAGAAGAATCTTTGTATTTGTATACCATGCATGTCCAATAAAAACATTCTTGCTTCCTTGTCACTTTATAAATCACTGTTACATATATAATGAATTTTGGCCACCATCTACGTGGTAGTGGTCTCGAGGGCGTTAACTGAGACTTCTCATCCCGAGCAAAATTTCCGTTAACACTTTCTGGCGCCGTCTGTGGGAAAAAACATTCCTTCACCCAATTAACCAATCGTTTGCATCTATATTTTCATTGTTTTACAGGAACTATGAGGCTCCGCTCCTCCCAAGGCCAACACAAAGTCCCGGAGCAATCTCCGGCGAGGCCAACCCGAAAAGCCCTAGGAAGGGGGAGAAAGTCTTGATATAGTAGTCAAGCTCCGATCCAGACAACCAATACGTGGGCTACTGGCCACCCCATAGTGAGCCAGGCAGCACTCAACCAACAAGCGGTGGCCTTCGTAGAATCCATCAGCATCCGCCTCCTCGCTGAAGGCATCACAATCCAGCCAACCAACATGAATGATCAAGGAGAGCCGAGCAGGCTCGGAGCTAGACCACCTGCTTTCGATCGCCTAGGACCTCCTCCTCCAGAGCCGGCTCGAGATAGATCAGGGCCCTAACGTTCGATCCGGGATAGGCTGGGACCCATGCCCCTGGCTCCGAAAAGACTTTCACAATATCAACCCCGGCTAGTTAAGTCTGCTGCGGATGCTTTTACCCGGAAGCCCAGAGGGCTATCTCATCCAACTACATCTAGGAGAACTACCCGGGCCCTAAAAGAGGAAAGTAGACAAACTCCCCGAGTAGATCATGTCCAGGAAGAGGACCGGATAGAAATTGCCAGTTCATTAGAAAGATTCGACAGCGAGGAATCTGAGGTTAACTCGAAGAGACCTGGGAACAAGCGACTGAGGGATCAGCTGGCAAAGCTACAAAAAGAGGTTCGGCAGATAAGGAAGGGAAAGAGTAAGGAGGACAAAAAGAATCCCCTGAGCGAGATGAACGCTCCCTTCACTAGGAGGATCCGGGAAGCAGAGCTCCCCCCCAAAAATTCAAAATGCCAGCAGATAAGTTCTCTGGAACGGAAGATCCTCTAAGCCATCTAGAGAGCTTCGTTCAACAGATGGAAGTCCAGAACACTACCAGAGCAGCTATGTGCAGAATGTTTCCAACGACCTTGACCGACTATGCGAAAACCTGGTTCAGGAAACTGCCCGTTGGTAGCGTGGATTCTTTCACAAAACTGTCAACTGATTTTTTCTCACAATTCCAAGGAGTTAAACCTCGCCCGAAAGATCCCATACACC
This sequence comes from Dipteronia sinensis, assembly GCA_033220585.1. NCBI lineage: Eukaryota > Viridiplantae > Streptophyta > Magnoliopsida > Sapindales > Sapindaceae > Dipteronia > Dipteronia sinensis. The sequence goes on from CM065637.1 coordinate 32,991,610, forward strand.
TTCAATATGTGATTCAGGAGCGGAGTGAAACTATTCGATCGTACGTAGAGCGGTTTCACAAGGTGGTCATACAAATGAGAGTTTTCACTGAAAAAGAAACCCTCGCCAACTTCAGACGAAACCTCTGGGCAGGAAAGCTTTTCCGTTCTTTCGCCAAGAGACCCCCCGAGACTTACCAGGAGGCCTATGACCGGGTTCTTGAGCAGGTCGAGATTGACGAACAACTCAAGGTCAAGATAGAACATGACGACATGAGAACGGCAAAGCGTCTGAAAAAAGAAGCCCCCAAATTTGAGCCAGTGCATAAAGCTCAGAATAAACCTCCCAACAAGTCGACCTATCGCCTCCCCGCTCCTCCGCATAGGCAAGAAAAATATACAGCAAAACGAACCCCTCCCCGGGCTTCGCCGCCTCCCAGGACCGTGGCTCCAGTGATGCAAGGGGAAAAAGGGTATGACTACTACACCCCTTTGAATGCTTCCAAGGAAACAGTCTATCTTGCCATACGAGATAAAGGGTTACTCCAGAAGCCCGCTCCCATAAAGGCCCCAGCTGACAGGAGAAACCGGTACAAGTACTGCGACTTCCATGTAGACGTGGGCCACAACACTTCGGAGTGCTATAACTTGCGCAACCAGATTGAGGCCCTGATAAGGGGAGGATGCCTGATCGAGTTCTTGCAACAGGTCAGAGATAATATCAGGACTGGAAGGGAGGTACAAGCTAAATCTGCGAGGACACAGAAAAGAGGAAAGGGGAGCAGGCTGACTTAATGCAACAGATCCAGGTGATACACACTATCAGCGGAGGTCCTACATTGGCCGACGTTTCCAATAACTCCCAAAAAAACCACGCAAGAAAGGTTCACCACCTCGGAGAGAGCCGAGGGATCTTCGAAGTCAGCCAGAGCCCGACAGAGCCCTCCCGGTCAGCTCAGATCGTATTCACTGAAGCAGATGTCTTCAACACTGTGCAACATCATGATGATCCTATGGTCATCACGATACAGATCGCCAACTGTCTGGTCCATCTCGTGCTCGTGGATACAGGTAGCAGTGTAGATATCCTCTTCAAGGATACCCTGGAAAAATTGAACCTGAAGCAACGTTGTTACAACAGCTGTAACACTCCGTTTTACGGTTTCACTGGGACCTGATCATACCAGTGGGGTCAATGATCCTCCCAGTAATCATCGGGGTCACCCTGCTTCAGCAGAATGTAATGACCGACTTTGTTGTGGTGGACACCCTATCGGCCTATAACGCCATCCTAGGGAGACCTTTCTTGTCCTTCTTGAAGGGAGTCTTGTCCATATACCACAATGTCTTGAAATTCCCGGTTGGAACCAAAGTAGGAGAGGTACGCGGAGACCAGCAGGCAGCCAGGAAATGCTACGCAGTATCTGCCAATCCTACAGCCCTAGCGAAGCAGTGTGTACAGGTTACATTGATCCAGGAAGACATGGATACATCCCGGATAATCCAGGAGGAGAAGGAGCCCGCGGAACATCCTGGGCATCCGGAGGATGAACCTATCAAGCCCTACGAGGAAGAACTGAGTAAGGAATGGGCCAGCGGGCAGCCCGTGGACAAACTAGAAGAAATATCCGTCAGGAATGACGATCCCTCCAAGGTCGTCAAGGTCGGAGCCACCCTTAACCCAGAAGTAAAAAGAGGACTGATTGATCTTCTCAGGGAATTCAGTGACATCTTCGCCTGGAACCATGATGAAATGCCTGGAATGCCAGGAATTCAGTGACATCGTTGGCCACCCACTAGCTAGCAGTAGATCCAACGGTCAAGCCCGTCAAGCAGAAGAGGCGTCATTTCAACGCTAATAGGAACGCGGCGGTGCAGGAAGAGGTTAATAAATTGATCAAAGCGGGGTTCATCAGAGAGGTACGTTACCCCGAATGGATCGCCAATGTGGTCATGGTCACGAAGGCAAGTGGGAAATGGCGTATGTGTATCGACTACACCGACCTCAACCGGGCTTGTCCGAAAGATAGTTTTCCTTTGCCAAAGATCGACCAGCTTGTTGACTCCACATCCGGAAATAAACTTTTGAGTTTTATGGACGCATTCTCAGGATACAACCAAATTAAAATGCACCGGGCTGACCAAGATAAAACCAGTTTCATTACTGGGCAGGGCTTGTGTTGCTACAAGGTGATGCCGTTTGGTTTGAAAAATGCAGGGGCCACATACCAGCGGCTGGTTAACAAACTATTCAAGCCTGAGATAGGAAGGACGATGGAAGTATATGTCGATGACATGATCATGAAATCCCCAACCACAAAGGGACATCAGGAGGACCTTCGCAAAACCTTCCTTATACTGAGGGAAAACCAGATGCGTTTGAACCTCTCCAAATGTGCCTTTGGGGTAACGGTAGGGAAGTTTCTGGGCTTCATGGTTCATGAGAGAGGTATAGAAGCCAACCCAGCAAAAATCAAAGCTATCTTGGACCTGGAATCCCCGACCTCGCTCAAGCAAGTACAGATTCTGACTGGACGGGTGGCGGCACTCTACAGGTTTATATCTCGCTCCACCGATAAATGTCTCTCTTTCTTCAAGGCCATCAAACAAGGAAAGAACATGAAATGGAGCCAAGAAAGCGAGCGGGCGTTTCAATGCTTTGAAAGAGTACCTAACAAGCCCCCCTTTGTTAGTCAAGCCGGTTCTCGGAGACGAGTTGCAGATCTACCTAGCCATATCAGAAACTGCAGTAAGCGGGGCTTTGGCCAAGAATTGTAGCGACGGTTTTCAAAGACCTATATACTATGTGAGTCATGCCTTGACCAAATCAGAAAGGAACTACATTCTCCTGGAGAAGCTCGCTTATGCCCTGGTGATCTCAACGAGGAAACTCCGTCCCTATTTTCAAGCCCACACAATAGCAGTGGTGACAGACCAACCCCTCCGTCAATTCTTGCAAAGACCAGACGTGTCAGAAAGGCTAGTTTTATGGGCACTAGAGCTCACTCAGTATGATTTAAAGTATAAGCCCCAGGACTATGATTAAGGCACAGGCTTTGGCCGACTTCATGGCAGAATTCTCAGCGATCCCAGATCCAGATGATCCCTCAGCATCAAACGAGGTCCCTGAGAAGATATCCGAGGTCAAAAATTGGCCGGAAGGCTGGAAACCATGGATCCTCTTTTCAGACGGAGCATCCGGATGAGCTGGGGGAGGAGCTGGCATAGTTTTGATAGATCTGGAGGGGACTGAATTCTGTCACTGTTTCAGATTCGAGTTTAAAGCTACAAACAACGAAGCGGAATATGAAGCCCTCCTAGCCGGGATGAAGGTAGCCATCGAACTAAAGGCCGACTACCTGCAGATCAAGAGCGATTCGTTGCTTGTTGTAAACCAGGTGACTGGGGTCTTCCAGGCAAATGGAGATAATATGGTCCCCTACCTAAATCTAGCTCGGCTGCCAAAAAGTAAATTTAAGGGACTCAAGATCGATCAGGTGCCCCGACACCAAAACCATTGCGCAGATGTTCTGGCTAAAATAGCGGCGAACGGAGGCCAATCCCTACCAAGGGGAATTCCCCTCCAAGTGATCACCCAACCAAGCATAGCCACAAATGGAGAAATTTGTTCCCTGGGTCGCCTGCCTTGCTGGATGGACCCAATTGTAGCCTACCTCCTTGAAGGAGAGCTTCCTGAAGAGTTAAGAGACTCTCAGTTCGATACTGTATGGTGGACGGATACCTCTACAGGAGGGGCAGATCCCTCCCCTTACTTAGGTGCTTGCATCCCGATGATGCTAAGTGGGCATTGAGAGAGGTCCACTCTGGGGACTGTGGGAACCACATAGGTGGGGAAGCTATGGGATACTACTGGCAGACCATCCATCAAGATGCAAAAAGTTTTGTGCAATCCTGCGAACCTTGCCAAAGAACCTCAAACTTGAGCCACCAGCCACCCGAGTGACTGTCGTCCCTCAGTTCACCTTACCCCTTTGCCATGTGGGGAATCGACCTAATCGGGCCACTTCCTACCGCTCCTGGACAGATGAAACATGCTATCGTGGCTATCGATTACTTCATAAGATGGGTCGAGGCCGGACCTCTTTCTCGAATATCAGAAAAGAATACAACCAAGTTCATCAAGACTAACGTGGTATGCAGGTTCGGGACCCATCTCATCATTATAGCCGACCTAGGAAAGCAATTCAACAACGCCCGATTCAAAGACTTCTGCAAAGGATTGGGGATTGACCTCAGGCTCGCTTCAGTGGCTCATCCCCAAACTAACGGGCTAGTAGAATCCACCAACAAGACAATCAAGAAACTTCTGAAAAAGAAACTTTAGCAGAAGAAAGGTAAATGGGCCGAAGAGCTACCAGAAGTCCTTTGGGCATACCGGACTACAAAAAGAACAGCTACCAGAGAGACACCTTACTCCTTGGCTTTCGGGGTTGAAGCAGTCCTCCCCATCGAGCATAAATTAACCTGGTTCAGGGTACAACACTTTGAGCCAGAAAGTAACGAAGTCAATCTATGGGCTAGTCTAGACCTCTTAGAAGAAAAGCAAGACCGGGTAGTAGAGAAAGTGGCGATCTACCAGAGCAAGATCGCTAGGTACTTCAACCAAAAGGTTAGAACCCGAAAATTCAAGGAAGGGGATCTGGTACTTCCGAAAGTGACCCTGAACACTCGAAAAAGGTCGGATGGAGTCTTAAGTCCAAATTGGGAAGGGCCATATTTGATAAAGCTAGTTGTTCGTGATGGAGCTAATAAACTCGAAGACATGGACGGACGATACATCAACCACACTTGGAATGCGGATCATTTGAAGAAATTCTACCCTTGAAAGGAGTCCTCAAGCAGACTACCCTCACTTAGTTTTCATTACAGGTCCTAATAAAGATGTACTACATCTCAATCATCAATAAAGTCATTTTCCTTTTCTCTTCCATCTTTGTCTCCAACTATGTTCGACGTTAGGGACTATACCCTTGTATGGGAATTCGACATAAACCTCTCGAGACCAGGAAATAGCTTGATGGCCCTCTTGATGCCTTGGTTGGGCTACCACCCCCAAGAAGGATCTGAGTATAAGAGCATAGTTGCCCTCCAGATCTTGAGACCGGGAAATAGCTCGATAGCCCTCCTGATGCCTTGGTCGGGCTACCACCCCCAAGAAGGATCTGAGTGTAAGAGCATAGTTATCCTCCAGATCTCGAGACAAGGAAATAGCTTGATGGCCCTCCTGATGCCTTGGTCGGGCTACCACCCCTAAGAAGGATCTGAGTGTAAGAGCATAGTTGCCCTCCAGATCTCGAGACCAGGAAATAGCTCGATAGCCCTCCTGATACCTTGGTCGGGCTACCACCCCCAAGAAGAATCTGAGTGTAAGAGCATAGTTGCCTTCCAGATCTCGAGACCAGGAAATAGCTCGATAGCCCTCCTGATGCCTTGGTCGGGCTACCACCCCCAAGAAGGATCTGAGTGTAAGAGAATAGTTGCCCTCCAGATCACGAGACCATGAAATAGCTCGATAGCCCTCCTGATGCCTTGGTCGGGCTACCACCCCCAAGAAGGATCTGAGTGTAAGAGCATAGTTGCCCTCCAGATCTCGAGACCATGAAATAGCTCGATAGCCCTCCTGATGCCTTGGTTGGGCTACCACCCCCAAGAAGGATCTGAGTGTAAGAGCATAGTTGCCCTCCAGATCTCGAGACCATGAAATAGCTCGATAGCCCTCCTGATGCCTTGGTCGGGCTACCACCCCCAAGAAGGATCTGAGTGTAAGAGCATAGTTGCCCTCCAGATCTCGAGACCATGAAATAGCTCGATAGCCCTCCTGATGCCTTGGTTGGGCTACCACCCCCAAGAAGGATCTGAGTGTAAGAGCATAGTTGCCCTCCAGATCTCGAGACCAGGAAATAGCTCGATAGCCCTCCTAATGCCTTTGTCGGGCTACCACCCCCAAGAAGGATCTGAGTGTAAGAGCATAGTTTCCCTCCAGATCTCCAAGACTAGGAAATAGCTAAATAATCCTCATAATGTCTTGGTTGGGTTATCACCCCATATAAAATATATATATATATATATATATATAAACAGATATATATATATATATATATATAATGTTTGCTTTCGTGTGCAGGATCAAAATCACCATAATTCCTTACACGAATCTTAATTGCTGCTACAGATGCTACTCTGGAACCAGAAACAGAATAAAGTTCTCAAAAAGGTGCTTCGATTTATCATTAAGGGTAAGGGGAGCCTATACCCCGATAAGGCTACATCCAAATGAGGAGCCCAACCCCTGAACTCGGGCTACAAAAAGAAAAAGAAAAATGAAAAATTGATAATGGCAAAACAGGGTGCCCACCCCCTTTTCCGGGCAATCAAAAACAAGTCATCCGCTTCAAGCTTTGGGACTCTCATGGCTCCCCTCCGCTGGCCCTCCTCCTGCCTGCTGATCCTCGGCATCAACCCCCTCTATAGGTAGCTGTCCATCTGGTTTATCCTCGCAGACCGCTCTTCCATCTAGAGGCTCCATCGGATGATCAGCTGGATCTTCCTCCAATACTTCATTAATTACGTCCATAACCTCATGAGGGACAGCCGCGTCAAGAAGGGCAGCCAATGACCCCATCTGGCTCTTGTCCACCTCCATCTCTGTTAAAGGGGGTTCCTCAGATGGGCTCCTAACCTCTTCACCAGCTCCCGATTGGTCCTCCTCGGATCGAGAAGACATCACTTTGCTGGAAGACTCCCCAGGACCCGAGGTGATAAAGGAAGGAAGATGGAATGAGGGGTCTGACTGAGCTTGCTGCTTCCTAGTTCCTGCCAGGCTAGAAGGGACCACCTTGTAGCCCTCAGGGCGAGATAACTCGGCAGCTTTGAGCATTATTTCCTGTCTATCCCAGCCCGTAATAGACGATAAATCAAAAGGAGGAGGAAGAGCCTCCGCGGCCTGAAAGGAAGCATAAAAATACCCGTCACTGAAGGAGGTCTCTGCATCAGCTTGCAGCATGGCCACCTGAGTAATCAGAGACTGGTTCTCGAGGTCCAGCTTCTTAGCCTCAGATCTCCAGGAATCCCGCTGCCTAGCCCACCGGAGAGATTGAAGACGCTCCTGATCGAAAGATTGCTTAGTCCTTTCATGATCGCAGCGAAGCTCAGCCATCTCGAGCTTGATTTTTCCCTGGCTGGAAGTCACCTCTTCCACTAAAGACCGAGCCTGCTTGAGCAGTTCCCCAGCTTTCTCGGCTTCAGCCTCGACTTTTGCAGCCCGATCACGGAGGAGGGCTACCTGCTGGCCCATCACGACATTAACCTTAAAGGCCTACAAATACAAAACCCGAGTTAGAAACTGGACAAATTAACAAAAGTAGCATGAAGGAAATACAATTACCTCAGCTAAAATAGCAGACCCCTTGGTTATAAGGACGTCCATAGGCATGGAAGCCATCTGAGAGATCCCGCCACCCGGACAGGACGCTATGAACTGCTCCAGGACCTCATCTTGTCGTGTCGAGCTCGACTGAGGCCGGGAGTGACTGGAAGGAGCCTTCACGACACCTTTCCTAGAAGCGACATCTTTCCCAGAAACCTCTGAGGCTTTGGTTGTTGGAAGCGCAGCGGAATCAGGTGTTTTAGTCGAAGGGGTAGCGACTTTAGCGGCCACTGCCGAGGGGGCAGAAACAGCCGGGCCAACCACCTGGGGAGCTTTACCCAAAGCCCGAAAAGCTCGTGAGGCAAGAGTAGCCATCTTAGACCCAGCCAGAGAGATAGAAGAAGCCAGGGTAGGTTCGGCCCTAGAGGAGGGAAGAGAAGCTCCATCTTGAGGAGAGCGTGAGACATGACGGGTGGCCGGCTCCACGACAAAAACTGAGAATAAACAGATTAAAAAAAAGAAAATGTTAGAACCAAGCTAAGTAATAAAGCGAAGCAAAGCAACACAAGGATACTTACGAGGAATAGCGTCTGAAATCCGCAAATACTTGTTCACCCTACGAGGGTCAAAAGCTTCAGTAGTAGGGAACTTCGGATTCAGATAATTCCGGGCTAGAATAGCCTTTAAGACGGCTTCGGACTCGGAAGGAAGGGAGTCCCGGTCCCAGGAGGGCTTGTCATTGAAAGCTGTAGGAACCTCGAATTCATGCCCTCCGATGAAAATCGAGCTCCCCCAGTCATCCCCCGCCAGGATCCATTCTTCTTTCCACGCGGGATCCTTCTTCGAGGCACCAGGAACGATGAAATTAAGCTTATTCTTTGCCTTGGCATAGAACTGGCCTCAAGGAGCCCCAGACAATCTCCCAATCTGGAAGAGATAAGCCAGCTCCTCTGCACCTGGCTCCCTAGTCACTTTACTCATCTGGCATTGTTCCCTCCATAATACAAGGAAACCAATCAGATGCCTCCAGAAGCCAGGAGTCAACTAGAGGGGAGCGAGCTGGATGGCGTTGAGAGCCTGTCGAAGGGTCGGATGGAGGGGAAGCCTGACCCCGTTCTCAAGAGCGGCCACATGAATCGGAAGCACCCCTTTAGGGGGGATTGAAAAACTCGAAATTCTTAGGAGGCACCGAGATGGACACACTGTCGGGGATGCCAAACTTTGACCTCAAGCGGTCATTTGACACCGGGTCAACGGTGGAATCTGGAACAACCCAAAAATCTTAGGGAGGGAGCCTCTCCCCAAAGAGACCCGAAGCCGAGATTCGACGCTCACCCACAGCACCACCGACCGTTTCTTTGTTGGAGTCATCATCGACGATATCTAAAGGGTGGTTGGGATGGTTGGAGAACCCAGTCCCGATAGATACATTCCTACTTGACCGCCGACGTTGTGAAGTGGGCGGGGAATCGTAGCCGTCAGAACTCCTCCTAGCCCGCTTCCACAGAATAAGACTGACGACCTCCTCGCCGTCGAATATGGAATCAGTTGAGTCACGGCTATTTTTTGACATTATAGAAGACGAAGAATGAAGAAAGAAACAAGCTCGGAGGAAAAGCTATGGATATATTTCTCAGCAGAAAGTTTTTAGCTCGAAGAGATGTGAGGAAGATGAGGAGGAAAACAGACATATATGTAGGCAGAAGGGCAACATCACCGAGATATTCATCTGGTAATGGTAAAAAAAATCGATTACGGTAACGTAACCGGATTAAACTCGAAAGCGGGCTAATCATCTCATGCCACATCACTTACGTAGTTAAGAGGATGATCTCCCCAAGATTCTGGTAACGGTAAAAAATCTCGGGGACTTGCCGTAACGCAATTAGATTAATTCAAAGATAATTAGTCGGTTCGCAACACGTCATTCAAATGAAGAAATTTCCCCAATATTTCGGTAACGGTAAAAAGAGGAAGATTTCCCAAATAAAGAAAAAATCTGAGCCTTAACCCCGAGCTCGACGTCTGGTGTTCAAGTTAGAGGGGACTTCTGTTAATAGCCAAAATTGGCTAAGGACCAAAGGGAAATTTTCCACCTCCCAGACCTGGTTCCATACCCGAGAGTTTCACCAGGAGACCTCTCAATCCAGAGCCGAGCTACTATACCATCCCAGAAACAAGGGAAGGCTCTGGAAACATCTGGGATAGAGCTCGGACCCGAGAGCTTCCACCAGGAGACCTCTCTGTCCAGAGCCGAACTGCGATACCACCCTAGGAACAAGGACGGGCTCCGAAAACATCCGGGATAAAGCCCGAAACGATCAGATCTAGCCCATATCACCAAAACTAGAAGCTCCCCGAAGTCGAGGTCATCTTGCAAGTGCTCCAGAGACTCATCTACACCTCGATTGTCACAGAAGAATGTCCCTAAAAGGCCGTGAGATCAGTCGAAGCCACACCTAGCTTCAAAAGGTCAGTCGAGGCCACACCTAGCTTCGAAAAGGTCAAGGGAAGCCTGATTTGGCTCAAAGCTGGATGAAACTTCTCAGATATCAAGGTCGAAATACTAATCAACCTCCCTGGTTGACGCACCACACCATATCGTCATATCCAACGACCTCCATAAAGGATCATACTGAAAGGATACGAGGAATGCATTGAATCATATCTAGAAACGTTATCTGCATGCAGAATGAGTAATAAAATCCAAAAAAAGGAAACAAACTGATCTCCACCACGATACTCTCAATTCGGGCGTCAATCCAAAAGTCAATGACATTAACACAAGAAATCCCGCCCGATAAGGAGGAGACTGAGAAAATCAAGGGAGAATCAGTCTATTGACCTACAAACTATGTATAAATAGAAAAGAAAAGAAATGAAAGAGGAGATTACTATTCGATAGGCATACGAATAACAATCGACCATTCCCCAGAGAGAGTTGAGAGAAAAGAGAGAAGAATCTTTGTATTTGTATACCATGCATGTCCAATAAAAACATTCTTGCTTACTTGTCACTTTATAAATCACTGTTACATATATAATGAATTTTGGCCACCATCTACGTGGTAGTGGTCTCAAGGGCGTTAACTGAGATTTCTCATCCCGAGTAAAATTTCCGTTAACAAAACTAAAAATAACTAATAAACTAGTAGTATTAAAACTAATCTAATCACTACTACGCACACCGATCCCCGGCAGCGGCGCCATTTGATGGGAAGGTTTTTGCCGTCAGAAAACCGTCCGTCAAAATAATTTATAAAACCTATGCGATGCGTTCACAAGTAGAATACAAGTAAAGCAGTAAGCACGGGTGTCGTCCACTGAGATCGGGGTAGCGGTGATAAGATTAGGATTAATATAACTAGCATGCATAAAAGTAAAGTGATGGTGAATGAAAATGCTATATAAACTAAACTATGAAAGCAAATAAAATGGGATGACAACGGAGTGATGAATGAATGATGATGGAACTATGGAGTTGATGGACTCGTAAGTGAATATTGGGGCAATTGCAACAAACTCTCAATTAAGCACGTTTTGACAAATGTAACCAACCTAGGGTGTATAAAGTTGGTATATATCTATAGCAAGAGGTCAACCTAGGGTGTATAGCGAAGACCTCCTACTAGAGATTGATCCCTCCTAAGCAACCAACAGTGGCTAGTTACTCAATTGGGACTTGTTCCATGAATGCTCATCTATCTAGCTATGACTCAACCTATTACTAATGTAGCCATCCTAGGATGTATAGTGATGGCTTCCAATTCCCTCACAAGTGGCCGACCTAGGGTGTATAGTGAAGGCCACCCGTTTGAGATTGGATAAGGCTTTAGGTTATCAACCGAATTCTACTCGAAGGTTAGTTCTCGTAGAATCACTAAAGTAGCCAACCTAGGGTGTATAGTGGAGGCTTCTAATTCTCTCACAAGTGGCTAACCTAGGATGTATAGTGAAAGCCACTAATTCAAGATTAGATTAAGGGCATGGTTATAGAGCCGGATTTCCAGAAATCCTTCCATTCAATGGAGCATTAGACAACCTAATTGCCTACTCAAGTAATCCAAATCAACATGCAAAGAGGGTGTATCCAAGCAAGTCAATAATGGAAATCAATATAAGCAATGGAATGAAATATAGAGATAGAATGAATATAACACATATAGTTCATTTACAAAGCCCAAAATATCCATCAAACAAATAACATCAACCCCATAGTGGGGTATTTTAGCTACTCATGTTCTATTACAAACAAATAAACTAAGAGAGAGTGTAGAGAGAACCCTTGAATATTGATCTCCTTCCTTGAAGCTTGAATCCAAGTCTCCTAGTTGCCTTTGATTGAGTAGAGATGGTTTGGATGATAGGGAGATGTGTTTCTAGCTTAGACTACAAGTGTTGGGAGGTATGGTGATCATTTGGTTCGTTCCCATCCTTTTCTATTTATAAAGGATGGAAAAATAGGTCACTTAAGCTTGAAACCAAAAACTGCCGCGCGAATAGTGCGGGTGGAGTGCGGGTGAATTACCCGCACTGTAAAGGTTTTCTTCATCTTCAGTTCTCTGATCTAGGCAATAGTGCGGGTGGAGTGCGGTTGGATTACCCGCACTTTACCCGTACTTTATCTGTCAGGTATGAATCAGCTCCTCTGTCTTGAGCAATAGTACGGGTGAAGTGCGGTTGGATGACCCTCACTTAACCTGCACTTTATCTTTCCTTCATGATTCAGGTCCCGGATGTGGGAAGGAGTACGGTTGGAGTGCGGTTGTGACCCGCACTTTACCCGCACTGTAGAGCTGGTTACGATCCTTTGTCTTTCCTTTTGCCCCTTTTCTGCCGGAACCACTACAACTAGCTTCTAACACCAGAATTACATCTATTGCCTGCAATTAGCACCAACAAGCCTATTAGACATAAAAGACATAAAATATATAGAAAATACACTCAAGAAAGAGACAAAAGAATAGGAATGAGGGCCGAAATATACAACAATTTAGGCACGTTCAGCGCTCTCCTAATTCTGTGAGGAAATAGGATTTATTGTCCATTAGAGAATCAATGGTACTTAAAGGATATATGTAATTAGAGGGGTATAATGGACATTATGACCCAACTTTATTTATGAACTACTGTGGAGGATCACACCATCTGTAATAGCTATATCGATGGACACCGAGTTGTATTGGTCTGTGTAAAAACATATGCAGTTGAGAGAGTGGAGCTTCGGGTTTTTAGTGGAATAACACCGGAGTTAATAATCAAGGAATATTAATTAAAGAGTTTAATTAATGATTCTAAGGATTATTAGAGCTCAAAATATTGTGGGTCCATTAGGTCTCCTTGCTAGCCCGATCGATTTAGGTAAGAAGAGTCACAGTTAATTAATTGGATTGTCCAATTAATTTTGTTACAAAAGTGACACGTATTCATTCAGGGATTAATTGAATAATGAGATTATTTAATTAATATATTAATAATTAAATTAATTAAATAATTAGATTATTTAGTTAATGAATTAATGATTATGAATTATTAATTAATTATTAATTGGAGGTTGCAGGTTCAAATCATAACTGAGACATAAAATAATTATATGATTTTATTCTTAGTTAGGAATAGTATTTAAGTTTAAGTCAACTAGGGTTATGTGGGAGTTAGAATCATACTCTACCTATAACACTTAAATACTAATTATCTTTTAAATATATGGAGATATATTTGGAAATGGAGATATATTTGGAAAGAGATAATGGTCTAGTTTGAAAATTATATAGGGATATATTTAATATAACTAGATAATAATAAAAAATAGAAAAAGCTGTTAATACAATCATTTTTCTATTTTTGTTGAACTTGATTCACGCAACAAAGAGAGAGCACTAGGCATGACGCAAGTTCGGTTCGAACCGGCGAACCGAACCGGAACCAACATCACAAAATCGAAACCGAACCGTAAAAAACGGTTCCGGTTCTGAAAACCTGACCAGAACCGGACCGGTTCTGGTTCTGGTTCCGGTTCCGGTTCCTTAAGGGCCGGAACCGGCCGATTCCCACCTAATTTTTTTTTATTTAAATTTTTTTTTAAACCGTTGGGCCCTCCAACGGTGAATTTTTTTCTTTTTCATTCTATAAATACCACCCCCTCATATTATTTTTTCCCATCCCAATTTCCTCAATTCTCTCTAATTCTCTATAATTCTCAATTCTCTCTCAATTTTCAATTCTCCAATCTCCACACTCCTCTCCTAGACCAAGAGTCCAAGTTTCCAATTTATATTATTTGCAATTACTAAGTTTGTAAGTTTCCAATTTATTTTATTTACAATTTATCTATTTCCAATTTATTTTATTTCCAATTTATTTAATTTACAATTAGTTAATTACTAAGTTCTCAATTTCATTTATTTACAATTTATTTTATTTGCAATTACTAAGTTTCCAAATTACAATTTATTTTATTTGCAATTTATCTTGTTTGCAATTTTATTTATTTGCAATTCATTTTATTTACAAATTGCAATTACTAACTACTTGTTTCCAACCATTTCATCATTTATTTTTGTTAATTTTTTAACATTTTTTGTTCAAGAAATTTTACAATTCAATTTTTAAAATGGCAAGTGGAAGTGGTGACGGTCCTAGATGTTCCATTTCTATGAAAGGTAAGGGTCGTATGACCAATAATCTTGGTCATGACGACCGTGCCTATCACTAGTATTTACAACATCAAATTTATGCCGAAGACCTAGGTCTAAACTTTCCTCAATCTCATCCCTCTCTAAGAATTTCTGAACCCGATCCCAATGCCACCCCTCATTTGACAAGCCAATCAGAAAACATGCCTGATCTTGGCCATGATGTCGATAGGGCCGATGGGCTTGATGATCCCAACCCCTCTTTAGATTTTGATTTTGATCCACGTATAGAGGAAAAGTTACCGAAGCAGGTCAAATCTGATCTCTTCATACAACATATGAAGAAAGTTACACAAGAAGATGGAAACACTATAGTCATTTGCAATTACTGCAAAAAAGTATTTAAATGGCATAAATCTGGAGGATATGGCACATATCGGAAGCATATAACAAATGCACATCCAGACGCACAGGCCAAATCGAGTTCACAAGCTCAAATTTTCAGGTACGCTATCCCTAACCAACAATTATTTAAATATAGTGATGCAAAAAATAGAGAAGAATTAGCTAGAATGGTTGCAGTTGAACACTTATCATTTAGTTTTGGTGAAAAGGTTGGTTTTAATAAATATTGTCAACGAGCATTAAATCCTGCTGCATGTCGTATTCCTAGAACCACGCTCACAGAAACACTTGAAAAGATTTATGAAAAAGAAAAGGAAATGTTGACAAATTTTTTTGAACAATATAATGGTTGTGTTTCCTTATGTGCCGACATATGGAGTGACCATTGGCGAATGCATTCATACATAGGTGTCACTTGCCATTATATGGATAATGCATAGACTATCCAAAAAAGAATTCTTGCATTTAGAGTTTTAGATGATAAACACACTGCTACTAATATTTTTAGACAGCTTAGAATAATTTTTGCAGAGTATAAAATTGATAACAAAATTTTTGCAATTGGTTTTGATAATGCTTCTAACAATACCACTGCTATTCTTGCTTTAATTGAATTATGCAAACTTTATCTTGGTGGTAAATTTTTTCATCAAAGATGTGCATGCCATGTTTTCAATTTATGTGTTCAAAAAGGATTAAAAACCCTTGAGCAATTTATTCAACCTATTAAAGATGCCCTCTATTTTTTGTGGAAACATCCTAATGTAATGAAAGCATGGACAGCATATTGTAAACAAAATGGTAGGCGTGTCATTAGATTTCCTC
Organism: Dipteronia sinensis; assembly: GCA_033220585.1. Taxonomy (NCBI): domain Eukaryota; kingdom Viridiplantae; phylum Streptophyta; class Magnoliopsida; order Sapindales; family Sapindaceae; genus Dipteronia; species Dipteronia sinensis. The sequence goes on from CM065637.1 coordinate 33,006,840, forward strand.
GTGCTGTTCCAACACGTTGTAATTCTACTTATAAATTGCTTGCTAGAAGTTATGAATATAGGGATTTATTAGTTACTTTTATTCAATATCATGTTAGTCACATTAATATTTATCAAAGTCATTGGGATGTTTGTAGCAATGTTTGTGGTTTGTTAAAAGTTTTTTATAATGCTACTAACAATTTATCAGGTATTTATTATCCTACAACTAATTTATTTATTATTTAGAGTCTTAATATTGCTGGTCCATTTTCTCATTGTGAATCCGACTTACAATTACATGAGTCTGTTACTGCTATGAAGGAAAAATGGTTAGAATATTATAAGAAGTTTCCAAATATTTATTTGATTGCCATGTGTTTTGATCCACGTTGTAGACTAGAAAGTTTGTCTGATTATCTATCTGCTTATTATGAAAAAGGTTTAAAAATACATTATGATGTTGATATGTGTTGTGCTAGGGTTAAGAAATTATTGTATGAATTATATGATGAATATCTTAGAGTTTATGGTCCATCACTAAACATAGATGTTCCACAAACTCAAAATGTATCTCGTTCCTCATCATCCTCTGGATTTATTAGTTTAGGCTATAATCTTTTATCCAAAAAAACCAAAAAATTGCGAGGTTCTTCTTCATCAAGCTCCACCACATATTCCGAGCTTGAATCTTATCTAAGTACCTCTTTTGAGTTCATAGAAGACACTGAAGTTAAACAATTTGATATCCTACACTGGTGGAATGAGCATGAAAGGTACTTTCCATCACTAAACATAGATGTTCCACAAACTCAAAATGTATCTCGTTCCTCATCATCCTCTGGATTTATTAGTTTAGGGTTTAATCTTTTATCCAAAAAAACCAAAAAATTGTGAGGTTCTTCTTCATCAAGCTCCACCACATATTCCGAGCTTGAATCTTATCTAAGTACCTCTTTTGAGTTCATAGAAGACACTGAAGTTAAACAATTTGATATCCTAAACTGGTGGAATGAGCATGAAAGGTAATTTCCAATCTTTGCTATGATAGCCAAAAATATCCTTTCAACACCAGTTTCTACAGTGGCGGTGGAACAACAGTTCAGCACCGATGGGAATATTTTAGACCCAACACGTTCCCTTATGAGTCCGAAATCACTTCAGATGCAAGCTTGTGTCGAAGATTGGACGAAGGCACAATATCGACAATAAGAAATCGATCAGGAGGAATAGTACGATTTCTTTAAAGATGACAAACCGGCTGAAAGCCGAACTAATGATCAAGGTAATGATTAGTCTCCACTCTCCACGCCATCTCCAAAGTCCAACCTGCAATAAAAGGTAAGAGAACTATGTGGCATTTGATTCCTCTAAACCCTTAAGAGGATACGTAGGCAACCTAATTGTGGTAAAAATTAAGTGCAAGGCCAATTTTACATTATTTAGGTTCATTTTAATTTAAAATTTCAATTTGTCATTTATTTATTTTATTTTATTTCGTGGGTAAATAACCCAATAAAATATATTTTCAAATTACAATTTTACACAGCTAATGTAATAATGTTGTTATGATATAAGATTAAAAAAAAGAAAAGAACCGGAACCGGCCCGGAACCGGAACCGGCGTCGAGTCTAGAGAGAACCACACATATATGTAAAAGTGTTTGTATTTGATACAAATAGGATGGCGTGAATCAATAAAATTTGATTAGATGAAATTTTAGTGGGCACGTGAAAAGAAAAAGAGACCTGGTCTCTTAATTTTTTTTTAATTTTTTTTTTTTGATATTGATTCAACGCAAATCATGTGCACAAGAGATATATTGATCAACGCAAATCTAAGTGTGTTGCAAGTGTTTCACAGTGTAGGAAAAGAAGTTGTTTCTTCTTCTTCATTCTCTCTGAATTCTCCATTCAAATTCCTGAGACCGTGCCGCGTCCACATGTAGTTATCAGTCCCGGGATATAGCGAGGAAGATCGGTGGTACAGACCAGGAGCATATCGTAAAGTAAAAGAGCCTTCAAACGTTGGTAAGGTTCTAAGTTTTCTTTTAATATATTGAATACAATTTCTAGAGTTTACATATTGTATGTATTTGTTTTGGAAAAATAATTATGATCCTAAGTTCACTGGTTCCAGATTTATTATGATCTGTGTTGTGATAAAATTTTGTAAATTTACTCGCAAGCGCACGAGTCTATTATAAAATAGCTTATGCGGAGTACGGGGTCAATCCCACGAGGACTGATGAAAAACTAATCAAATCTAAATTTAATCTAATTCTAATCAAGTTAACGAAAGGTGAATTTTTGAATTAATTAAAACTATAAAAAACTAAATTAACATGCAACTAAATTTAAAACTAAATTAAAGAACTAAAATTGCAAACTTTACTCAATGGAAGAAAATTCTGAGGTTCGGAATCCACCGTTATCAACAATGCAACGTTTTACTATTCAAATTATTAATTCCCAAGATTATGAGTAGCAATTTAGAAATCAATCCAATGGTTTTTCAAGATTTATCAATTAAGTGCTTAAAAATTAATCTTTTGTAAATTCTTTATTCCAATTGACTTAATGTATAAGACCCAAGTATTACATGTATCCAATATTTGAAAAACATATAATCAAGGCTCTTAATTCAAGCATTAAAACACAAAGCCCGATTAATAAAATCAATCATAACTACCCAAAATACTTGATATTAAGGGTGAAACAATTTAATTAATATCAATCAATATAAAATAAGAATTATAAACATTAAAAACAATTTGGGAATTATAATAAATAGCCAAAACAATCACATTGTCAGTAAGGTTTCATCCTACACCTCAGAAATAAAATTAGAAACACATAATAAAATCAAGAACAAAAATTGGATTAAAACCCCGCATGACAACAACTGCGAGTTTGATACGAATCTGAGCCAAGTCAGAACCAATGTTTGCCCACAAGAATCCCCAACAGCTCACACTTTTTTTCTTCACGGCTCATGCACAAAAAAATTCCTCTTTGAATTTCCCACTGCTGCGCACAAAGCCACCGAACGACGCCTCCCTTTTCTTGTTTTTTTTTTCTTTTTATATACCAAGCGGTCCCCTCTGTTTGACCTAGTTATTTTTTTTCTAATTTTTTTATATTTCTTTTTTTCAAAATGCACACCAATCTTCTTCCTTTCTCTATGGACTTGGGCATCACTTGTGGTCTTTGAATTGGGCTGATGTGAGACTTTAATTATGGGCTTGAACTTTGGCTCTTTGAATTGGGCTTGATTTGAATTTGCTTTTGGGCTCCAAAAAAAATCTTCTTTTAATCCAAGTTAATTTAATATTGTAAAATGCTCCAATTAATTCCAATTTCAAACTCAATTGCTTTTTATTCCTGTTTCACCAAAATGAATCTAAGTAAAATAAAACTAATATAAAATTGGACTATTAAATCTATTTTTAGGAGCAATAAATATATATATATATATATATATACATATATATGCTCATCAAATACCCCCAAACCTAAATTTTGCTAGTCCTTGAGCAAAATAAAAACAAAAACTAAGAAAACTAAAAAATAAAATCCTAACTAAACCTAAGCTAAGCAACTTCCTAGGGTTTTGTCTCTTGAGGGTTTACCAGCTATGATACCCACAAACATATTTACGCAAAAACCAATTAAATCAAGATGCAACTCAGATGCGAATAAAGACAAATGCATGCTAAAGCCACTGAATAAAGACTAAAATTATGCCAATTATTTGAATACATCACTAGTTTGATGAAAAGCCCAAACTCAAGACACTCTAGCTTCAAAAACACAGTTGTCAAATGCCGTAGATGTAATTCGCTTCGACTCTAATTCTCACAAGATGTCACTCATATTTCACACAGAACCTAGGCAAATACACTCATCAAGCATATGCGAATGGAGTTTATGCACAAGAAATTTCAAATTATTATCGCATATGAATATATAATATCGAAAAACGCTTGAATTTATGCAAAGGATCTCATGAATGGAATCAGACATTAAAAACAAGATAGAGCACATGTTTCATTTACTCTTAACTCAGTATTCCCAAAAGATCAATTAGGACTTTAATTTGGTTGTAATGGGGGCCATTGGGCGAAGGTTAAGAAGAACAGGAAAAAGGTAAGAAACAAAACCTGGGACCATATCGAGAAATTCTTCTGAAAATCTTCAATACTCGGTTGAATTTCTTTGAGCTTTGTCTTCATTTAACTTGCATCTAGGTGTCTTGAAACTTTCACGAACATACTCTTTCCCTTTCTCACTTTCATTAGATTCATCATCTCATTCATTCTTTTTTTTTCTTTTTTTTTTGACTTTTTTTTTAATTTTTTTTTGAATGAGATGAGAATTTATACATCAATTTCATAATTTCCAACACCTCTCATACATTTCTTAAGTATAGCTTCTTTATTTTGCCATATATGTATATTTCACAATTCACCATTTTTTTAAATTCATGTGTCTTCGAACCCTCTTCACTCTTCTTCATCACTTCCTCAATATAATCCCAAGCTATAAGGTATGACTAAATATTAAGGCATATTGGGTTTTCAATTAATGTGGGTGATGAAAGAAAAAGGCTTATAGTGTTTGGCTTCAAAATTGGCTATGGAGCACACACACAGGGTAGGAAATATAAGGCCTTTTTAAGTGAGTTTAAGCATAGATTGCCTATGTAACTTCTATTGGTTCAACAAAATCAAGAGCAATTCCACATGTGATATCTTTTTATGATGAATGTTCTTCAATATCCAATGCATAACCTATTGAGATCAATTTCTAATTCTAAGAACCTGAAAAGTGTTTAGGAGTAGAAACAAACAAACCCTCTAATATGTTCGCTTTCTGGCTTAGTAAACTCACAAGGGTAGTCTCCACTATTAATCATGGCAATTCAACTAAGCATCCTATCTACCATCACATCAAGAGCATGTCATAATTTTGTAAAAATGCAATGCAATACTCTAAGTGGCAAGACGTTAGTATAAGCTCAGTGATTAAAGCATACACTTACATCTCTAAAGGCAAACCTAAGAGCATCTCGAACTTGGTTATTTTGCAAAAGATAGACTCAAAAAAAATTACTATATATATAAAAATATGAAACCAACTTCTTTTGAAAATTATATCCCCACCCCCAAACCTATTGTAAACATTGCCCTCAATGTTTCCTAAACATAATAACCACAAATGCACATGCACATGGACATAACAAAAGATTTAGGAAATAAGAGACAATATCAAATAGTAAGGGAGAGATCACACCTGGTTGGTTCCGTAATGCCCTCTAACTAAAAGAAGATGAAAACATAATTACTCATAGAAAAGAATTAGCATGAAAATAGAAAAAGAAAGAAAAGGAAAGGAAAGAAAAAAAATTACACAAAAAGAGAACTGGACACATACAAATGCAAAATCATGTTAACAAAAATTGGCAATTGCCAAAGCAACACTGGACAGCAACAATTAATAAATAAAATAAAATAAAATAAAAACTCAAAACAATATGTATATTTCAAAGGCAAACGAGACAGCAACATCTAAAAATCAAAAGTAAGGAAAACAAAAATAATAAACACTAAACTATCAGACACTAAACAGAAAACAATAGAAAAAAAAAATCAAAACCTAAACTAAACACAAAATCAATCCTGATAAATAGGATCATCCAACAATGTTTCCTCCACTTCTCGACTCCTCAACTCTAAGAATGGTTTCAACCTTTTACCATTGACTTTAAAAACATCACCGTTCTCAGGATTCCTTATTTCAACAGCTCCATGAGGAAAAACATTGTGAACAATAAATGGACCTGACCACTTAGAACGTAACTTTCCAGGAAATAGATGCAAACGAGAATTGCATAACAGGACTTTTTGATCGGGTATAAAGTACATCCTAAGAATATTCCTATCATGAAAAACTTTCATTTGGTCCTTGTACCGTTTAGCACGTTCGTAAACATCATTCCTAATTTCCTCCAACTCATTAAGTTGTAATTTCGTGAGAGTACCTGCTTTGTCAGAATCAAAATTCAATTTCTTAATGGCCCAATAAGCTCTATGCTCTAACTCTAGAGGTAAGTGACATGCCTTGCCATAAACAAGTCGATAAGGAGACATTCCAATAGGGGTTTTGAAAGCAGTACGGTAAGCCCACAGCATCAAAAAGTTTTAAAGACCAATCTTTTCTTGTTGGGTTAACCATTTTTTGAAGAATATTTTTAATCTCCCTATTAGAAATCTCAACTTGTCCACTTGTTTGTGGATGGTGGGGTGTGGCAACTTTATGCGTAATGCCATATTTTTTCATTAACTTCTCAAATGCCTATTACAAAAGTGTTTTCCTCCATCACTAATGATTGCACGAGGTGTACCAAAATGAGAAAATATGTTTTCTTTCAAAAATTGTACCACCACCTTGTGATCATTAGTTCTACAGGAAATTGCCTCTACCCATTTGGAAACATAATCTACAGCAACAAGGATGTATAAATTGCCAAAAGAATTAGGAAATGGACCCATAAAATCAATACCCCACACATCAAATAATTCAACAATAAGAATCAGATGTAAAGGCATCATATTTCTAAGAGTAATACTCCCTAATTTTTGACATCTCTCACAGGAACTACAATATGCATGTGTATCTTTGAATAAATTTGGCCAATAGAAACCACATTGCAGAATTTTTGCAGTGGTTTTCTTTGGACTGAAGTGACCTCCACATGCATGATCATGACAAAAAGACATAATATCTCTCTGCTCACTTTCAGGAACACATCTCCTAATTATCTGGTCAGGGTAATACTTAAACAAGTATGGATCATCCCAAAAGAAATATTTAACCCTAGATAAAAATTTGACACGATCTTGTTTAGTCCAATGCGTAGGCATTTGACCAATAACAAGATAGTTAACAATATCGGCATACCAAGGTGGCTGGGAAACAACCATAAGCTGCTCATCAGGAAAAGACTCTCTAATAGGCAGGGACTCATCTATGGACTCAACAATCAACCTTGATAAATGGTCAGCTACAACATTCTCAGAACCTTTTTTATCCCTAATCTCAAGGTTAAACTCCTGTAACAACAAAATCCATCTAATGAGGCGAGGTTTGGCATCTTTCTTAGACAAAAGATATTTCAATGCAGCATGATCTAAATAAACTATAACCCTAGACCCAATCAAGTAAGACCTAAACTTATCTAGTGCAAAAACAACTGCCAACAACTCTTTTTCCTTGGTGGAATAATTGAGTTGTGCATCATTAAGAGTCTTACTAGTATAATAAATCACATGGGGGAGTCTATCAATGAGCTGCCCCAAAACAGCCCCAATGGCATAATTGGAGGCATCACACATAATCTCAAATGGAACACTCCAATCAGGTGGTCTAATGATGGGTGCATAAGTCAGCAAGGTCTTAAGCTTGTCAAAAGCTTGTAGGCATTCACTGTCAAAGTGAAAAGAGTCATCTTTGGCAAGCAAATTGCACAAAGGCCTCGAAATCTTACTAAAGTCCTTAATGAACCTACGATAAAACCCTGCATGACCTAGAAAAGATCTAATTTCTTTCACTATCCTAGGAGGTGGGGGACTAGAAATCAAATCAAATTTTGCCTTATCTACATCGATTCCCTCATGCGAGACAACATGCCCTAGAACTATCCCTTTCCTAACCATGAAATGACACTTTTCCCAGTTAAGCACAAGATTTTTTTCTTTACACCTCATTAATACTAAAGCTAAGTTGTGTAGACACTCATTAAAACTAGATCCAAACACTGAAAAGTCATCCATGAACACCTCTAAGAAACGCTCTACCATGTCAGAAAATATGTTCATCGTACACCGTTGAAAAGTAGCAGGTGCATTGCATAACACAAAGGGCATGCGACGGTAGGCAAAGGTACCAAAAGGACAAGTGAATGTTGCCTTCTCTTGGTCCTCAAGTGCTATGGGAATCTGGTTATAACCGGAATAACCATCAAGAAAACAATAAAATCCATGACCTGCTAACCTTTCTAACATCTGATCTATGAAGGGAAGAGGAAAATGGTCTTTCCTAGTGGAGGCATTTAACTTACGGTAGTCAATGCAAACACGCCACCCAGTTTGCATTCGGGTGGGGACTAACTCATTATTATTGTTCTTGACTACCGTAATACCAGACTTTTTGGGCACAACCTGAACAAGACTCACCCAAGCACTATCAGAGATTGGGTAAATGACACCCACATCTAAGAGCTTAATCACTTCAGCTCTCACAACCTCTTTCATGTTAGGGTTGAGTCTCCTTTGGGACTCACATGAGGGTTTGACATTATCTTTTAAATGAATCCTATGCATGCACACTGATGGACACCCTTAATGTCAGCTATTGTCCAACCTATGGCTTCTCTATGCTCCCTAAGTACACTAATGAGCTTAACTTCCTGTTCTTTTTCTAAATCAGAAGGTATGATAACAGGCAAGGTCTCAGAATTCCCTAAAAACACATATTTCAATGTATCAGGGAGAGGTTTCAATTCTAACTTAGGTGGTTTCTCTACAGATGGGAGAGGTATGGACTCAGAAGGTGGAAGATGTTCTATTTTGGCTTTCCATTTGTCAGTATTCATAAGTGGGGCAGATTCTAACAAAGAATTCACCTCACTAATTATATTGTCATCATTGAAATCCATGCCAAAATGAGCTAGACATCTCTATAAAGGATCATCATAGGATGAATGCCTAAAGGAATCATGGACAACACTGTCAATAAAATTAACCTCACATAGATCATCATGATCTGGAGGTTGTTGACACACATTGAACACATTGAGTTCTACAGTCATATTCCCAAAAGAAAGTTTCATGACTCCATTGAGACAATTAATTATCTCATTAGAGGTGGCCAAGAAAGGTCGCCCTAAAATCATAAGAATCTGAGCACTAACATTCTCTACGGGTTGAGTGTCTATGACAATAAAGTCCACAGGAAAGTAGAACTTATCAACCTTGATCAAAACATCTTCTATGGTACCCCTATGAATTTTGACAGACCTATCAGCTAGCTAAAGTCTCACAGGGTGGGTCTAAGATCTCCTAATCCTAATTGCACATACACAGAATATGGCAATAAATTAACACTCGCACCGAAGTCAAGTAAGGCCCTATCAATCACATGGTACCTATAACACAAGAAATAGTAGGACATCCAGGATCCTTATACTTGACAAGAGTTTTCATTTGGAGAATGGAACTAACCTGCTCAGTCAAACATGCTGTTCTAGGAACATTAGTTTTTCTTTTCACTGTACAGAGATCTTTCAAGAATTTAGCATAAGCAGGCACCTGCTGAATAGCATCGAGACATGGGATGTTTATGCGAACTTGCTTAAACACCTCCAAAACATCACTGTATGGTGTGCCTTTCTTTAATAGGGAAAATCTCTGTGGGAAAGGGGCCCTAGGGACATAAGGTGCAGCAGGTAAATCTGGCTCTAGTGACTCTCTAGAAGTGGGTTTCTCAACTATTTTCTCCGGACAATCTAATTCAGACCTCTCAACAATTTTCCTTTCTTTAGGTACACTCACATGATTGTCTATTTTTCGACCAAATCTAAGGGTGGTAATGGATTTGGATTCCTCATGACTCCTATCAGAAATGGATCCTATCTCAAACTGACCCTTAGGGTTAGGAACTGGCTGACTGGGTAACTTCCCTTTCTCTCTTTCCCCTATGACAGTGGCTAACTGACCCACTTGAGTTTCAAGTTTCAGAATAGATTGCTGGGTTGTTTGCATAAATTGCTGCAAAGTGTCCTCTAAGGAAGGTTTCCTTTGAGGGGCAACAAAATGGGGAGAGGACTGAAAACCTGGAGGATGTGATGCATTAGGGGCAGCAAATTGTTGCCATCCATGACTCGTTAGAGGTTGGTTTTGCCTCTAAGAAAAGTTTGGGTGATTCCTCCAATTAGGGTTGTAAGTGGTAGAAAATGGGCTATCAGATGATCTCCCAAAGAATTGAGAGCATTTGCTTGATCAACATAGCTCTCTGGACATGTGGGGGATGGATTGACACACGAAGCACACCTCTCATTCCTAGCACTCATTGCATAATTCATAGTTTGACTCAAAGCTAAGGCTTCTACCTTCCTAGTGAGGTTTCCTAAGACACTTTTCACATCTACATCATCTCTCACTTCATACAACCCCACTTTCCTAGGCTTCTCTCTTTCATTGGAAAAATCCCATTGCTGAGAATTTTCAGACAAAGTTTCAAGGAATTGCCAAGCATCGGTACTATTCAAGTTCAATAATGCCTCAATATTCATCGACTCAATCATATGACGGTTAGACATAGTCAAACCGTTATAAAAATACTGCACGAGTCTCCACAGTTCAAAACCATGGTGGGGACACCTTAAAAGTAAGTCTTTAAGTCTCTCCTAGCACACATAAAATTGCTCACCCTCAGTTTGCCTAAAATCTGAAATTTCTCTCCTAAGGGCATTTGTTTTTTACATTAGGAAAAATTAGCCAAGAACTTACTAATTAATTGGTCCCAACTAATGATTGAATTAGGGAGGAAGTGAATTCAACCATGCTTTAGCCTTATATTTTAAAGAAAATGGAAATAAGCGAAGCCTAACAGACTCATCTGAGAAATTTTGGAACCTAAAGGTTGAACATATGTCTAGGAATTCCTTAACATGCATGTAAGGGTCATCTCTATCTAGTCCATGGAGTGATGGGATGAGCTGTGTAACACTAAGTTTAAGCTCAAAGTGTGTCGCCCTAGTCTGGGGCAACACAATGCAAGAAGGGTGAATATGTGTGACTGATAAAAAGTACTCCCTAAGAGGTCTCTCATCGGGTGCTACAGGTTCCCCTACTTGATTGTTGTCATTTTTTCCATCATTCAGCCATATTAAATGCAGAGTTATTAATCCTAATCAAACGATTATGTGAATCCCGTCCCTAAACACGCATAAACAAGCACAAATCCTAGCCACAAATCTCTAGTCCTACGGTCACTATTTTTTTTTTCTTCAAACAAATGAATCAAAACTAAATAAAAAAATACCAATCAAAGAAATAAAGCAAAACAAATAAACTAAAAATATATAAAACCAAAAAGAAACTCAAAGCAACAAAAAAATAAAATAAAATAAAACACACAGCTGACAACTAACAAATAAATTAATGACCAACTCACGAACAGTAAAAAGCAAACAAATAACAAATTGACACTAACAATTAAACTAACACTGATACTGTACTAACAATTGATAGAAAAAAAAAAACAAAACAGCTACCACTATTTTTTTCTTTTTTTTAATGCAAAAAAAAAAAAACAAAATAAATCCTAAACTATAACTAGCAGAAGAATCAAATAAAATCTAGATTAACTAATCTTTCAATCAGTCCCTGGCAGCAGCGCCAAAAACTTGTTGTGATAAAATTTTGTAAATTTACTCGCAAGCGCACGAGTCTATTATAAAACAGCTTATGCGGAGTACGAGGTCGATCCCACGAGGACTGATGAAAAACTAATTGAATCTAAATTTAATCTAATTCTAATCTAGTTAACGAAAGGTGAATTTTTGAATTAATTAAAACTATAAAAAACTAAATTAACATGCAACTAAATTAAAGAACTAAAATTACAAACTTTACTCAATGGAAGAAAAGTCTAAGTTTCGGAATCCACCGTTATCAACAATGCAACGTTTTACTATTCAAATTATTAATTCCCAAGATTATGAGTAGCAATTTAGAAATCAATCCAATGCTTTCTCAAAATTTATCAATTAAGTGCTTAAAAATTAATCTTTTGTAAATTCTTTATTCCAATTGACTTAATGTATAAGACCCAAGTATTACATGTATCCAATATTTGAAAAACATATAATCAAGGCTCTTAATACAAGCATTAAAACACAAAGTCTGATTAATAAAATCTATCTTAACTACCCAAAATACTTGATATTAAGGGTGAAACAATTTAATTAATATCAATCAATGAAAAATAAGAATTATAAATATTAAAAACAATTTGGGAATTACAATAAATAGCCAAAACAATCACATTGTCAATAAGGTTTCATCCTACACCTCAGAAATAAAATTAGAAACACATAGTAAAATCAAGAACAAAAACTGGATTAAAACCCGGCATGACGACAACTGCGAGTTTGATATGAATCCGAGCCAAGTGAAAACCAATGTTTGCACACAAGAATCCCTGACAGCTCACTCTTTCTCTTCTTCACGTCTCATGCACAAAAAAATTCCTCTTTGAATTTCCCACTGCTGCGCACAAAGCCACCAAAGGACGCCTCCCTTTTCTTGTTTTTTTTTTCCTTTTTATATACCAGGCGGTCCCCTCTGTTTGACCTAGTTATTTTTTTTTCTAATTTTTTTATATTTCTTTTTTTCAAAACACACACCAATCTTCTTCCTTTCTCTATGGACTTGGGCATCACTTGTGGTCTTTGAATTGGGCTGATGTGAGACTTTAATTATGGGCTTGAACTTTGGCTCTTTGAATTGGGCTTCATTTGGATTTGCTTTTGGGCCCCAAAAAAAACTTCTTTTGATCCAATTCAATTTAATATTGCAAAATACTCCAATTAACTCCAATTTCAAACTCAATTGCTTTTTATTCTTGTTTCACCAAAATGAATCTAATTAAAATAAAACTAATATAAAATTGGACTATTAAATCTATTTTTAGAGGCAATAAATATATATATAAATATGCTCATAAATATGTATAAAAATTTAAAACCTATTTCCGCTGCGTTACCAGTGAATGGGGTTCCAACAACTCGTATGATAGTAGCCTTGTTTGACAAATAAAGAGAGAGAGACTTGCGGATTGTAAAATCCTTGAAATGGATACTAGATCCTTATTGATTGAAGTCTCAAAATTGCTTTCACACACATTTTTTTGCATTCATTTTTTAAAGCATTCATGATTTCTTCATGCATATAAATTAAAGCATGTCATTCGTAGAATCATCATGTCATGGTGATCAATCATAGGTCATTCAAGATGTACTTCCAAAGTAAATTTTCCTATTCCAAATATGCATGTTTGATCATAAATAAGACATGGATTGAAAGCAAAGCAAAGTTGCACACTTATTAAAAAAACATACAAGCATATGTACAACCAATCATCTCAAACAATTAATAAAGAAGCATAAAGATTATCAATGAGCACAATGCATTATTATGCCAATATGCTCTCTTTGCTTGAGCTCCCCATATAGGGTCAATCACTAAAAACTTCAAGACAGATGACAAATCCCAATAGACCTACTAAGTAATTTGAACCTAGTTGAGTCTAAAGGTTTAGTGAACAAATTCGTTAGTTGATCATTTGTGCCAACATGTTCAAGTGCAATGCATTGGCTTTCAACTAGCTCTCTAATAAACTGATGTCTTATGTCTATATGCTTAGTTCTAGAGTGCTGAACAAGATTTTTAGAAATATTAATTGCACTCATGTTATCACAATAAAGGGTTAGAGTACCTTGATCAAATCCATAATCCACAAGCATTTGCTTCATCCAAATGAGTTGTGTGTAAGCACTCCCGGCTGCTATGTATTCCGCTTCAGCTATGGATATGGAGATAGAATTTTGCTACTTGTAAAACTGTGACACCATGTTGTTCCCTAGAAAGAAGCAACCGCCCGATGTACTCTTCCTATCATCACAATTTCCTGCACAATCTGTACCACTAAAGCCAACTAAGCTAGCATTAGTGTCAAAAGAGTATCATATCACATAGTTGGATATCCCATTCACATATCAAATTATTCTCTTCACAGAGGAGATACGGGACTCCTTAGGATCTACTTAGTACCTAGCACACACACCCATACTAAAGGCTATATCGGGCTTACTTGCAGTCAAGTAAAGCAAGCTACCAATCATGCCACTATATAGGCTCTGATCCACATTTTTCCCACTAGCATCATCGCTTCATTTCAAAGTGGTACTCATGGGTGTGTCACAGTGTTTGGCATTCTCAATGCCAAACTTCTTCACTAGGTTTTTAGCATACTTAGCTTGGGATATGAAAATCCCATCATGCAATTGCTCTATTTACAAACCTAGGAAGTAATTGATCTCCCCAACAAGACTCATCTCAATTTCATGAGACATAACATCAACAAATTGTTAGACTTTGGATTTGTTGGTAAAGCCAAACACAATGTCATCAACATAGATTTGAGCTATGAAAAGCTCATCTTTGTTGACTTTGATGAACAAAGTCTTGTTAACACTACCTCTAGAGTAGCCATTGTCAATAAGATACAGAGTGAGGCGCCCAAACCAAGCCCTCGGTACTTGTTTCAACCCATATAAAGCCTTCTTGAGGCGATAGACATGATTGGGGTAGTAAGGATCCACAAACCCCTTGGGTTGCTCAACAAACACTTCCTCTTGTAAGAAGCCATTGAGGAAGGTGATCGCTCTAAAATTGTATATATTTTGAGCACCTAAATCATACTTTTTGTGTCCGTTTATCGAACACTTGTGTGTTTTAAATATCTCTTTAAGTCCTTTGCAATTGTTATTGTTATTTTGGAGAAATTCAGGATTTAATGAAGATTATGGGAGAAAAAGAAGTTAGAATTGCATTTTTGGAGCAATCTGCAAGTTACACCTCGCAGGATAGAGTCACAGATCATGTCCAGAAGACTCTGTCATTTCGAGATGCGACATCAACCTAGAAGCACTAAACTGCAAGTTAATGCTGCGGGTTCCAACTCATATAACAAGGTAGCAGAACATAGGCAGAGAGTACTACGAGAACTCACTGTGAGATCTACCTAGCAGAAGGAGGTAGCAGCCAAACCAGATATTTTCCTGTGACAACCTACTGCGAGTTCCATCTAGCAGTTCAATTTCAGAAAAGATTGCAACTTGAGATTGCGAGTTCTTCCTCACATAAACATTACGCAAAGCAGTACCAGAAGACACTATGAGCATAGACTGCAATGTCCACATCGCAGAACCAAGTCACAGAGATAACACAAATGAAGATCTGCGAGTTACAACTAGCAGAACGGGGTGGTAGATATTTAATCGACCTAGCTGGGACATGGAATTGTGAGAACCAAGTCGCAGTTTCAACTCGCAGAAGCCATTCCACATCACCCTGCAAGTGGATTACATCCAAGACTTTTTCCCAATTATATAAACACCTTTTTCTTTCCAGAAAAAGTTTGTGTGAAAAGAGGGAGAGTACAAGAACTTTGTAGCTAGAGTTAGAAATACCCTTTTTCACAAATCACTTTACTTTGATTTTGTATTTTATTTTAAACACTTTAGTTTTACTTAAATTAGAATTAGAATCTTCTAAGTAGTGGTAAGTAAATCTACTCTTTGTCAATCAAGCAAGGTTTTGTTGAGCCAGCAAGAGGAGAGCATCAAGAACACCATGAGGTTTATTTATCCTTCTCTTTTCTTTACTTGTATTTATTTGATAATGAGTGGCTAAATCTTTTTTGTTGAGGATTTAGTGATTATATATATATATATATATATATATGTGAACGCCTTTAGTAATGATCTAGTCTATCTTTTATCTATTTTGAGTTTGTACTTGTGTTTAATATATTGACAAGTTAATTGTTGGGTATGAACATTACTTAACATCCAAGCATGAATTATTGTGCATGGATAGTTTATCTATCTCTTGGTTGACCAATCTTTAATAGTTCACACTTGAAACTCTTACATATAGATGGTTTAAGATTAGAACTTAGGTTGTGAAATTTGTTATTAGCATATTGCATCATTACTTCCTCAACATATCTTTAGAATCTTTAAACGTAGCATTTACAAGCAATTTCCTATTAGCTTAACTTTAGGTGAATTATAGTAGACCGATCACTTGAACACTTTCGAGTTCCTTGTGGGAACAAAACCCTTACTTGTGTCCGCTATACTAGACAGCGGTTCGTACACTTGCGAAGGGTTATTTAGACTCGCGCACTCCATTTTCATTCCATTTAGTTATTAGAGCACCATTAGTTTAGAGGTACGATCAGAGTGCGTCAAAAGGCACTCTTAACATCCATTTCATACAATTTGAACTTGTGCACACATGATATGGACAAGAGAAGCCTTATGGACTCAAGACGGGCAACCGGAGCAAAAGTCTCCTCAAAATCGACACCCTCAATTTGAGAGTATCATTGTGCTACAAGTCTAGTCTTGTTTCGTACAATGTTGCCATTCTTATTCTACTTGTTCCTATACACCCATTTTGTTCCAATAACAATGGTGTTCTTGGATCTAGGAACTAGAGTCCAAGCCTCATTTCTTTCAAATTGGTTTAGCTCTTCTTGCGTAGCAAGAACCGAAAACTCATCATTCAAGGCTTTATCAACCTTTTTGGGTTCAATTTGAGAGGTGTAACAAGTATAGCTAATTGACGCCTAGTCCTAACACCCTCATTCACATCTCCAAGAGTGTCATTCTTGTTGTGGAGATTCCTAACCCATTGAGCAGGTTCTTTAGAGTCCAATGATGGATCCCTATCAAGAGGTTGAATGACCTCTTCATCAAGGTTTGACTTCATACCACTTGAAGTCTCACCAATCTTCTTCAAAGAAGAATCATCAATCACAATAACCTCCTCATCATTGTCATTAGTCTTAGGCCTACTATCATCTATGACAACATTAGATGATTCCATGACACTTCTAGTTTTCAAATTGAAGACTCTATTGGCCTTACTATTTAGGGCATAGCCAATGAAAATTCCCTCATCACTCTTGGCATTAAATTTGCCAAGTTGATATTGGTCGTTAAGAATGTAGCATTTGCTTCCAAATGAGTGGAAGTAGCTCACATTTGGCTTCCTACCCTTTCATAATTCATAGGAGTTTTGCCTAGTGTCGGCCCTAAGAAAAACTCTATTTCCTATGTAGCAAGCTGTATTGACGGCCTCAGCCAAAAGATTCCTAGGCAAATTGTTGCTAAGAAACATCACAAGGGCAATCTCTTGAAGGACCATATTCTTCTTCTCTACAATCCCATTTTGTTGAGGAGTTCGAGGAGCCGAGAACTCAAGGGAAATGCCAAAGCTATTACAAAAGCTTTCAAAATAAGCATTTTCAAACTCCTTCCCATGGTCACTCCTAATTCTTTTAATGCTTTTAATGTGAGAGTTCTTCTTATTTTGAATTTTGGTGCAAAGCATTTTAAACTTTTCAAAAGTTTCAGATTTTTCTCTAAGAAAATAAGTCCATGCAAATCTAGAGAAATCATCAACACATACAAAAATATATCTCTTGCCACCAAGACTCTTGGTTTGCATGGGACATGTTCATATGTAGGAGCTCTAATGGCTCCTTGGTGGTGTGATACTTGCCTTTCTTGTGCATTCTTTTGGTTTGTTTTCCTTGTTGACAAGGTCCACAAACACCATCAATTTTCTTCCCAAGTTCGGAAAGCCCATTCACAACTTTGAACTTATCTAAGAAACTTAAATCTCGATATGTCATGTGGCCAAGCCTTTGGTGCCACAACTCAATTTGCTCACTTTTGGACACATTGCAAGAGATGATGCTAGCTTCAAGACAATAACAAGGTTTGTCCATTTGATTTCAAAATAGACCAATCATTTCTATTAAGCAAGACCGACAATCCATCATCATTAAGATGAGAAATTCTTAGAAGATTGGCTTGCAAGCCATCAACAAATAAAGCCTTTGACAATGAGGGTAATCCGGGAATGGAAATGATTCCTTTCCCTATGACTTTCTTTTTAGATCCATATCCAAAAGTGACAAATCCACCATTCTCCATGACAAGAGATTCAAAGAAACTCTTGTTTCCAGTCATGTGCCTAGAGCACCCACTATCCAAATACCAAGTATTAGACGCATTTGCCTTCAAGGAAATTTGAGCTACATGGCAAACATATTCATTACTTCTAATCCACCTAGATGATACATTTTCTTTCCTAGTGGTCATTAAATCATTGGCTCTAAATTTCCTAGGAGCATGCATTTTAGCTCTAGTCCTATTCTTTTCAATCATGCTTTTAGTTCTATGCATTTTAATAAACTTGAAGCAATTTGGTCTAATATAAGCATCAACACCACAAAAGTTACACGTAGGAATGAAGTAAGAAGTCATACCATTCCTTTGTGAGTACAAAGGGGCTTTCCCATGTCTGTGAGCTTGCTTTTGGTGTTGGATTGGTTCTCTCATCCTTTGTTGTTGAGTTGGAGAAGGTTGCTTCCTTGGTTGAACTTGCATGAATTGTTTCTTGGCTTTGTGGTATTTAGGTTGTCGGAAGTTTGCTTGATGTGCTCTCATTAGTTAAACTTGAGCTTGACTCCTTGGTACAACCTTAACTTGGACATTTTTAGAGCACTCTCCTAGTTCAAATTTCTTCCTAGGATGTTGGGGAGGAAGAGTCTCATTGATGTCCATGCTCTTGACAAACACCGTCTTGCTTGGAGTTGAGGTCTCCTTGTCATCTTCAAACCCTAGACCTCTCTCCTCACTTGGAACTTTTCCAACTCCCAACATATGGTCAAGCTTCTTCATGCTTGAAGTTATCTTAGCAATAGTTTCTTTTGCATCTTCAAGCTCCTTCTCCATCAAGGCTTCATTTCTTTTAGCTATCTTCACTTCTCCATTTAAGTGAATCACTTCAGTTGATAGCTTGAGGTTCTATTCTTTTAGTCTTTAAACCTCTTTATTTATCTTCAACCTTAAGCTTTTAAAATGCTCAATGAACCCCTCAAGGTCCATACCTTTTACATTTCCATTTGTAGAGTGAGATGAAGAGCTCTCATCACTTGAGTCAACTTCACTTTGTTTCCCTTCCTCTTGGTCATCTATTTCCTCCTTACTCTTAAGAGAGGATGCAAAGGCAATGAAATTTTCCACATGGTCTTCATCATCCGAGGATCCTCCTTTCTCTTCCAAGTCATCATTATCGCTTCATGTGGTGGCCATTGCTTTTCTTTTGTTTTTCTTCTTTAAATTAGCATACTTAGGAGCAATGTGACCATATTGTTAGTTCTTAAGTTTTGCGTTGGCGTAATTCTATATCCAAATGACATTTTCTTTGTATTGATTAGTTGTCTAGGATTTGAGGATGATCAAACTTCAAGGAAGATTGGACAACATTCAAGCAAAGTGGTGGCTACAAGAGGAACACAGCTAAGTTTCTTAGCAAAAAGGTAAATCATGACCTATTTTCTCTTGCAAGGCCTAGGCACACACATAAATTGCATTCATATGTGTCCCAGCATAGTTGTGCATAATTTGGTTTAACACAATACACACACTTATACATGTATGCACATGCATTAGACTTAAAATTGACAATTTTCATAAATTGCATGTTCTAGGATTAGTTGTAGGAAATGGCATACTTGTGTGTTCTTATATTTATTGGTTTGTGTTTATATGATAATGAACTTGATTCTGAGCTTATATAATTCCACATTGAGTTCCAATTAATTTTGTTACTCATTCATTAAATTTCAAGTTCAAATTAGGTGGTTAAGAAACTTTTAGTGATTTTATCGTATATGGTTTTCGCTATTGTTTTTCAAGTAGAATTCCATATTTTCTTTGAAAGTTGTCTTGAATACTTTTGTGAATGAGGGAGTCTCAGTTCCTAATCTGAAAACTGATCCAAAATTAGAGTTCAGAGGCCAAAAATATGGATGAAGAAAACAAGAGAGCGCAAGAGGGATGAGAGGTGCCAAGCATCTCCTCCCCGTGGAGGCGCGTGGCCTCCACGAAAAGGAAGTGTGGCTGGTCCCATGGAGCCCATGTCCCTCCACCAGAAGCTAGCATGGCAACCTCCTATTGGCTCATTTATTTTTTTCTTGTTTCCCTCCTTTAAATTCTCTTGTTCCCTTTCATTCAAGAAGAAAAAATTGAAAAACACAAGTGCAGAATTTTCTCTCCAAATTTTCTCAACTTCCAAACACCATAACTTTCTCGTTTGGAGTCGGTTTTGAGTGATTAAAATTTGAGAATCTTTGTCTACTAGTTCTCTATCATTTACACAAAAATGAAGCTGCACGTTTTTCTTGTAAGGTATTGATTTCTGTCATGTTCTTGATCTTCAAGTCTTCAATTGCCTTGGGTTTTCTTTTTATATATATGTGTGTTTGATGTGTTATCATTGATTAGAGAAATTATCTCTAATAGAGCTATTTTGAGCTTAAATTCATCAACATGTTGAGTTAGGTTTTACTAAATCTATGTTTTCACATGTTTGAGTTGTTGTATTGTGCTAGCTTCAAATCTAGGACTATCTTGTGTGTTTATTGACTTGATTTTGTTGATTGATAGTCTTCTCATATGCTAGGTCTTGTTAATTGAAGATTAAATGAAATATCATACATGATTGATGATTTAGGACTTGATTGGATTTAATTGATTATCTTGAGAATCTAAGTTCTATTATTTTGCTAGAGATGTATATTTGATTTTATCAAATTGATTCTAGCATTTTTATATGAATGAACATAATCTAGAATTTTGTGTGTGTTAGGTGTTTCACATACTCTAGGTTGTTTGTTCATGTTACAAGAATCTAGATATAATTGATTTGTGTTTTTGATGACAAATATCTAGTTCTTTATGTTTTGTGTCTAATCCACACATTTCATATGTACATCCATCATTGAGTGTGATTGCATTGTTTTTAGGATTATAAACTAGAATACATATTATTTGAGCCTATTGATTCAATTCTAGTTTCCATAGGATATATTGATCATATATACTATGTTGTGTGTGTTTGCATCATTTGCATTCACTTAGATCATTTACCTTGCAAAAGGTTGGAAGTCACATTCCTTAGAAGTTATTCTTTGGATTGTGCATTGTAAGACTTCGCTAGGATTGGGGTGATCTGGATAGCTAAGCGGTAGAAGTCACATATTTGGAGAGGGGACTTTCAACTTGTGCAAGTGGAAGTCTCAACTAGAGTCGGAGTGATTTGGATAGTTGAGCATTCTAAGACTTTGCTAGGATTGGGGTGATCCAGATAGCTAAGCGGTGGAAGTCACATGTTTGGAGAGGAGATCTTCTACTTGTGCATGGAAGTCTCGACTAGGATTGGCGTGATCTGGATAGTTGAGCAATGAGGCATCTCTTTCCTTATGTAGGGTTAAAGGGTAGATTTTTAGGTGAAGTGGTCACTTGAGAGATTGTATCTTTTTATCTTACTAGTGAAATTGTTTACCGGTGGTTGTGGTATCAACCCGTGGATGTTTCCTCTTAGGAGGTTTTACCACGTAAAAATCATGTGTTGATTTTCTCTATTCCTATCTCCTTTATTTGTATATGTGTTGATATACATCTTAGTTGATGTCTTTGTAATTAAAATTCATTGTATATCATCTTTGGGTATGTTGAAGCTTTGTGTATAAAAGCATTGTTATAACTTGAGTTTGTATCACATACTTGATGATGTTTATCTTGATTTTGTTTGAACAAGCATATCTTTATTTGAATTGATATTGCTTGTAATTGTATTTGAAGTGTGATACAAGCTACTTAGAGGGACAAACTTGTGTTTGTTTCAAGGGGCAAAAAAGGTGTTCTAACGTATTCACCCTCCCCCCCACTAAGTTAGCTTTAGGAAAATTAACCGTGTTTGTATTTTTCACATATCCACTGCATTCAAAGCATTGAATGCCCTTCTTGGAGTCCTTCTCTTAGGTTTTCTCCATCTTCTTAAAGGGAGTCTTCTTCTTCAAATCTTGACCATTGAATCCAAGGCCTTTCTTTTAAAACTTCACGAACTTCTTGAACCTTTTGACCATGAGGGCCATCTCCTCATCCGAGTCTTCCTCCTCCTTCTCAACCTTGGAGGTCTTTAAAGCAATGCTGTTTTGCATCTTATGAGTTGTAGGTGTAAGAGTCCACCTAGACTCATATGCTAGAAGTCTTCCAATAACTTCACTTGGCTTCATGTTCTTGTAGTCACCATTCTCCTCAAGTGTCGTCACCTATGACTCAAATCTCGCCAGAAGTGACCTCATAATCTTTTGCTTGATCCTCTTATCCGAATAAGGGTCACCAAGTTGATGGCTTTGATTGACTATATCCATCAACTTCACTTGAAATTCGTTGAAGCATCCATCCTCCTCCATCCTAATGGTCTCAAATTACATTTGAAGGACTTGGAGCTTGGAGTCATTGACTACTTCGGTTCCTTCATGAGCCGTCTCTAGAATCTCCCATGCCTCATTTGCATTATGAGTTGTTTGAATCAACTTGTGTTGGTCATCATCCATAGCATAAAGGATAGCATGCATTGCCTTGTTGTTCCACTTTGAAGTTTCAAATTCTTGTGAGCTCCATTGAGACTTAGGCTTGGAGACTTCACTTCCATCTTCGGTGGTCATTGTTAGAGAAGTGTAGCCATCTTCAATTTTCATCCATGCATGGTCATCTATTTGGCAAAGGTATGAACCTATCTCGCATTTCCATGAGGCGTAGTTCACCCCATTTAGCAAAGGGGGTCATGTGCTTGAAGCGCCCTTATGTCCACCACTGTTTCCACTCATAGTGTTTGGGGATTATGAATGAAATGCAAATGAGATGCAATAACAAAATGAAAAAATGCAAGACATACACAAAGAGCAAGGATCACCTAAGTATATATAGGAACCAGCTCTAATACCAATTGAAAATACACTGAATGTGTGTCTAATAAACCTACAAGGGGTGAATAGGTTTTAATCGAATCAATTACAAAAATTTTTGATTAATCAATATTACTTAATATAAACACTCCACAACAAACATACAATAAATTCAAGTAAAGGTGCGGAAAGTAAATAACACTTGAATTTACATGAAAAACCTTCAACAAGGTAAAAACCATGGGATTAGCTAATAGCTATCAAATGGAGCCCTCAAATCCATTATTTGCAAAAATGATTACAACCTAGGTTGACCACATCACACCTATACGGTTACTAATCTGTGTTTGCTACCCGTAGGCCTTTAATAGTGATAATCGGCTTTTGCTTGTATTCTACCCACGGTAAATACAAGACTTAACTCTTAAAGAAGAGATATGCAACCTAAAGTGAATATGAAAAATATTCTAAATGCACAAATGCTAGGTCAACACATTTAATGCTTATCTAGGAATTAATTATGACATTTAAAACATTCCTAGATATCATGTTGATATATGACATGCACATACCTTAGCTATATGAAATCAAAGCATTCCTAGATGCAATAGCTATCACAATACAATAACCCAACAAATCAACATGCCAAAAACCTTAACTTGTAATTAGAATTCTAGTCTAAATACAAACAAGTCATAAAAGAGGTTTATTGATAAGTAAGAACTTGAAAATAGATGAAGATGATGTTCTACTTACCAAGTCACCTATGTAGATAAAGACCTATGCTTAGAAACATCCTAGATGAAGCTAGATGATGGCTTGAATCATGAATGAATGATGGGTGATTGGGTTTTGGATAGTAAAAATGGTATCTTGCTAAATTTTCTTGCATGTCACTCTTGAGCTCTAAAAGGAATGAGAAAAGATGGATTCTGAAGATCTTTTAAGGCAAGGAAGGGGAAAGAACGTATATATATGAAGCCCTAGATGAAATGACACCATTTTGCAAACAACAACAAAATCTTGTCATTATAGCTGGCTAGACTACGGCTGGGGCAAGTTGTCCAGACCGCAGGTGCATGCAACGATGCACCTTTTGGACAACACCACAGCCGGGACCAATGTGTATGCAAGAGCATAGGCCGTGTTCTAGGTAGTAGGGCTTGTTGATGTATACCGCGGCAGGGACAGCTGTGTAGACAAGTGCACATACCGCGGTCCTCAAAGCATGCTGTAAAGACCTCGATTTTATGATTGGCTTAGTTCATGACAAACCACCACATTGGGGATGATTGTGTAATGGGTAGCTTTGGTCCGTATTGGCAAGCTTCCAAGGATCTCCATGACTTCAAGAGCAAAAGGTATATTCACTTGACTTTGTCTCCTGAAGAGTTTAGGTGCACACACACTTCATGCATGTTTTGTTTATCTTGCATTTGTGTTCTTTATTGTTTGTATAAGTGTGCATCCTTTTCTAAAACACTCACTAGCTTACATTAGATATCATATCTTGTATTGTATCTTAGTTGATAACATGTTTGACATGTTAATTGTGCTTCATTGTGTGCATCTCACTCACTTCACACTTGCACAACATTCATGTAAGATAGACTTTTGTCTTGAGTGTTAAAAAGGGATTTTTCCCTTTAGCGCGGCCTAGACCGCTCGGCAGGCTCTGCTTGCACCGCGGCGCACGGAGCGGTATTCTCCAGTGTGTCATGTGCGACATGGACCGCGACCTGTGCACTTGCACGCACAGCGGTCACAACCGCGGTGTTGTCCAGACGGTGCACTGTTGTATGTACCGCGGTCTGGACACTTACCTGAGTCGCGGTCTAGCAAGCGGTTTTGACGGGATTCTGGTTCCCAAGTTCAAAACGATGTAGTTTTAACTATGGCTTCATATATATTCTTCCTCTTCTCTTCTTGGTCTACCAAGAGCTCAAAAATTCATTTTTAGAGAGAGGTTAGAGCTCCTAGAGAGAGAAAGCTTCAAGAAAGCATCTTTGACTCTCCAAACCCAAAACCCATCTCCATCTTGCATCATTCAACATCATTTGACCATGGGTCTTCATTATTTCATGACTAGGTAAGCAAGAACTTCTTTGAATATCATTTATTGTTCTTCTTACTCTAGATTAGGTATTTATTGCATGATTAAATACCTAGACTATACTCTATTGCATATTTATGAGTCCTAATAACATGATTGGGTTTGTATTTTTGATAGCTTAATTGATTAGGTCATTTTTGCCTAAAAGCTAGGTCATAAATATTCATGTGTGATTAATTGATAACTAGGTTGAGAAATTGTGTTTTAATCAACTAGTTAATGTTCATGAATATTTGATTGTGTTTGTTTGTGATAGCTTGAATTATTAGGTCATATATGCCTAAATAGCTAATCCATAAATATTCATGTATGCTTAATTGATGATTAGGTTGACTTTGTGCATCTAGTCAAGTTTATGAATGTTTATGTGAATTTAATTGACAATTAGGTTGTTAGAATTTCTCTACAACTAATTGAGACCTCATGTGTGTACATTTAGACATTATTTGATAACTAGGATGTTGTATTGCATTGTCTACATCTAGTTAAGCATTGTATGTTTGGTCTAACATATATTGTGTTGAGCATTCATTGATTGTTCACTTAGACCCCATACTCTTCATTGAGTCAAAGTCTTGTGACTTCGGGGTGAAGTTGCACAAGCATTGAAGTCTTGCAACCAAGTTGTGGTTGGCAAGCATCGGTCAAGAATCCATTGTAAAAAGCCTGCGGGTAGAGTAGGAGGTGCTCACGCTTATAGTAGTGTATCAGTGGATATCACTAGGGATAGAACCAAGAGTTGCGAGTGGTAGTGTCCATAGCCTGAGGTTATCTAGAGTGAGAGTCTGAGTATCACTTGAGGGTGTAACTTTTTACTCATATAGTGGATTTGAGGATCGTGTGTGGCTAGAAGGATAGCCCGTGGTTTTTCCCTTTGTTCAAGGGTTTCCACGTAAAAATCAAGTGTTATTTATTATTCCACACTTTACACTTGATTTTGTATGTTTGATTTAATTGGGTTATTTGTTTAATATTGACTAACCAAAAAATTGGTAATAATCGATTAACAACCCATTCACCCCCCCCCCCCCCCTCTAGGTTCTAGACACACGCTTAGAGTGTATTTTCACATGCACCTTCTGGAACCAACCGCTATTGGGACCTCGGCTGAGGCACGTGCCTAGCCATCGTCCTGCACTGCGGTGAGGAGTAAAATTCTTTTTTCCAAGCAAACTCAACACACTAGCTAATATGCAAAATGTGCAAGTGTGGAGTGAGATGAATGGCATACAATGCATCATTCAAAAACATGTAAACAAGAATATAATGCATGCAAGTGAGTGTGTGCAACTACATCTCTTCAAATAAGAGTAGAGTCAAGTAATCTACCTCATTTGATGCACTTGGAGTCCAATGCCATGATGATGGAAGATCTTCAATTCCTAATCTACCCTTTACAATATTTGACCCCAATTGTGATTTTGTCAAAGAAATAAGCCAATCATAAAATTAGACACTTACAGAGAGAGCTCATATTGTTTAAGCCCCGAATCAACCCTTAAGGGAACTACTATCTACTTCTCACAAGAAGTAATGGATTCCATTATTGTGTGTAGACCTTCCCAGTCACAAGCCAAACCGCGATTCCAACATACAAAGTTATTGACTGAGAATGCAACTCTGAACTCACCCATGGTATATCAAAAACCACGATCTAACTTGAAGGAGTCGATAAGACACTCAGAATTAAGATCACCCATATATAGCCATCACTAGTTGATATATATGAATCTCATCATGTAACGGATCTTTGTGTGAGATTCATATAGATCGTGGCCCAGTCCTATATGATCACATCATATAAGATGCCTCCATTCTCATATCACCATATGAATAGTCTAGGATAAGACCACCGTACGTGACAGAATGGACCGCAGTTGTAGATTAACCACAAATAAAGTACCCAGCTCTATTTGCTATCTACGAACTATTTAGATTGCTCATCTCAAACTAAATTCCTCTGTATATGACACTCATATACTCAGTTAGGGATTACATGCAGCAATCTTGGATGTTAAGTACATATGATATAAACGTATGAGACAAATTTATAGAATGAATAAACTACTTCTTTTATTAATGTTTATTCATATTTACAAATTACAAGCTTTATGGCATAAACCCCAACAAACTCTTTAAGCAAAGTGAAGCCTTTAAGAGGAGAAAGCGTTATTGCCTACAAAGGCATTTTAAGACATCTATCCTCTTGCAAGTTGTTAAGGCGCACACACACACACAGCATCCATGTGTGTCCCTGCATCGTTGTGCTCAATTAGTATAACACATTCACACACTTGATATTGAATGCTCATGCATTTGCTTCAAACTAACAAAACTTAGTTTGGTAATTTGCCTGTTCTAGGACTATATCTAGGAAATGGCATTCTTATGTGTTTATGTGTTTGTTTGTTTAATTTTTATGGAATTCGAACTTGAATTTGATCTTATATTATTCCTTATTGAGTTCTGGTCATTTCGGTTACTCATTTATCAGTTTTCAAGTTCCGAGTACAAAGTTACGAAACTTTCCGGTCACTTACCACGCATTGTCTTCATCTTCGTTATAGAGTCAAATTCTTATTTTATGGTCAAAGTTTCATAGTCATCCATATGCGTGAGAGAGTCTTGGTTCATAATCTAAAAATGGATTCGAATTCAAAGTTCAGAGACAGGAGAACGGTCGAAAAACGCGAAGGAGCGTGAAGGAGTAAGCAAATGGTCTTTTGCCATTTGCCACCCATCCCCGAGGAGGCACGTGGCCATCTTGGGGAGGAGAGCCTCCTGCCCTCGAGATGGCCACACGCCTTCTCAAGGAGCTGAGGTGGCGCGTGGCCATTGGCCCCTCCATTCCCTCACTTTCCCTCTCCTTCAAATACCTCATTCCCTCTCATTTTCGAATTTGAAGAAGATTGAGTGCAGAACATTTCCAGATTTTTCTCTCAACTTTGAATCGCCATATCTCTCTCATTTCTTATTTAAGTTGAGTGATTCAAGTTGGAAAAGTTTTTTCTTGAAGTCCTCTATCATCTCCAAGCAACCTTGAAGTCATTTGTTCAAGTATTTTGGTGGTTCTACACCAGTTTCGTGACTCCACGTGAATTAATAAGGTAGTTGATTATCTTTTGTGATTTGCACTTTTAAATATTCAATTACCTAGGGTCTTTATCCTATTTTCGTGTATGTGACTTGAACAAATGTTGATGAGTGATATAACTTCAATTATAAGCTAGATTCGTCTAATTAGAGACTTGATTGTGATCTAGATTTTCTTAAATCTAGTTTTTCACATGTTTGTGAGTTGTATTGTGACTAGCCTATTATCTAGGGTTATTTGTGCTTTGATTGACTTTATTTTCATGATTAATAGCCTTTTCATGTGCTAGAACTCTAGAATTAGCACATTTGATTTTATATTTAGAGTCTATTAGGATTTAATTGATTATTTTGTGAATATATGCTCTAAATGATTGCTAGAGATTTGATGGATCATATCTTGTGTTTCTAGCATTTTTGTTTTAGTTCTAAAGTCTTGGATATGTGTTTCATGAACATGTTTATTTCAAGCTTTAGTGACATGAATAAAATCTAGGATTAAAGTGTGTTTTTGGAAATTTGGCATGCTCTAGGTTTTTGTTCATGTATAAGATCTAGGAAATCTTATTTTATAAACTTTTTTGCCTATGTCTAGATCTTCATGGAGTTTACATAATCCATGCATTTCATATGCTCATGCATTATTTTGTGTGGTGTCATTTTTGGATTATAAACTAGAAAAATATACTTTGTGTGCTCATTGATTATTTCTAGTTTCCGTAGGATGTATTGATCATATATTCTATATTGCATGTGTTTGCATCATTTGCATTACAGTTAGATCATTTGCCTTGCAAAAGGTGGAAGTCTTGGTTAGGACAAGTGGTCCGGATAATCAAGCAAGAAGTCTTGACAAGGATTGGGGAGATCTGGATAGCTAAGCAATGGAGACTTTCTTAAGGCAAGAGTGCCTTGGATAGAAAGTAGACTATATTATTGGTAGACCCAGGATATCAGGATGTGATGGAGACCAGTAGAGAGTGTGTCATTTGTTGATCACTCTTGTGGAATTTCCAACTTCTCAATGGTGTTGTGTAGAAGTGGAGTCCAATAGAAAGTGTGTCAATTGTTGATCACCTTTGAGGAATTTCCAATCTACCAATAGGGATTGGGTAGATGTCGAGTCCAATATAGAGTGTGTCATTTGTTGTTCACTTTTGAGGAATGTCATTTGTCGAGTCCAATAATAAAAGTACCCAATGGTTGTATTCAACCCGTGGATGTTTCCTCTCCGGAGGTTTTACCAAGTAAAAAATAAAGTGTCAAATGTCTTTATCTCTATCTATTTATATTTGTATGTATGATACATATATCTTGTTTAAGATCTTCATTTCTTCACATCTTTGTAAACAAGATTTTGTAGAGAAAGAGATGGACACATTATTTGTTGAATCAACATTTGTCTCTTGTATCTTTGTAAGTGTTTGAACATTGTATCTTGTGATATTCTATATCAAGTTAAAAAGTTTCACTTAGTGAATTTACATTGTAATATTCAAAGAACAACTTGTGGAATTTGCTTTGCATTGAATATATTTGTTTATAAGATACATTGTTTCTTGTTATATATTTTGTAGACTAAGGATGGTGAATTTAGCATACATGTGTTATTTGCTTTCTCATAACAATCTTGTTAAAGGTTAATTTGTATGCTCACCAAGGTTTTGACAAAAGTCTCGAAAGAATTTGAAAAATAGTGTCAACCTATTAACCCCCCCCCCCCCCCCCCCCAACCTTGTAGGTATTTTCAATGTTGATAGGTGGCATGATGATAATTCAATTGCTTCTTTACATATGCTTGAAGCAAATTCACACACATACACACACTTGTTTTGCTTAACAAGTGTATTTGATTTTCTAGCAATTTAAAAAGAATTATGAAAGAAATTGAAACTCTTGTAGTATCGTTCATAGTGTACAGGGCTTAATTGTTTTGATTTCTTAAAAAAAACAATTGCTTGAGTGTGTGATTATATGATTACCGTTGTGAACAAAGTTCCTATCTAGATCTTAGATAGTGCATTGTTTGAGGGGAGCAAAAGTTTACTTAATTTTTGTTCTCAACATTAACATGGTCACATGACTTTTGGTAATTGAAATCATTGTTGGTTTATTTTTGTGTTTATACGATTCTTGCGATATACTCATTGCATATTCCATACCTTTTGTCATATGTGTTCGAGTACTTTCATGTTTCTTTCAGTATCTTATATGTGTATATTCTTTTGACGATTGATATTTTTTTACATATTTGTATACAAGGACATACATGTGTTTATTTGGACTAACTTGTCTACATGTTTTACTCACTTTGTTTCTAATTTTAGATTCCATTCTACATTTACTATGGGAAGAAGTAAACAATCCGGAAAAGATGTTGCTACAAAAACCCGTAGTAAGACCTAAGTCTTTTTCCAAGAGTGCAAGTAAGTCTTAGAGTTCTCTTAAGAATCCTTTAGGTGTTATTGGTTCTAAGAAACTCATTTTAGAGAGAGGCATTGACTTAGAAGCATGTAGAGGCTCACATGTGCATGATATGATTGTTAAAAGGAAATGAGGTAAATGGCTTAGCATCTTTAGAGAGGTGAATGAGAGCATTGTGGAAGAATTTTATTATGAGATTAAGCATTACTCATTGTACAAGATTGAATGTGTTGAAGTAAAGGGAAACAAGTTTAACATAAGTCCGACCTCAATTAACTCTTTTTTAGGCATTCCCACTAATATCTCTTCGGATTTCATGGATGTTGAAAACATTGAAATTTTGAATGAGATAGGGAGGACTATATATGAGGATGAAACTTTTGAGTGGGGTAAACAAGTATTTATCAATCAAAGTGATTTGTCCAAAGTTGGTGCTTTTTGGCATCTTGTTGTATGTTCCAACCTTGTTCCTTCTACTAATGCTTCCTACCTTAACAAGAGAAGGGAAAAGGATGTGTATTCCTTGGTGACCAATAGACCAATAGAATTGGGAGAACTTTTGATGGAACAAATTGAAAATTTGGCTTGTTCCACTAGAGTTGACAAGAAATTAGTCTTTCAAAGTTTGATTACCCACTTGTTTAGGCATTCATGTTAAAAAAATAGGGAGATGCATGTCATTTACCTTTGGAACCATTTAATGAGAAACATGTGACTTACATGTCATACAAAAACAAGGTTGACATAGGTGATTCTTTAAGGCTTTTTAGTGCTTAACTAGAGTCTAGAAGTACCCCCAATGTTAGCACTCTTCCGGATTGGGCTTTACTACAAGAGAAGGTTGAGAGGTCAAGGAATACTATAGAATGGCTACAACAAGGGTGGAGAGTCAAGATGAGAGAATCAAGATCTTGGAGGCTAGTACTATTACAAGCCGATCTACCACTCTATGCTATTCAAGATCATCAAGCTGCTCGATTTTCTTTAAAGAAGGATATAGTAGAGGTAGTGGTTGAAGATGATAGGTATCATTTCTTTTCCTTTTGGCTTTATTCATATCAAAAAGGGGGAGAAAGTTTGGTATCTTTTGCTTGGATTTTAGCTTTTCTAGGAACATTTTATGTTATGTATTTGTTTAAGAAACTTTGAACTTTTTAGTTTCTTAGCTTGAACTTTGAATTTTAGCATGCAACATTTGGATGAGACTTAATATTTTGATGGATAATAAGCATGTATTAATGGGAAGTACATGAGTGTCATGTATCCATTTGTGCTTAATTTGATATTCTTGTTGAATTTATTGCCATATATTCTCTTGGATATTGTATGTGCTTTTAGTTGATTTTGTAGGAAATCTCAAGAGATGAAGTTCAAATCTTGCTGAAGATTTTGATTAGGCAAAATATCTCATATAATGTGAGGGTGTGATTTTGCGGTCAAATTTTTCTCTATGTATTTGTTGATTTTGGTATTGGTTGGTTTTGACATGGAATTTGCCAAATGGGGAGATTGTTATGTTTGATTTTTGTGTTGGCATAATTCCATCTCAAACCAAGTATGGTTGTAATATTTAGTTGTCTAGGTTGATGGTGGAATCAAGCATGAGGAATGGTGGATAACTCATATTACAAAGCATGTCTTCAAAAGGAAAAAGCTTCATTGGAAAAATAAAGGTATACTTGAGACCTTTAATCCTTTTGCTAGGCTTAGGCCCAAACACACACACAATGTATTCATATGTGTCCATGCATCGTTGTGCTTAATTGGTATAACACATAACCTTGTATGCACATGCATTAGATTTCAATTTAATATTCACATGAATGCATGTTCTAGGATTAGTTCTAAGAAATGGCATACTTGTATTCTTATGTTTGTTTGTTTGTGTTTAAGTGATTTAGAACTTTGAAAAATGTTTTAAAATGTTCTCCATTGAGTTCCGAGCATTTTAGTTACTCATACATTTGATTTCGAGTCTTGAGTCGAAACTTATGAAACTTTCTGTGCTTGTCGTACAAGGTTTCAATTTCATCAAACATAATTAATTTTTGAGTTTTAAAATGATAGATTCATAATTTTTCATGTCTGTGAGAGAGTTCAGGTTTGTAATGGAAAATCGGATTCAAATTCAGAGTTCCGAGGCCAAAAAAATGGTCCGAGAATGGATAGGGGATACAAAAGGGAGAAAATGGAAAAAAGGGTGGCTTTTTACCAAAACACCCCATCTCCCGTGGAGGCGCATGGCCTCCACAAGAAAGGAGGGTCTCGACCCTCATTGGGCCCACACGCCTCCACGGCAAAGCCAAAACCCCTCCTCCCAATTGGCTCTTGTTTGGCTTTTGTTTTCCCTATAATTCCTTTATAAGTTCCCTCTCTCTCATTTTCAAATTTAAGAATCCTTTGTGCATATTTTTTTTAGTTTTTCTCTCAACTTAAAAATATCATAAATCACTCATTTCTAACCAAATTGAGTGATCCAAAAAGTTAGAGATTCATTTTTGAGTCTTCTATCTTCTCCAAGTGAATTTAAGGTTGATTTTTCAAGTTTTATTAGTGTTCTTCATCAATTTCGTAACTGCACTCACACTAACAAGGTATTTCATTATCTTTTGTGATTTTAAGATTTAAATGCATGAAATCCTTGGGTCTTCTTCAATGTTTGTTGTATTTGAATTGAACACATATCAATTAGAGATAGAACTTCATATATGAGCTAGATATATGTATTTTGTGATTTATTTTGTTGGTTAGATTTCTGTAGATCCAAAAATAACATTTTTGGGTATTGTACTTTTTTTAGGGAATTGGGTATTGTATTGTGACTAGCTTATATTAGGAGCTTTTTGTGTGTTTAGTTGATTCATCTTAATGATTATAAGCTCTTGTTGTGCTAGAGATTTTGAATTGAATATTTTCTTAGATCTAGCGATGTTTAGGTTTTATTTTTGTGCTTGAGTATTTTAATTGAACATATTTTTAGATCTAGCATTTTTTAGGATTTAGTATTTCTGCTAGAGAATCTTTAATTGAATATATTTTAGATCTAGCATGTTTCATGTGTTATAAAACTTTGAATGTGCTTTGATTGAATATCTTGTGTTCTAAGCTTTATTTGACATGTATTAAATCTAGAAACTATATGTGATTTGGTTGGATTGCATTTTCTATGATTTAATTACATGATTAAGGACTAGTGATTTTTATTGTGAACTTGAATGTTTAAAATCTAGTTCTTCATGAAGTGTATATGATATATGCATTTCATTTGAAGTTTTGCATCATACTTTGTGATTGCATGACATATAGATCATAAACTAGGAAATACATGTTTTGTGCTTAAAGACATTTCTAGTTTCCATAGGATATTTTGATCACATATTATATGTTGCTTGTGTTTTCATAACACATCATTTTATCACATTAGAAAGCTTTGGACTAGGCTTAAAAGTCTCAATTATATCAAGCGGATCGAGATTGAGCAATGGAGTCTTGACTGGATCCTGCGAATCTGGAAAGTTGAGCAAGAAACTTTCTTGAGACACATGCAGTGTCTAGAAGAGAAAGAAGCAAGTCTTTCACCTGTAAAAGATCTGAGGGTATGATAGGATGGGACAATCCAATAGGGTGGATCATGTGTAATATTGATCGCTTTATGGTGTATATTCTTCCAACTAGTGAAAGGTTGTTTTGCCGGTGGTTATGAGATCAACATGTGGTTGTTTCCTCTTCAGAGGTTTACCACGTAAAAATACTTGTGCAAGCTTTTCTTCCTTAACTCTCTTTATAATTGTTGTTGTTTAAGTTGTAATATTGTGATACAAAGGATTTTGTAAAATGGTTAATTACAACTTATAATTTGAAAAGCTTAATTGCAATATCTAGTTATGAGACATTTGATTCTTTAATTGTCTCATAATTTTGTATATTCATTATAGCTTGTGTATGTATATTGGAAATTACTAGTTCTTGTGAATATGGTTGTATTTGATATTTTGTATACATTCTCATGATTTGATAAATAGACTAAGTATGGTTGTTTTATGTGAGTTAGTCTAGATGCTTTAATTTTTCATTTTAAATTGAGTTGCCTAGTTGAGTTCATGATTTGAATACTTGTTGAAAAGGGATAATTTAGGCGAAGAAATTTATACACCCTCACCCCCCCCCCCCCCCCCCCCCCCCCACCTCTTTCTAGGTTAGCTTTTAGTCCACCAACGTGTATCTTGGGATTTTAAACATAGGCTCGTGCCAGGGCCCTCACCTCCCAGATTTGACGACATTGGGACCACCGCTGCCTAGGCAGTGGGTGATGCATTGCATGATACCTAGGCATCTCACGCGATGGTCTCGGTGGCTCCTTCGACGATCGGCACACACGCAGGTGGTGGTCCCGATGGCTCCTTCCACTGTTGGCGCACACCTAGGCTGAAGATGATGCCCATGTGATTGAGAGAGAGTCTAGAGAGAACATAGGAGAAAGAATAGAAGAAAGAAAAGATAAGGTAGATGATTTAGGGATTGATTTTATATAGGGGTCATGCATTAAATGCAAAAAACAAGGTTTTAAACCGTTAAAATTTCAAACATGGTTAAAAATATTTAATTAATGTTTCTAATGGCTAGAAATAATTTTTTTCCCCAAACCAAATACACTTAAAACAAAGGTGATATTTAAAAAAAATAGTGACCAAAATGATAATTGCCCTCATTAATTTACACTTGTTGTCAAAAAAAAATTACCCTTATTAATTTTACCATGACTTGATATCCACAAGTTGATTGGTAAGAGAGTAAACCTTAAAATAACCTCATATAATTAAATTATTATTAAAATACCCAATTAATAAAAAATCCTAATTTTATTAAACCGTAACCATAAATTGACCATGGAGGTGGCGGAGGCACCTTCCGTGCGTTTAATGGGAGGAGGCTGGCAGCCTCCTCGGCTACAAAGGCAGATGGTCTTCATGGAGGAGGTTGTCGACCTCCATCACCATTCCATCATCAAGCATAAGGGTGGGCACGGTTCGGTTCGGGTTATCCAAAATGGAACTGCTTTAAACCGAATAAGAGATGGTAACCGAACTGAACTGAATTGATTTTAATCGGTTTGGTTCGGTTCGGTTCAATTCAGTTTTGGGCATGATGGGCTTAATGGGTCTTTTCAATATGTTTTAAAATTTAATGGGCTGTTAGATACTAATTTTTGCCATTTCAATAGCCCAAATCTAAAAAAACCCAAATCAAACCTAACTAATATATATATATATATATATATATATATATATAATTAAATCAGTTAAAAACATATGACATTATAATAACAAATCCATTCCAAAATATAAAAAACATATTAAAATATTCCAATCTCCAGAATAAAAGTTCAAAAATCAGTTAATAATAGTACATTACATAATAATACATCCCCAAAAATAAATAATCCAAACTCCAAATCAAAATTACAACTAATCAACTAAAATAACATTTCAATTATAGTTTGCAGTTTCCATACCGCATTCTCCGTTTTGTCACTCCACCTACATATACAAATAGAATCCACTTTTGTCCATGATTAAAGTATCAAACAAGCAAGCCATGACAAAATTCAAACATTAAACCAAGAAGTTGCCAACAATAAGAGTGTATCAACACAGATTACACACAAATTAAATAAGGAAGCTGCCAACAATTCAAACATATATACTGATATGCAAAGGAAACTTCTCTAATTAATATCAAATAAAAATGAAGAATTATTAAATAGTATCTAACTAACAACCCAAGCTGCTATGAAAACATATATATATATATATATATCCCTTTTTTGGGGTTAAAATTTATTATAAATTTAACATCCTTCCTAATCCTATTTGAAAACTGGACATTGATAAATAAATATTATTGATCACTTGCTAATACACAACAACACAAATTGTCTATAAACATATATATATATATATATATATATATATATATATATATATATCAACACAGATTAGACACAGATTCTGTTAACGAAAATTTTGCTCGGGATGAGAAATCTCAGTTAACGCCCTCGAGACCACTACCACGTAGGTGGTGGCAAAGATTTATTGTATGTGTAGTGATGATTTGTAGAATATCAAGAAATGATGATACCATTTAACCAAAAGAAAGCAAGAATATTTTTATTGAACGTGCATGGTATATAAATACAAGTTTC
Source organism: Dipteronia sinensis (assembly GCA_033220585.1). NCBI lineage: Eukaryota > Viridiplantae > Streptophyta > Magnoliopsida > Sapindales > Sapindaceae > Dipteronia > Dipteronia sinensis. Next base: position 33,043,336 of record CM065637.1, read on the forward strand.
TTTATTTTTTGCTCTCAACTCTCTCTAGGGTATGATCGAGTATTTGTCGTATGCCTGTCGAATAGTAGTCTCCTCTTTTTCATTTCCTTTCTTTTCTATTTATACATGGTTTGTAGGTCAAACAGACTGATTCTCCCCTTGATTTTCTCAGTCTCTCTGCTCCTTATCGGGAGGGATTTCTCGTTTTAATGTCATTGACTTTGCCGAATTGAGAGTAACGCGGTGGAGATCAGTTTGTTTCCTTTTTGGATTCTATTACTTGTTCTGCATATAGGTAACGTTTCCAGATATGATTCAGTGTATCCCTCGTATCCTTTCAGCATGATCCTTTATAGAGGTCGTTGAATATGGCATTGTGTGGTGCACCAACCAATGAGGTTGATTAGTGTTCTGACCTTGATATCTGAGAAGTTTCATCCAGCTTGGAGCCAGATCTGGCTTCCCTTAACCTTTTCGAAGCTAGGTGTGGCTTCCCCTGACCTTTCGAAGCTAGGTGTGGCTTTCCCTGACCTTTCGAAGCTAGGTACGGCCTTCTAGGGACATTCTTCTGTGTCGATCGAGGTACAGGCGAGTCTCTAGAGCATTTGCGAGGTGACCTCGACTTCGGGGAGCTTCTAGTTTTGGTGATACGGGCTAGATCTGATCGTTCCGGGCTCTACCCCGAATGTTTCCGGAGCTCGTCCTTGTTCCTGGGGTGGTATCGTAGTTCGGCTCTGGATAGAGAGGTCTCCTGGTGGAAACTCTCGGGTATGGAACCAGGTCTGGGAGGTGGAAAATTTTCCTTTGGTCCTTAGCCAATTTTGGCTATTAACAGATTCGAATATATATATATATATCAACAATGTCTAATATACACAAACAAAATAGAAATAAACAAAACATATTGATAGATCACAGATTAATACATCACAAATAAACAATCACAGATTAATAAATCAACCTTTGTTAACCAAATCAAGAAAGAAAAACTAACTCAAAAAAAGAAAGAAAGAAAGCTAAATCAACAACAACCTTCGAAGCTTTGTCTCGTTGAAGTAAATCGGACGAGATGAAGGTTTGTCTCGTTGAAGCTTTGGCTGGAGATTGAGAAGAGCATATCGGACGACCAGATCAGATGTGAAACAAAAAAAAAGATGACAAGAAGAAAATTAGAAAAAGAAGAAGAGAAAGTGACAAACCTTATACAAGCTGATCGGATGTTGAGGAACAGAGTTGAGATGAGTAGCGGAGCAGATCGGATATTGAGGAACATAGTTGAGGAAGAGATGAGAGAAGTTAGAGAAGTCGGCTAAGTCAAAGAATGAAAGAAAGAAGTAGGATAGAGGTTTTGTTTTTTCTTTTATAGGCGGTTTAATCTGTTCAACCCGGTTTGAACCGAAAATTTTTCGGTTTTTAACTTTTTAAACAAATTTAAACCGAATTCATTCTACGAACTGAGCCGAACACCCTTTTTTTGGTTTGATTCGATTCGGTTCGGTTTGGTTCGTAACTTAGTGCCCACCCCTAATCAAGCACGTAAACTAAAATTACATCAACGGGTATTTTGTTTATGACATAATGCCAACATAAATTATTGACTTTACGGTTTACACTAACATTTTAGATTTAAGTCATTTACAAGTTTAAATAATTGTTCATAAACTTTACAATATATTTCATATTCTTGAGTAGTCCATCATTGAATTGGTGTCATCTTATTATTAAAAAGAAACATATTTTTTAAAAAATTTCTTAAAATGTTATATATATATATATAAGTTCTTTTTTTCTCATCTGTAAAGTTATTTTTATTAATGTCAATTCGTCAACTGTCAGTCATTATATTTCTATTTCTACTTAATTTGTGCGTCACTAACTAAGCACAATAAGAGTATCTCCAATGCAAATATGCATTTTTGAGTTTCTAAACAGTGCCACATCAGCATTTCTATTTACTATGGGCCCACTTTTGAAATTTTGTTAGAGAAATGCATATTCACATCTCCAATGCAATTATCTAAAGTCAAATATGTATCTATTTTATGACCAATCATAATAAAACAATTATTACATTCTCTCTCATCTTTTATTTTACAATTAATGAGCTTTAATATTATTGGTGGAAATAGTCAGCATTTCAAAGAGGGTTTCTAGAATTAGAAACTCAACTCCATATTTTCTAACTTTTTTTTGCCACATCATCTCCATATTAAACTTAGATAATTGCACTGGAGAGAGTTTTCCTAACTTCTTTAGTATCTATCCTATGTGGCACTCCATTTTCTCCAAATGCATAATAGCATTGGAGATGCTCTAAGATACTGATTGATAAATTAAGAACCAACTAATTGCTAAACAAGTGCACATTGAAGAGAAATATTTCCTGATTTGTCCCTACATACACTGATGAGTGATGACTGAACAACAATAAAAAAGGTGAAATTGGTGGGAAATAACACTCTTTTTATGTTGAATTTTGAGAGTATCACTAGTTTAATAAGTACATTTGCTTGTATTTATGACTTAATTGCTTGTTAACAGAATTGTATTACAAGGAACATTTCTGGATTTTGGGTCTAAACTGAGCACTTGTAATTTATCAAGTTATATTTATTTTTGTCTCTCTTTTATAAATGCTATTAGTGTAATCTATCAAGATTTTTAAGAATTTAAATTGGTACGTAAATGTATACAAATTGGGTTGCTGTTAGTGTAATCTAGCCAATAATGTATACCTAGTCCTGGTAGCATTTCGAGTCAGACGTACTGTCCAAATTTTACCAAAGCAACCTAACTAATTCCAATTTCTAGACATTGGGTTGCTTGTTGCACTGTCTTGTCTAAATAATTGCATTGCTTGTTGCTTGGTTTTTTTTTTTCCATGTCTAAATACCTGACTTCTGGTACTTGATATATTCATTATCACTGAATTAATAAGGCTTCTCTTGAAAGTCACTACTACTATGTATCCAGCTATTTAAGAAAAAGAGAAACAGAATTCTGCAGTTTGTTACATTCAATATGCATACAAAATTCCTGCCAGTTACATTGACATATTCCTACCACAGTTACATTGAAACATGCAATATACATAATTCTACCACAACTATATTGCTAACACTTTAATTCAATATGCCAGTTACATTGAAATATTTCCTGCAATAGTTTGTTACATTCATCACATGGCATATGCATACAAAATTCACCATATGGCATATGCATACAAAAATAATAGATAGCAAGAAAGATAATGTTGTTCTCACATCTACAATACAATATTTTTTCACAAGGCTATTCTAGATAACCAAAGATTTAAACACGAGTATGTTCTGAAATATTTGACTTTATCGGCTTGGACCAAGTCGATGGATTCACCATGTATCAAATACTCTGCAAACTTGATGACAAAAAGTCCGCAATCACTTGTTTTCTGTACGGCATAAGCTCACAACGCTCCACACACCAAGGTGTCATATCTCCACCGTGGTCAATGTCCGGCCTTTTAGAGAAAAAATCAATCTTCTGAAGCAACAGAGGGAGCAGAGTGTATAATGGTTACATGAATTTTTCACCAAAGTGTCCAGCTAAGAAAAACTTGGCAGAGAGGCACAGAGCCCTAGTGTCCAACTAAGAATGACAACCCATTAATGTCCTTGACTCGATTTTCCACCAAAGTTAAAAACAAACAAACAAAATCATGATCATCACCAATTCATACACTCACTTACACAAGTTGTATAAGCAAAATGTCTATTACATTGTCCATTCTTTATTCACTCACTAGTACTAAGTACTAACTACACTAGTTGAGAATTCCAAACGCTGTTAGGAATTCTAAACATCGTTTGGAATTTCTTTATTCACTCACTAGTACTAAGTACTAACTACACTAGTTGAGAATTCCAAACGCTGTTAGGAATTCCAAACGACTCTGTTATGAATTCCAAACTCTGTTAGAAATTCTAAACGATGTTAGGCATTCAAACTGCAACCGAGAATTCCAAATTGCAAATGGTATTATCACCTTCCACAAGCAAGCTGGCTTTCACATCCACATTGAAGAGCCAGTATAGCCCATGGATTCCATGTCTAGCAATTGTGTTGTCGTGCCCAATTTGTCCGGTAGAAAAGAGAGGAGATGCTTGCGAAGGATTATTTACCCGAACCTTTATAGAAAAAAAAGAAAATAAAGTTTTTGAGTACTGTAAATCCAAATGCAAATGCAAATGTGACAGAGACATGGAGATCAAAATGATCTTTACATATAATGAAACATAAAGGATATTTATATTTTTATATATATATATATATATATATATATATATACACCTGCAATTGAACTACATTCGCAGTAGCCAGCGCCAATCGTAGATTATATATTCCACTGTTGTTTATCTTATTAAGGTTGAACTTAACTTGCCATGTGGTCCCTTGATATGTGTTATCAGGTTTCTTCCTGAAATATGCAACATTTTTTGTTTTATAAGCAAACAAATTATTAGCATTTGGCCTGAAAATCCAATTGACAAGATCAATAACAGAAAAATTGAAACAAAGCTGAAAACATATGTACATAAAAATATAAACATCTGATTACAAAGCCGGTTTTGGGAGAATTAAACCTGGTGACCGGTGCGAAAAACCAATCTTTTCGATAGTCACTAACACCAACTGTGTAAACCCACTACAAGAAAATAGAGCTATAGGGACGAAATTTTGTTGGGACGAATTTTATTCGTCCCTAAATATTTCAAACCTAAAGAAACTTTTAGGGGCGAAAAAATTTGTCCCAATAGAACGTCTATTGGGACGAAACAAATTATCCGTCCCTCAAAAGGACAAGCCCGACAAGACCTTTAGGGGTGAAAAATATTTGTCCCGACAGATTGTCTATTGGGACGAAAATAATTATTCTTCCCTAAAAAGTGCAAAAATAACCAGACATTTAGAGACAAAAATAATTTGTCCCAATAGAATGTTTATTGGGACGAAATAAATCATTCGCCCCAATAGAAATCCTATTGGGACGAAAATTATTCGTCCCTAAAAAGTTTGACATTTAAAAAAAAAAAAAAAAATTATAGACTTGGGGACTTATTAAAACAAACATAATATTTGTTGCTAATAATGATTTATCGAGATTTAATTTTTCTTTTTTCTTTATTATTATTTTTTTTAAAGTTTTTCCTAAGAGACATATTAATAATTAAATTTGCTTCACTTTTATATTAATTCAAAAAATTAAGAAGAATTATATATATATATATTATTTCCATGTACGATTAACGATAGACCCTTTGATCTGACAATATATGTTTTTAAAAAATAGTTTAATTATACATCACTTCTTAATAGAGGTAGCAGTGCACCTCCCTTCCACATAAGTGGTGAGGGGTTCAAATCCCACTAAACGCATTTTACAAGTATGTGTGGGGAGTTTTCTTCCCGGGTTGTGGGAAGCAGTTATCTTCTAGGGTTGTGGGAAGCAGTTATCTTCTGTTTGAGGAGTAGATAGTTCTTGTAATATTTCAAAAAAAAAAATAGTTTAATTAAATGCTACAATAAACGTTTTTAAATATCAATTTGTTTATTATATAAAAATAAAATTTAAATTATTGGAATTAATTTACAATAAAAAGTTAATAAAATATAGAGTTTATATATAAATAGTATGCTATTATTAACAAATTCGAACCTTTAGCAAAGCGGTTAAGCTTTGCTTCACGTGTTCGTGTTGGTCACGAGTTCAACTATGATTGAGAACCGAATATTTAATGTGAAGCTGTGGGTGTGGCTGGCGGGTTGGTGGGTTGATACAGGCTTTCAAAAAGGAAGAAAAAAATCGTCCCAATAGCCCTTTTTTCTTGTAGTGACCATATCCACTTCAAGATATAGTTCTGAATATCTTTCCCATAATCCATACTGCCTAAACCTGTCTATAGAAGCAAAACATCTAGTGGATCAAATTATAATATTATATGGCAATGCTCTTCCGGAAAAAAAATTGGTATCGTATGTTCTAAAAAATGAGCACCAATCTATCTGGATGATTGACATATAATTTGTTGATATACTTTGGATTTGGATCAGGATTCAGGAACATAAAATCCTGGTCCTATTTCCCATAATGTGGGACCGTCCCTAGGTGGTTCATACAAAAGATTATCCATGTTAGCATGAGAACCTGCTTTGCATATTCGTTAAAACAACATTAAAATGTGATATGAATTAATTTCGTAGAAAAGGGGAAGAAGGTAAGAGGAAGGATAAACAGAAGGAGATAATTGTGCTTTTTAATCGATGCCTTTATTCATGAGATTTGGATGACTTATATTGGTCTACAATTGATAACTATCGACCCCAAAAATAGGAGCTGATTATCATTTAAGCATAAATCTAAATAAAGCTAATAAGTCTATCAAACCCAACCTTATCACTAATAACCTAATTTATTATCATCTAATTTATTAAAGATAACTAAACTAAGATAACTACTCGCCCACCATCTTGCATGCATGCATACATGAGAGAGCTCATATCATTCCATCCCCCTTACATCGTCCTTGTCCTCAAGGACGAAATTCGGGTAAGTTTTCGAAAAACGCCAACCGTTCTCCCAAGTTGCGTCTTTAATTGGTGCACCTGCCCACTTGACCAATACCTCCACTTTCGGTCGATACCTCCCCTTACGAATCACACGACTGTCTAAAATAGTTTCAGGTTGCGGCAATATTTCAAAGATCTCTGTCATTGGAGGAAATGTGCTGGTGACGGTGGACAATGGCCCCAAATGCTTCTTAAGTAGGCTCACATGGAATACATCATGAATTTGAGAACCCGCAGGTAACTCCAGCTTGTAAGCGACGGGACAGACTCGTGCCAATATCTTATAAGGTCCAAAGAATCTTGGTGCCAATTTAAAGGAACTACGGAAAACTACAGTTTTCTGCCGATAGGGTTGAAGCTTAAGGTACACGTAGTCCCCTACTTCGAAAATGATATCACGACGGTGCTGGTCAGCCTGAGTTTTCATCCGATCACGAGCCAAATTCAAATTCCGTCGAAGTTCACTGAGGATGTCTTCTCGCGTGCGTAGAAACTCATCCACTGCATTGACCTTAGTTGTGCCTGGAACATATGACAGCAAATTCAGGGGTGGGACTCCATATACTGCCTCAAATGGGGTGATTTTGGTGGAAGAATGGGTAAAAGTATTGTAACTATATTCTGCCCACGAAATCCATTCTTGCCACTTGCGCGGTTGGTCACTTGTGAAGCAACGTAAGTATTGTTCGAGAGTGCGGTTCATGACCTCCGTCTGTCCGTCCGTCTGCAGATGATAACTGGAACTCATTCTCAATGTAGTTCCATGTAGTTGAAAAAGGTTTTTCCAAAATGAGCTTATAAAGACTCGATCCCTATCACACACAATAGAAATGGGCATACCATGGAGCCGCATAATCTGGTCCATAAATACCTTCGCAACACTAAGGGCAGTATAAGGATGATGGAGGGGTATGGAATGAGCATATTTTGATAAGCGGTCGACAACTACCATGATCACCGTGTTTCCACGCGATGGTGGTAACCCCTCAATAAAGTCCATGGATATTTTGGTCCACACTTGTTTAGGTACCGGAAGTGCCTGGAGGAGGCCAGCAGGAGCCATGGAATCATGTTTGCAACGTTGGCAAGTATCACAGCTCCGTATGTATTCCTTGACTGTGGCGTGTATTCCCGACCATGTGAACCCCGATTGTATCCTAATTAAGGTCTTATGGTAACCAAAATGTCCCCCTATTGGTGAAGAATGGTTGGCTGCCAGAATTGCAGGGAGCAGACTTGAGTTGGGACTTAAAACAACCATACCATTTTTGAAATAAACCCTATCACGCACTGAATATTGCTGTTGTTGCTGAGGTGTACCCGAATTCTGCAATTGCTGGTAGTATGGATCACTGACTACCTCATGCTGCAAGGTTGCCCACCAATCCGCAATGGGTAGCGAGATAGCAAGGAACTCGAATTCAGCCTTACGGGAAAGTGCATCGGCGCCAGTATTGTCCTTTCCTTTCTTGTATTGAATGGTGTAGTCGTAGCCAAGGATTTTAGGAAGCCAACGGGTCTGGGCAGGTGTTGTAATGCGCTGCTCCAACATGTATTTACGACTCTTCTGATCAGTTCGGACTATAAAGGGTCGGCCTAACAAGTATGGGCGCCATCTGCGGATAGCTTTCACAATCGCGAGCATCTCCTTTTCGTATGTTGACAAGGCTAAAGCAGAGGGTTTGAGAGCCTCGCTAGAGAAAGCAATAGGTTGGTCCTCCTGCATTAGGATAGCCCCAATTCCGACTCCACATGCATCACACTCTACCATGAACTGCTGTGAAAAATTAGGAAGGCGGAGGACTGGTGGAGTTGTCAAAGCCTGCTTCAGCTGAGAAAAGGCTTCAGCTGCTGTTGGAGACCACTTGAAACCCTCTTTTTTTAATGTCTGAGTCAATGGGGCTGCAATCCCACTGAAACCTCTGATGAACTTTCGATAGTACCTCGCGAGACCGAGAAAACCACGGACTCCTTTAGCTGTAGTAGGGATCGGCCACTCCAAGACGGAACGAATTTTCTCGAGATCCACTGCTACCCCAGCCGCAGATATGATGTGACCCAAATAAGAGACCTGCACAACGCCAAAACAACATTTGGATTGTTTGACAAATAAACGGTGGTTAGATAAAATCACGAGAACATTGCGTAGGTGGCTCAAGTGAGTGGCCCAGTTGTCACTGTATACTAGTATGTCGTCAAAGAATACGAGAACAAATTTTCGCAAATATGGTCTCAGAATGTCGTTCATCAAACTTTGGAAGGTAGATGGGGCATTAGTTAAACCGAAGGGCATGACTACGAAATCATAATGCCCATCATGTGTACGGAATGCAGTTTTAGGGATATCCGTTTCCTGAACACGAATTTGATGGTACCCGGACCTCAAGTCCAACTTTGAAAAATACTTGGCACCATGAAGCTCATCCAAGAGTTCGTCGATGACGGGGATTAGATACCTATCCTTGATTGTAATATTATTTAAGGCCCGATAGTCCACACAAAATCTCCATCCTCCATCAGCCTTTTTTACTAATAAGACCGGTGAAGAAAAAGGGGCTGCAGCTGGGACGAATGAGGCCCGAGTCTAACATTTCCTTCACCATCTTCTCGATTTTGGGTTTCTGGTAGTACGGACACCTGTATGGATGAACACTGACTAGAGCTTGATTGGGTTGTAAGGGAATTCTGTGGTCATGTGCTCTTGTTGGTGGCAGGCTAGTGGGTGGCGAAAAAAGGTGTCCAAACTCTGTTAATATCTGGTTGACATCATCTGGATATTCAATCATATTTTCACTTGTTTGTTCGCAAATAGCAATCTGGAGGAAGAGCCCATTGCCCGAAAGATGTGACAACTCTTTGTCATCGAGCGCCTCTAATGCTGGTCGACTCATTCCCTGGAAGGTATGACTCTTTCCTGCTTGATGGAATGTCATGGTTAACTTACTGTAATCCGTTTCAATTGGACCGAGTGTGGCCAACCATTGTATGCCCAGCACAGCTTGACACGCAGCCACTAGCAATACATAGAAATCTGCTTGTACAGGTTGATTTTGAATGAGTAATGTCAACGCCATACATCTGCTGGCTTAATCGATCTTGTCTCTGTTTGCCACCATCACTTGGAACGAATGGTTCTTGTCTACGGGAAGGCCGAATTTGGTTACCACTGCTTGGTCGATGAAGTTATGTGTGCTCCCGCTATCAATAAGGACAGTGATGGCTTTGTTTCGGAGCTTTCCGAGGACCTTAAGTGTTTGTGGGTGATCTGCGCCTGAGATAGCATGGAAGGATATTTCTGGCAGCGAACCATCAAAAACCATTTCCTCTTTTGCCTCACTAATGGTCTGATCCGTCGGTTGTGGAGAATCTTCGATCATAAACAACTGAGGTCGTTGACAACGATGACCTGGTGTAAATTTCTCATCACAATAATAGCATAACCCTTTTTCTCTTCGCTCTCGGGCTTCCCGACCTGAGATCCGTCGGAATGGAACCGGAGTAGAGCCTTTTTGACTTGGGTGTGGGCCAAGGAGACCAGTGGCTGGGTTGATTGTAGATTTCGGTTGGTTCGATGGAGACTGAGTACGTTGGAAAGGACCAGTTTTTTTCCGTAAAAGGTTTCTTTCCTCAATCAACCTTGCTACTCCAATTGCATTGGCTAAAGTCTTGGGCTGTTTTACTTTAACATCCAAACGGATTTCGTCAAAGAGACCTGCTATAAAGCACCCGATTAGAAAGCTTTCAGGTACGTCTTCAATGCGATGAGAGAGTTTCTCGAACTCTGCTTGGTATGCTGCGACTGTTGTGACCTGCTTGAGTCTTGAAAGCGCTTCAGAGGGGTCATTATAATCCGTTGGACCGAATCGAAGCAAGATGGCTTTAGTAAATTCTGCCCATGTCTGCGGTCCTTTAAACTTCACCATCCATCGATGCCATTGTAGGGCAATCCCTTCTAAATGGAAGGAGGCCAGTTGCACTTGTTGATCCCCCTCTACACTTTTGAAGTCGAAGTACTGTTCGGCTTTAAAGATCCACCTCGTTGGGTCATCGCCTCCGAATATAGGAAATGACAACTTGAGATTGTGGTTGTTCCGGTCGGCTGTAGCATTGGTAGCAGGATTGGTACGAACATCGGAGCCTTCGGGTCGGACCAAATGGTGTGACGCCTCACCAGGGGCAAACGGATTGGTTTCAACATTGGTGGTGGTAGGGTCTCGTGAGACCCGTATGGCTTATAACTCAGTCAATATGGTTTGTAAGGTTGCGTTGACATGGTCGAAGCTCGACTCATGTCTTGCTAAAGCCTCGTTGACCTCATTCCGAAACTCAGCGTTGGATTTGTTCTGTGTATCCATTGAACCGAATGGCTCTGATACCACTTGATATGAATTAATTTCGTAGAAAAGGGGAAGAAGGTAAGAGGAAGGATAAACAGAAGGAGATAATTGTGCTTTTTAATCGATGCCTTTATTCATGAGATTTAGATGACTTATATCGGTCTACAATTGATAACTATCGACCCCAAAAATAGGAGCTGATTATCATTTAAGCATAAATCTAAATAAAGCTAATAAGTCTATCAAACCCAACCTTATCACTAACAACCTAATTTATTATCATCTAATTTATTAAAGATAACTAAACTAAGATAACTACTCGCCCACCATCTTGCATGCATGCATACATGAGAGAGCTCATGTCAAAATGCTATTAGCACAGAATAACAACTTTAAATTTTCATTAGAAATAAAAATTGGTGAGAAAATAAGACCTGGAGTAATGTTAATAGCACCATCTTATTTGTAATCACCAATAAAACCAGGGACCCAAGCATAAAGATAATAGTTTCCGGTTCATATATTGTTGATTGAGAAGGAACCATTTGCATTTGCTCTGCTCCAGAATTGATAACTCTGACGTAAAAAAAAAAAAAAAAAAAAGGTTGTCACTGGGCAGTCACATCACATAATAACTATATATCAAGAATTCATTATTTCAATATCTCATGGGGGATCACTTTTTGTATTCTTACAAAACTGATTGTCACATGTTAGTATGTGACAGATGAACCTTTGCGAAAATTACGTCCAGGGTTTGCTCCTGATAAATTAAACAGATTCCTTGCATTATGTTTGCCAGGATCCAACATCTCCTGGTGGTGCCACTCCAACATAAGAACCGTTTGCTGGGATTTTCTTATCACTAATTAACATACACAAAGCATAATTACAGAACTAAAAACTTTGATTCAAAAACATTTGAAACAAAAGCAAGGAATCAATAATTCCCCTCCAAAACTGAATTTGAAATGATATTTATTTATAAACTACACAACCTAGTCAACACTCAAACATTATCATCACCAAACACCACACAACACCATAACATTCAGATTGTAAAAACACCAACTAGTAAACTGCATATAATTTCATTGGCTTAATTGCACAAACATTCTCTAAGTTTAGATGAAATTGCACTCATATGGAACCTTTCCGTTTATTGCACAAACATCCCCTGTAAAACGTTGACCAAAAGTTGACCAAAATGGAATGACGAATTTACCCTTACACAAAATTATCAATTCTGGTTCCTCTATTTTCTATAATAGCAAGTCAACCACTGAAAACCTTTGACCATTAAATAAAAAAATTAGTTGCTTTCAACAAGTATTAAACCTCCAACCTTATGGTTAAAAACCATAAGCCTTAACCAATTGAAGCTACTCAAACACATTGATAGAAGTTTGTTGATTTAAATATATATATATATATATATATATATATATCTAGTTATATAATGTATACATGTAGAGTAGTTCTCTCATAAGGGATCATTTATTTTAATTTCGGTAAGGACTTTGATGAAATCAAATCCATTTTTATGAATTTTGATCTGAATTTGTTTGTGGCTGATATGTTCAATGAAATCTACCTATGAATAAAATTTGAGAATTTTTCAAATGCTATAACTATTTTTCTTGAATTTTCATATATTTCGCCCATTTTCTGATGCCTTCATATTTAACTACACCGGGATAAATAGTTGTAGTACTTGAAAAATTCTTAAATTTTATTGATAGGTAGATTACATTGAATTTATCATCCACACAAAAATTCAGATTAAAAATCATAGAAATCGATATGATGTCATCAATGTCCTTACCGAAATTAAAATAAGAGATCTCTTATGAGAGAACAACTGTATACATGTATATGTGTATATATATATATATATATATGTAATGTCCTTACCGAAATTAAAATAAGAGATCTCTTATGAGAGAACAACTGTATACATGTATATGTATATATATATGTAAATATATGTATATGTATATAGTTATATAATTATATAATTATATTTTAAAGCTTAATTGACAAAATAATTTAAATATGTTTCTTTTTAAAATTTTAACAGATTTAAAATAATTATTTTCCTTTATTTTTCTTATTTTTTCATTTTAATAAATATATTATACAGTGTTCTAGTATGCTTTAGACGCTAGACATACGGTGGACTGCCACCTAGTGCCTAGAAAGATTAGGCGGTGACTAGGCGCCGCCTAGTCGGTGAGTTTTTTTTATCTATTGTTCTTTTCTGTGTTTCCAGCTTTTATTTACTTTTTATTTTTAATTTATTTTCATCACTAACTTGATGGTGGGACACAACTAGGACAACATTATTGCTGGACCCCACCATCTGACTTTCTGAAATTTAAATTCACCACAAAATATGACAGAATGCCATCATCATTTCTTCATCATAACACGCCATCGTCATTTCTTCACCAATTTCACTAGTCTTTAGTCTTCACCACACCATGCCATCAACAGATGACAGAATACACAAACAATCTCTCTCATCTCTCTTCATCTTTTTCGGTTATTTGTTTCTCTCGCTTTCCATCTTCTTTATCAAATCTCTTTATCAGATCTTCTTCCATATTTATTTTTCTGTGCAACTCTTCGCTCCCTAGACCAGACAACAAGGACCATCGGACGACGAGCACGACCGGACGACGTGATGACGACGACGAATGCACTTGCGGCAATTTTTTTAAAAACGATTATGCCGATTAATCGGCTCTAGAAATTGGTCTAGGTAGCCGACTAGTCGGAGTTAACCGGCCACCAGTCGGCAGGCAGCCTAGAAAGGCCGAATAGGGCCTAATCACGGCGGTCGGAACCGCTTAAGGTCTAGTCGGCCGCCTAGGCCGATTTCTAGAACACTGCTATTATATATATATATATATATATATATATATATTTTATTAAATATGAGTTTATTTTAAATATATATTATATAAGAGTTCATTTTAAATTATATAAACAGATTTAAATTATTTTAAACAAGTTATTTAACTATATATATACATTTAAAAAAACTCATATATATAAGAAACAAATTTAAATTATTTTAATAAATTTAAGAAACAGATTTAGACAATTTAAAAAATATTTATCAATTTAAAAACAGATTATTATATAATATTTAGATAGGGGAGATACGATCTCTCCCATCTTTTTTTTAATAAACAATTGATAAATATTATATAAATAAATAATAATAATTTTGTCCATTGACCATCAAACTAATATAATAAATTAAGCCTTAAAATAATTTAAAATAAACTCATATATATAATATATTTTAAATAAACTCATATTTAATAATAATATATAAAAAAACAGATTTATGAAAAAGAAAAAGAAAATGTGAAAACAAAAGGAAAATAATTATTTTTAATGTGTTAAAATTATGGAAAGAAACAAATTTAAATTATTTTGTCAATTAAGCTTAAAATATGATTATATAACTATATACATATACATATATTTACATATATACATATACATGTATAAATTATATAACTAGATGTATAGATTTAAATCAACAAACTTCTATCAATGCGCTTGAGTAGTTCAGTTGGTTAAGGCTTATGGATTCTAACCATAAGGTTGGAGGTTCAATGCCTTGTTGAAGACAACTAAAATTTTTAATTAAAGGTTAAAGGTATCAGGTGGTTGACCTGCTATTATAGAAAATAGAGAGACCAGAATTGATAATTTTGTGTAAGGGTAAATTCGTTATTCCATTTTGGTCAACTTTTGGTCAACGCTTTACAGGGGATGTTTGTGCAATAAATGGAAATGTTGCATATGAGTGCAATTTCATCTAAACTTAGGGGTTGTTTGTGCAATTAAGCCAATTTCATTACAATAATGATAAATCTTCAGCATTTGCATATTGCAGTTTTAAAATTATAATAAGACTAGAAATGATAAATTTTGTCAGTGATAAATAAATTTTGTATGCTCTACAATAATGTTTTAACCATTTTCAGCTTCAATATGACTTTGAGAATCCACGAACAATATATATCTCAGTTGATGTCTGTTTCACAAATCTAACATCCCAAATGCATCAACAGTTACTTCTTTTTTTTTGAACAATTGAAGAAGTATTTCATTAAAGTAGCACCTGAGAAACAGGAAAACCAAGAAACCACAACAACATGGGGGAAACAAAAGAAAACAACCCTGCAGCAAGCAAAAACGAGACAACAGAGAGCCAAAAGAAAGAAAACCCCCAGAAAAAACCAAAAACCCAAGCACATAACATCAACTATCCATCATGCGCACATAATCCCACAGTTGCTCGAACCCTATTTAGCCTAAGAAGTCGAAGACAGTCTCCTGGAAACCTCAAAATAAAATTAGCCTAAGAAGTCGAAGACAGCCTAAGAAGTCAAAAATTTCTATTCAAACAACACAAAATTAATACATACAGACATTAAACAAAAATTCAAACAACAGACATTAAATAAACCTTTTAGGGTTCTAATTGAAAAAAATTTCAAAAATTGAAGAAACACCATTCACCTTCACAAACAAAAATTCAAAAATTCAAGAACCATTCACCTTCTTTTTCTTGAAGCCAAACAGAGTTAAGGCCATCTTCAAGCTTTCTTCTCGTCGCGCCGTCGTCGACTTCAAGCTTCCGTCCTGTCGCACCATCGTCGTCTTCAAGCTTCCGTCGCGCTGCCGTGGTTGGAGAGTGTTGCCCTAGAATTGAAGTCAAAGACAGATGGAGAGAAGGTCTGCATTTTCTGAGAGAGATTTTTGTCGATTTGAGAGAGATTAGGGATTTTGAAATGTGAGAGTGGTTTGGTCGTTTTCAGACAGATTAGGGATTTTTCAATTGAAAGAGGTTTGATCGATTTGAAAGAGAATATGGATTTAGAGTGTTTTGATTGGAATATAAATTTTTAATTTTACAAGGGCAATATTATCCTTCAACAACCACAAAAGAGTTAGTTTTATAGGTTTTTCAAGAAAATGTTAGTTATTAACTTGAGACTTTCAAACGAGTTAATTCTCAATAAAAATCTTTTATAACTTTATAATTTTATTAATTAATTATACATTTTACCCTTATTTTATTTGGTACTAATTACAGCATATACAATGTACGGGCATATAAATTGAAAATCAATCTATAGTTCATTATTAATTATATCAATTTATCGTCAACCAATAGAATATGACATTACTATAGACAAAACAATACATAGAATGACAAATGACAAATGACAAATGACAATTACGGTATCTATGGTTTTAGAAGAGTTATCGGATAGCAAATTATTTTATAATTATTTTACAAAAGTGACCTCCATCTGCTTCTTAAAATTGCTGTCAAATCCATCCAAATTATCAACTAATCACTTTTGAAAATTTTACCAAACATAATTTTCATATCAAAATTATTAAGAGTAGGTTTAAACACGTTCATCTTTATTTTCCAATTTATCAAAAGTTATTTGTACCATAGAAATTTAAATAAAATTATATAGATACATATATATATATATATATATATATATATTATAGTCGACCCTATTTCGAATCCAGCTGGTTACGTCCCTGCAGAGAATGGAGTCCTCTATCGATGGAGGCGAACAGATCCTCCATCGCAAATCGCAATAAGGATCTGTCATCGCGATGGAGGTAGGAATCCATTGCAGCCATTTAGATGGAATCATGATTCCTTGATTAATTAAGGAGAAACAAATAATGGAAAAGGATTCTCTTTCCTTTTCCTACCCTAATTCCACCAACCAAACATTGCTTACAAGAATTAAACATTGTACCTTTTGTATGTCAGGCTCGAAAATTTAATAGCACTCTTTAAACATTTAGTTTTAAGACTATTACTAACTTAATAATTTAAGTTTTAATAGAACCTAAAGTGTAGATCTTACAAAAAATACCCATAAAATACACTTACAAAAACAATTCTTGAGCTTTTTTTTTCCGATACCTATTTTTGTGTTTCCAAGACTTACTAGATTTATTTGCAATTTAAAAGACTTATTGGACAAAAATGAAAATTTTCCTTTTTTTTTTTGTCATCTTCTTCATCAACCTCCAATGGACAGACCTTCATCCATCTCCATTGATGGAGGACCTCCATTGGTCCTCCATTAATGGAAGTTTTTGAAAAGAAAAAAATAACTAAAAATGGCAAAAACGTAATAAAAAAAAGGAGATGGGAGTATTTTTGTCTATTGGTACCATTTGAAACTTATTAAACTAGTGTTACTCTTAAAAGTCAATCAAAAAAGAGTAATATTTCTCCCTGTTTACACTTTGTATGCCCAGAAAAATTCTCAAAATGATAAATATATATACACCTTAATTAAGGGTGGCTCTATTGTCATTCTAAACCCATTTTTCTCCCTACACCCATATTAAAAATTAAAATTATTAATTTTAATCTCTCCACCCTTCAAAATACAAAAACTATCCTTTAAGTATTTTATTTTTTAATTTTAAACTTATATGTTTTCTAATTACACATGTAAGACCCTAATTTTTGTTTCCTTCTTTATTATTAGTAATAATAATAATATAAATAGAAAAGTATTTTGGCAATAAACCAGATCAGTGATTAATTCTCCAGTATTATTACAAGTCAATTCCATGAGATTTGAAATAAGTCAATTTCCACATTTAGAGTGATTTGAAATAAATCAATTTCTACATATATAGTGATTTGAAATAAGTCAATTTCCATATTTAGAGTGATTTGAAATAAGTCAATTCCATATTTAAAGAGATTTGAATATTTTAGCAAAATCAGTGGAATTGCATATCTTCATTATTTTTATAATTATTCATATGTGTGTATATATATTTGCATTGTAATATCAACTAAATGCTTTCATACAAAAACTCTCACTTTTCTACCCTTGTTTCCCTACCAAATGATCATAGCAAAATAAAATCAATGAAAAGTATCAATTTCATTCTACCTTTACTCTGAAACTCTTTGAAGGTACAAGTTCTTGAACTTTGTTTCATTTTTAATTTTGATTAAAGCTTTTGTCTTTTTCATACTCTTTTATTTTCTTTTAACACAAAACATCTTATCAATAAAATTTAGTCCTCTAACAATTGCTCAACTTTAGTTTATGGAGATGTTTTAATGCATGGATTTTGGAGTGCATGAATAGAATTATACATAAAGCTCTATAATTAATTGCTGGAATTTTTGGAGTTCATTAAAGAGTTCAAGTTTGACTGTTAGTGTAGGTTGAAATTGAGATCTGTTTTAATACCGGTGAAGCAACCTACTACTGTGTTGTTTATTTTAGTTATATTTGTAGGTTTCAATTGATACTAAATTTTGGTATGAGAACAGTAGACATAAATATATACTTGTGTTATAATGTTCGGAATTTTCGGTGGTTTTAATCTTAGGGAGATATAAATTCTAAATCGATTATATATGCAGATTTTTGAATCATCAAACTGACCTTATTATATTGGAGTAATTTTACATTAAAATTAGGGATGTATTTAAGTTTTATTTTCAGTATTATGGTTGTAGAGACATAATTAAATAAGGATATAAATTTTTGTGAATCTTGGTGATATATAAGTATTTTAATTCTTTGAGTATATTTGATGTTTAAGCAATGATATTTAGGCTGACAGTCATGAGTTTTTGGTGTTGTAGGAATTGTAATTCTCAAACGGAGATAGGTAAAATTCTGAGTTTTGGTATAAGGATAAAATACTGATATATTAGTCTATAAATAAAGTTTTGGAATTTTTCGTGTCCTGTAAGATTGTTAAAAATTTATACGAAGTCTGATTGGAGGATCGAAATTTACGGTGTCAGGATTGACCCTTGTGTGTTTAGAAAATTATAGAGATTTATATATGTTTGATAAAATTATGATATTTTGATGGGAGTTATTAATCTGATTTTGGGATCTATTGACTAATTTTTACGATTTTTTGAGGCCTTTAAGATTTTCGAATCACTAACGTTTGAGTACTAAAATCTGTTTTCTGAAATCTCTTCATGAAAATGAATAAAAAATATACTTACAAAGTTGAGTTAGATTTCTTTTATTTGGCTGGTTTAATTGAGGGATTATATTCTATATGTTTAGGTTCCTCTCGTGATTTCCCAATATCGTTAGTGAAACCTTAAACTTGCTATCATCGAAGGTAAGTAGATTTTCTTTTTGCATAGTATGTAATTGCACAAACGTTTTCTTAGAAACCAAATTTATTTATCATATTGTTATGTTCTGAAATATTTTATTATATACATTTATATATGTTTATAAACTCGTTTTTCTATTTAGTCTTTACTTACATAAATGTTACCTAATTCTTTTTAAATAAGTTTTACCCTTACTAGAACTTTTTGCTTAAATGCTTAAATGTTTGGTCCTTTTATGATTTAGTAATACAAATGTATTGTTATATATATATATATATATATATATATATATATATTTTGAAAGTAATATTTTAGCTCAACGTCAGTAGTAAATGAAATGGTACCCTCAATTTGAGAGTATCTTTGTGCCACAAGTCTAGCCTTGTTGCGCACAATGTTACCATTTTCATCCGACTTGTTCCTATACACCCATTTGGTGCCTATGACATTAGTGTCCTTGGGTCTAGGAACTAGAGTCCAAACCTCATTTCTTTCAAATTGGTTTAGCTCTTCCTGCATGGCAAGAACCCAAAACTCATCATTCATGGCTTCATCAACCTTTTTGGGTTCAATTTGAGAGGTGTAACAAGTATAGCTAATTTGATTAGCTATTTGACGCCTAGTCCTAACACCCTTATTCACATCTCCAAGAATGTCATTCTTGTTGTGGAGATGTCTAACCCATGGAGCGGGTTCTTTAGAGTCCAAGGATGGATCTCTATCAAGAAGTTGAATGACCTCTTCATCAAGACTTGACTTCACATCAATTGAAGTCTCACCATTCTTCTCCAAGGAAGAATCATCAAGCACAATGACCTCCTCATCATGGTCTTTAATCTTAGGCCTACAATCATCTATGACAACATTAGATGATTCCATGACACTCCGAGTTTTTAAATTGAAAACTCTATAGGCCTTACTATTAAGGGCATAGCCAATGAAAATCCCCTCATCACTCTTGGCATCAAACTTGCCAAGTTGATCTCGGTCATTTAGAATGTAGCATTTGCTCCCAAATGAGTGGAAGTAGCTAACATTTGGCTTCCTACCCTTCTATAATTCATAGGAGGTTTGCCTAGTACCGAGCCTTAGGAAGACTCTGTTTCCTATGTAGCAAGCCGTATTGACGGCCTCGGACCAAAGGTTCCTAGGGAAATTTTTTCTAAGCAACATCACACGAGCCATCTCTTGAAGGACCATATTCTTCCTCTCAACAACCCCATTTTGTGGAGGAGTTCTAGGAGCCGAAAACTCATGGGAAATGCCTAAGCTATTGCAATAGCTTTCAAAACAAGCATTCTCAAATTCCCTCCCATGGTCACTCCTAATCCTTTTAATGCTTTTAATGTGTGAGTTCTTTTCATTTTGAATTTTAGTGCAAAGCATTTTAAAATTTTCAAATGTTCAGATTTTTCTCTAAGAAAATATGTCCATGTAAATCTAGAGAAATAATCATCATAAACAAAAATGTATCTCTTGCCACTGAGACTCTCGATTTGCATGGGACACATAAGGTCCATATATAGAAGCTCTAATGGCTCCTTGGTGGCGAGATACTTGCCTTTCTTGTGCATACTTTTGGTTTGTTTCCCTTGTTGACAAGGTCCACAAATGCCATCGACTTTCTTCCCAAGCTTAGGGAGGCCACGCACAACCTTGAACTTATCTAAGATCCTCAAATCTCGATAGTTCATGTGGCCAAGTCTTTGATGCCACAACTAAACTTCCTCACACTTGGACATATTGCAAGAGATAGCACTAGCTTCAAGACAATAGCAATTGTCACTAGATCTCTTTCCTTTTAGCAAGGTTTGTCCATTTGGCATTAAAATAGAGCAATCATTTTTGTTAAACAAGACGGAGAGTTCATCATCATTAAGATGAGAAATGCTTATTAGATTGGCTTGCAAGCCATCAATAAGTAAAGCATTGGACAAGGAGGGTAAATCGGGAATGGAAATGGTTCCTTTCCCTATGACTTTCTTTCTAGATCCATCACCAAAGGTGACAAATCCTCCATCCTCCAAGACAAGGGATTTAAAGAAACTCTTATTCCCCGTCATATGCCTAGAACACCCACTATCCAAATACCAAGTGTTAGAGGCATTTGCCTTCAAGGCAATTTGAGCCACATAGCAAAAATAGTCATCTTTTCTAATCTACCTTGAAATGTTCTCATTCCTAGTGGTATTAGTCATATTGGCTCTAGATTTCCTATGATCATTCAAATTGGCTCTAGATTTCCTAGGAACAAGCATTTTGGCTCTAGCTCTATTTCTTTCAATCATGCTCTTGATTCTACACATTTCAATGTATTTGAAGCAATTAGGTCTAATGTGACCATCAACACCACAAAAATGACAAGTGGGAATGAAATAAGAAGACATACCATGCCCTTGTGAGTACAAAAGGGCTTTCCCACGCATTTGAGCTTGCCTTTGGTGTTGGATTGGTTCTCTCCTTCTTTGTTGTTGAGTTGGAATGGATTGCTTCCTTGGTTGACCTTGCATGAATTGCTTCTTGGCTTGATGGTATTTGGGTTGAGAGAAACTTGCTTGATGAACCCTTGTTTATTGAGCTTGAGCTTGAGCTTGTTTCCCTTATGCTACCTTGACTTGAGAATCCTTAGAGCACTCTCCTAGTTCAATCTTCTTCCTAGGATGTTGTGGGGGTGGAGGCTCTTTGATGTCCAAGCTCTTGACAAACACAGTCTTGCTTGAGGATGAGGTCTCCTTGTCATCTTCATAGCCAATACCTTTCTTATCACTTGGCCTTTTGCCAACTCCCAACATATGGTCGAGTTTCTTAGTACTTGAAGTCATCTTAGCAATGATCTCTCTTGCTTCTTCAAGCTCCTTTTCCATCAATTCCTCATTTCTTTTTGCTATCTTCATTTCTCTATTTTGGTGAGTGACTTTGGTAGATAGCTTGAGATTCTCACCCTTTAGCCTTTGAATCTCTTTCTTCATCTTCAATCTTGAGCTTTGAAAATGCTCAATGAACCCTTCGAGATCCATTCCTCCTACATCCATATTTGTTGAATGGGATGAAGAGTCACCATCACTAGAGTCATCTTCACTTTATTTCTCTCCTCTTCATCATCTATTGCTTCCTTACTCTTGAGAGAAGATGCGAAGGCAATAAAGTTTGCCATATGATCCTCATCATCCGAGGATTCTCCTTCTTCTTCCAAGTCATCACCATCGCTCCACATAGCGGCCATTGCCTTTCCTTTCTTTTTGTTCTTTAAATTGCCACAATCCGTGGAGATGTGTCCGAAACCTCCACATTCGAAGCATTGAATCCCTTTTCTTGTGGGCTTGTCTTCACTTGACTCAAACTTCTTGAAAGGAGTCTTCTTCTTCATTTCCTTTCCTTTGGATCCAAATCTCTTCTTCTCAAAATTGATGAACTTCTTCAATCTTTTCACCATGAGGGCCATTTCCTCATCTGAGTTATCTTCCTCTTTCTCTACTTTGGAAGTTTTCAGAGCAATACTCTTGTGCTTCTTTGGAGGTGTAGGTGTAGGAGTCCACCTAGACTCATATGCTAGAAGTCTTCCTATAACTTCACTTGGCTTCATGTTATTGTAATCACTATTCTCCTCAAGAGCCGTCACTTTTGACTCAAATCTTGCTGGAAGTGACCTCATAATTTTTTACTTGATTCTCCTATCCGAATAGGGGTCACCAAGTTGATGGCTTTGATTGAATATGTCCATCAACATCACTTGAAAGTTGTTGAAGCACTCATCCTCCTCCATTCTAATTTGCTCGAATTGTGTTTGGAGGACTTGAAGCTTGGAGTCCTTGACCACCTCGGTTCCCTCATGGGTTGTCTCTAGAATCTCCCATGCCTCTTTTGCAATTCTTGTTGTTTGGATCAATTTGTACTGATTGTCATCCATTGCACAAAGAATGGCATGCATAACCTTATTGTTCCACTTGAATGCTTCAAACTCTTGAGTTGACCATTCCGACTTTGGCTTGGGAACTACACTTTTGTCTACAAGAGTCTTTTCCGGAGGAGTGTAGCCATCTTCAATTGCCATCCATGCTCGGTCATTTATTTGGCAAATGTAAGACTCCATCTTGCCTTTCCAAGAGGTATAGTTTACTCCGGTGAGCAAAGAGGGTCTTGTGCTAGAGGCTCCCTCATTACCACTTCTGTTCCCACTCATAGTGTTTGGGTATGAATGAGATGAATGTTAATGATGCAACAAACACAAACAAAATGCAAGACACACAAAGAGCAAGGATCACCTAAGTGTATCTAGGAACCCGCTCTGATACCAATTGAAAATACTATAGGTTTTAGTTGATTTATTACCAACTTTTTGACTTAATCAATTAATATTCCTACCCCATATTAGCAATCAACCAATCTAACATAAACATGCGGAAAATAATAAAAACACAAGGATTGATTTATGTGAGAAACCCCCCAACTGGGCAAAACTCACGGGCTATCCTTCTAGCCACATACGGTCCTTAAATCCACTATTTGAATGAAAGTTTACAACCTAGGTTGACCTCAAGTCACACCTACTTGGTCACTAACCCTTTAACTCTACCCAACGGGCCTTTAATAGTGATCCTAGACCACAAGCTTGTGCACTAAACAACTTAGTCACAAAGCTTAACAATGAATGAAGAGATTAAGCAACCTATGTGAGTATATATGAAAACTCTAATATGCAATTAATGCTAGGCTACAATAAATGATTATCTAAGGATTTAAAGATGTCAATAGATGCAAATCCTATATATCAATATCTAAATGCAAATGCATGAAGATTTAGCTAGAACGGTAAAATCGTCCTAAATGCTAGTTATTAGTGAACAAGGCTCTCAACCAACACACAACAACTCAAACATGTTATACATGCCATTAAACATAAAGATATGCAATAAATTCATATAAAAGAGCTAATCCTAGGCAAACAAGAACATAAATAAATACAAAGAGATTTAGGACATGTTCAAGTTACCTAGTCAATGAAAGCAAGAAGAATCCATGATGAGATGATGCTTGTAAGATGTTAGATGCACATGGATTTGTGTTTGGTTGAGTAAAGATGAGTTCTTAGGAGTTTCTCTCTCTTGAAGAGAGCTTGGACACATAAAAATGGGTTCTTGAACTCACAAGAACGAAATGGGAGAGATAACAAAGTATATATAGCAGGTCAAAGAAAAAACGGCATCGTTTTAGGCAAAACAGGGCTCGACCGCTGTGAGTACCACTGTGGGTAGTCATAGCGGTGACAGCGGTGACACACTGTGTTGCCCACCGCTGTGAATTATCACAGCGGTATCACAGCGATCACACAGCTGTGACCAACTAGATGGCTCACCGCTGTGAGTAATTCACAGCGTAAAAGGAGCGGTGAGACAGCAGTGCCTTACTAATAAAGGACAACAGTGTCTACCACTGTGATAATTCACAGCTGTCATCACAGCGGTCATCATGCTTTTTGTAGGATTTTCTATCCTATGCCTATCCAACTAGGATGCAATGAAAATGGGCATGCAAGAAGTTTGTGTGTGTGTGTGTGTATGTGTGTGTGTGTGTGTGTGTGTGTGTGCAACCATACATGCATGTCAATACAAATGCATAGAATGTGAGTGTGTGTAACTAAAAGCACTTCAAAGAGAATTAAGCATGTGATATACCTTTGAAGTGCTCTTTGAGAGAGATGATGTCCTTGAAGCTTGATCACACCCAATGAGGCCTAATTTACCCTTACAAAATTAATCCCCAATATGGTTTGTCAACGAAATAAGCCAATCAAAATATGAGGAACTTACAATGTAGAATAAGGTAATGAAGACCAGCGACCTATTTCCTCTCTCTTACGAGGTTATGTTGGGGCAGATTCCTACTTGGAGGCTCCTGATGCTGTAGTGGTTCAAGTTGATGGTGGAGCTTTTGATCCGCTTGTTCCTCCACCTAGATCCGTTGAGGAGGTAGGGGACCAGTCTACTTCTAAAGATGACATGCATGTCCTTTTTTCTGATTCTGCTAAGGAGGTGGAGAACCAAGCTTCTACAATAGAGGGGGTGAGGGGATAAATCAGATATGGTGACAGCAGAGGAGATTCAAACCGATCCTTCTGAAGTGGGGCCCCCAGTGGTAGTTGGTGCACAAGTAGTAGGTGAGGCCCCAGTTGGTCTAGAAGGTGAAGCTCTTACCAGTGGAGCTGGAGAGGAGGTGGCTAACTAGGAGTGAGTGGAAGCATGGCCTAGCTCAATCATTTAGCCAGTCATTTTCTATTTTACTTCACTTTTTGTCATCATTATTTTAGCCCATTGATTGGGGGATGGGCTCCCTGATTCAATCGATGAAGCATTCCTTTTCTTTTTTTGTACATATCTAGCTAACCTTCATTATGACCCATTTGGTCAAATTCTGTTGCATGCTTCTAACTCCGATGTAGAATAAATCTGAGGGACAGTCCCTAGTATAAACCAGATCTAACTAATATTTGGTAACATAAGAAAACAGGTCTTTAGTGCGATAGGTGACTGGTATCAGGTCACCAAAGTACTCAGTCAATGAGTCTGAGATCATCTTTCATAGATACATTATCGGCACTAATCGCTCCATCTAGGAGGGTCGAGGTATCAGGCGATCCCGTTCTGGGCACCCTAGTACTTAGGTGAAAATCTATGGCGAGTACCGGTACCTGAAGCTCTTGTTTTTTCAGTAATCTCGGTACTTTGGTGAACCTAGGTACATATCCTTCCTATTTCAAGGAATCTTGGTACTTAGTTGTTAATGCTGGTGAATAGTGGAACCCAACCCTCTATTCTTCAGAAATCAGGGTACATAGGTGAATCACGGTACCTAACCTTCCTATTTCAAGGAATCTTGGTACTTTGCCAAAAACAAGGAGAACATATTGGCGACAAGATCCTGGTAAACAACTAAGGCCACTTTAGCACCGGGTCTTTCTTGGTGGGGGGTGGTGCCTGGCCAAGGCCTTGATCTAGCAGGCAACTATGCTCTTACTAACCAGACCCTTCTCGGCGGGGGGTGGTGCCCGGCTGAGGCCTTGATCTGTCAGGCAACTATGCTCTTACGATCCAGATCCTTCCTAGCGGGGAGTGGTACCCGGCCAAGGTAGCAGGAATGCCATATGATCTTTTCTGATCTTGAGGCGATCATGGTGAATTCCTCGAGGTGAATACTGGCGATATAATTCAAATGTAGATGGAGAAAAAAAGGAGAATCTTCTTTATTGATAGATTAAAAAAGGGGCGATACAATCATTTAGGAGGTACAAGCATCTGTCAGCACCTATCTTAGGCTATACTAGTATATTCCCATTCAAATATTCAGCTCTTCTATGGGTAGAATCTTTTCAGGTGATTTGCATTCCAGTTGTGGTTGATGGGACATCCCTCCATATATTCCAATTTGTAGGCCCCACCTCGGATTACCATCCG
This sequence comes from Dipteronia sinensis, assembly GCA_033220585.1. Classification (NCBI taxonomy): domain Eukaryota; kingdom Viridiplantae; phylum Streptophyta; class Magnoliopsida; order Sapindales; family Sapindaceae; genus Dipteronia; species Dipteronia sinensis. Next base: position 33,069,891 of record CM065637.1, read on the forward strand.
AACCAAGTAAGGACCTTCCCAATTTGAGGCTAGACCCCGTCCGATCTATTCCTGGTGTTTTAGGTTACTTTCCTGAGGACCAGGTCCTCTTCATCTCTGCCAAGGGATCCTTTCGGTTCTCTCGATGCTTGCCCTTCCTTAACTTTTGGAATTCTTTGGCCATTCTAGCCACTTAGTCCCAGAGGTGCTTGTTACCATCATTCCTGGATTCTACCTCGGAGTCTCCATGATCAGACCCCTCTGATGCCGCTGAGGCTTCGTCCCGGTTCTCCTCCGGGGAGGATTTTCTCGGGCGCTCCTTCTATTGCTGGTACTATCTTCTACCGCCGATCAAGGCTACCTTCTGGATGATCCTAGTTGAGGTTTTCTAGGAGCAGTTGTCGGTTGGATCGGGTAGAGGTGCTCCCTAGGTGAGAGGTCGATAGCGGATTTGACCTGTCGGGGTCGATAACCAACGGGTTGTCTTGGAATTAAGGGCATGGGCCCAAGTCTATCATGGAACAGTGGTATCAGGGCATGGGCCCGAGCCTATCATGGACTAGTACTGGTGGTCCCAATCTGTTGAAAGAGGGTATCCTGGTGCCTTGCCCTCCCCTGACATCTAGTATCGTAAGCGCGGGGGGGGGGGGGGGGGGGGGGGGGCGGCGCTACCTTCTGCCACCATTCGAAGTCGGATACTCTCTATGAAGGCTGCGACTTGCTGGTCCAAGCTGGTCGGGTTGGCTACCAGAGCGGCAAGTATCTGAGGGGTAGCCCGCTAGGCAGCTGCGGGTGCTGAAGCGGGCTTACGACTTTTTACCCCCTTCTTCTGCTTCTGACCCTTTCGGGTTGAAGTGATGGATTGGTGCCCTGACGGATTGGGCTGATCTTGTAAGAAAATGAGATTTTTAGGCTTTCTTTTAACGGTGTGGAAACTTCCTATAGGCGGTGCCAAAAAGTGTTAACGGAAAAATCCACTCATAGAGCAAAATTCTAGTTAGCACCCTCATCCACTACCGGTAGGTGGCAGCGGGGTAGGTACCTTCGATACCGGGTTTATTTTTTTTCTGTGGGAGATCAAAAGAGGAAAACGCAAAAGATAGGATGAATACGGAAGACACTATTTTATTGAATATTTATTTGTATGGGTACTACAATACACTCTATTTTCTCTCGTTCTACACAAGATGGAGATGGCGTACTCATTTATATCGATAAGTGGCTAAAAACCTTCCAATGATTATTTACAACTCTCACTGGCTTCAGAGAACACATAAGAAGTTTCTCTGGGACAAAAATATCTCTCTGGTGTTCCTGATTGTGCCTAAATTGTTGTATATTTCGGCCCTCATTCCTATTCCTTTGTCTTGTTCTTGTGTGTATTTTCTATATATTATATGTCTAATAGGCTCATTGGTGCTAATTACAGGCAATAGATGTAATTCTGGTGTTAGAAGCTAATTGCGGTGGTTCCAGCAGAAAAGGGGCAAAAGGAAAGACAAAGGATCATAAGCAGCTCGACAGTGCGGGTCAAGTGCGGGTCGCAACCGCACTCCAACCGCACTCCTTCCCATAGCTGGGACCTGAATCATGAAGGAAAGATAAAGTGCAAGTCAAGTGCGGGTCATCCAACCGCAATCCACCCGCACTGTTGCTCAAGACAGAGGAGCTGATTTGCACCTGACACTAAAGTGTGGGTAAAGTGCGGGTAATCCAACCGCACTCCACCCGCACTGTTGCTCAGGACAGAGGAGTGGATTTACACCTGACACCAGAGTGCGAGTACAATACGAGTAAAGTGCGGGTAAAGTGCGGGTAATCCAACCGCACTCCACCCGCACTATTGGCCAGATCAGAGAACTGAAGATGAAGATAACCCATATAGTGCGGGTACAGTGCGGGTAATTCACCCGTACTCCACCCGCACTCTGCGCGCGACAGCTTCTGTTTTCAAGCTTAAGTGATCTATTTTTCCATCCTCTATAAATAGAAAAGGATAGGAACGAACCAAAGATCTACCCATATCTCCCAACACTTGTATTCTAAGCTAGTAACACATCTCCCTATCATCCAAACCATCTCTATATGTTCTCATTCGATAGTGCACTTACAAGCCTTTAACATCAAAAGGTTTTGTGCACACTTTCGATTTAGGGTTACGCGAGTTTCAATCATATTGATTGTGAATTCAAAAGTGACCAGAACTATTTTTTTAGGCTCTTGGTGTTTTACTATTGAACATCAAGATCAGAAATTCCATACATCCATTCTAAGGTAAGCAATTCAAAGAAAAAGGGAGACCACGCTCCTAGGTGATTCACGTACCTGCTAGGATTGAAGATCTTGCGGATTACCATCGACGTAAGTCAATCGGATCACGCGACAAGAGGTATTTAACTCTAACCGTATATTTGAGTTTAATTAATTAAAGGTTTAAGGTTCAAATCTTTAGAAAAATTTTAAACTATACGAAAATTATTTTTTCGCCTTCCGTTGCGGTTTTAATTAATTTTTCCCTACAATTGGTATCAGAGCCTTGGTTGTACCCTTAATTAATTAACGTATATATACGTGAATCTATTTCTTTTTATTGTGATTATGCATGTTTTAGAAAGAGATGGCACTCTAGGTATTCGCATATATAATTACATGTGGAATGTATGGATTTATATATGTTGTTATAAAGTGAATTGTTATTGCTCGATTTTGGTCCTAGAATTTCAATGTATTTTTTATTTCGGAATTGTAACAAGAAGGGTGGTCTATTATCGCCATAAGTCCTTCTTGGTAGTTGCTAAGCTCTTATTAATTTTATTGTAAAAATACTGCAGATTAAAATTTAGTGCAGTTTTTTATTGTATTAAAATAAGTGCAGTTTTTTATTTGTAAAAAATACTGCAGTAGTTCAAATAAAAATATATATATATATATATATATTTCTGCAGTATTTTATTGTATAAAATAAGTTGTAATATATTCAAGATTCGAAGACTCAAAGATTTGAAGAAATTGGAGCATCCGGAACCGAGCTTGGCACCCGCGCGCACCGAGACAACAAGCGCGCACGCAACCAAGCGTGCAGCTGCGCTTGTTGCGGTGCAGCAGCGCGCGCAACCCATGCATGGGCTGGCCATGCGGCAGCTCATGCCCTTGCATGGGCTAGGCATGCGCATGGGCTGCTTGGTGATCTTCGGGCGCGCGAGTTACGTGCGCGAGATGGTCGCTTGAAGTCTTGTTTGCCAAGAAAGGAGTTTTTTGTATTCCGTACAATTGTAATTTACATGCTTTTCTAGGATGGACCAAAATTGTGGCTATTTATTTTTATGTATAAATATTACAATATTTGTTATTGTATGATAACATGTCATATAGAATAGGAGTGCCACTCATATATCTCTTTTGGTATGAACATGCATTGAATGATTTAGGTATCTAATTGGCATCTAGATAACTTGGTAAAATCATTCTTTGGAATTTAATCACACGCCTTAAATAATTGAGTGGGAGAAGGTGTGTTAGAACACCTATGGCCTCCAAGGTTAGTTGAGCTTTATTATTTATTGGTAATCCCCCCGAGGGGCATCCATAAATGGAATTTAGCAAAATACTTCCTTACAAGGATAGACTAGACAATTGACTCAATCGAGATATACTCCCAGAGGAGGGATTTTCGTGAGAGAAAATTGAGGGTCGATATATTGGTAACACACTCAATGTAATTTTATTAATATCCTCCCGAGAGTTCTTGTTAATAAAATTGCAAGGCTAAAATTGAAAACACTAGTTGTTATGTTAACAATTAGGTGGGACCTAGTCCAACTAGTAAATGGTGCGAACTCTCGAAGGAGGCGTAACATTTATGGGTGTTGGATCACCGTTGAATTTTTCACGATTGAGTTATTTAATTAATTCAAGATAAATATTCGAAAGTGCTTTATCATTATTATTTACTTATATATGCTTTTTGCTTTATTCAGAAATCATGACCCCATCACTTATGAACATCCTGAAAGATAACACTTTAACTGGAGATAATTATGTCACATGGAAAAGGAAAATTGGGTTGTTGCTGCAAAGTGAAAAACATAAGTTTGTTCTAACTACTCCTAAACCACCTGCTCGTAATAATGAATCAAGTATTTTGCAAAGAGATGAGTATGAGCAGTGGAAGACCTCAGATGATATGGCCAAATGTTACATTATGGCTACTATCTCCGACGTGTTGCAACAGCAGCATGAAGGAATGGGGTCTGCTGCTGATATTATGATGTCTCTGGAAGAAATGTTTGCTATGAGGTCTAGGACGACTAAGAGAGAGGCAGTGGCTGCTTTTATGAATCTTAGGATGAAACCTGGACAGGCTGTGAAAGATCACATGATGAAAGTCATAGCACATCTAAATATTGCAGAATTAAATGGCGCTGAGATAGATGGTGAGACCAAAATTGACATGGTTGTCAACTCACTATCAGATTCCTTTGATCAGTTCAAGTTGGACTACACCTTGAACAAAAAGGAATACACCTTGCAGGGACTGATGCAAGATGTTCAAAGCGTTGAAAAGATCCTTGTGAAAAGCAAAGGTCAAGAGATTCATATGGTTGGTAAAGTTGCTACTGTTAAGACCTGTCAGAAGGTCAAGAAACCACAGAAGAAAAAGCAACTTGGGCCTACCAAGAAGGAGACCAAGAAAGTAACCAAGATCAAAGGGAAATGCTTCCTTTGTGGTGAAAAGGGACATTGGAAAAGAAATTGCCCAAAGTCTCAGAACATGAAGGAAGAAGGTAATATTAATTATCTTGAAACATGTTTTCTGGCAGATTCTACAGATTCTTGGATCATAGACTCTGGAGCCACTAATCATGTTTGTTATTCCTTACAGGGGTTCCAAGAAAGGAGAAGGCTGAATAAGAACGAAATCAATTTGCGCTTGGGCAACGGATCGTTAGTGTCTGCAAATGCAGTGGGAGATATTAGAGTTATTATAGATTCTAGTAGGCATTTAGATTTAATAGACGTTTACTATGTACCTCAATTCAAGAGGAATTTAATTTCAGTTTCTTGTTTAAATAAATTTGGATATTCGGTTACTTTTAATAAAGCTTTTATTATTAGTAAGAATGACAAAATTGTTTGCAAAGGTACATTGGAAAACGGTCTATTCTTTTTGCATAGAAATATCTTTCACTCGTTAGACACAGAAATAACGGAACCTAATCATAAAAGAGTAAAATTATCAAAAGATGAAACCTACCTTTGGCATTTACGCCTAGGTCACATTAACCTTAATATGATTAAAAGATTGGTATGTGATGGACCTTTAAGTGACTTAAAGGTTGATGATCTACCAACTTGTGAATCTTGTTTGGAAGGTAAAATGACCAAAAGGCCATTCAATACCAAAGGTGCAAGAGCCACTGAATGTTTAGGACTATTACACACTGATGTATGTGGTCCTATGAGCCTTCAAGACTAAAGGTGGATATGAGTACTTCATCACCTACACAGATGATTACTCAAGATTTGGTTATGTGTATCTCATGAGACATAAGTCGGATGCTTTTGACATGTTCAAAGCATTCAAAGCTAAAGTAGAAAATCAGCTTGAGAAACGCATAAAAATCTTGAGATCTGATCGTGGATGGAGAATATCTATCTGGTGAGTTTCAGCAATATCTTATTGATAATGGGATAGTTTCTCAGTTTTCAGCACCAGGTACACATCAACAAAATGGGGTAGCAGAAAGGAGAAATAGAACTCTTTTGAACATGGTTAGGTCTATGTTGAGTTATTCAGCACTTCCTATTTCTTTTTGGGGATATGCTCTACAAACTGCAATATATATTCTAAACGTGGTACCATCGAAGTCGGTTCCTGGAACACCATATGAGTTGTGGACTGGACGAAAGCCTAGTTTACAACACATAAGGATATTTGGTTGCCCTGCACATGTGTTAAAAGGAAAGACAGAAAAGATGGAGTCCCGTTCGGAAACATGCATATTTGTGGGGTATCCAAAAGGAACTAAAGGATATTATTTCTATAGTCCTTCAGATCTAAAAGTGTTTGTTTCAACAAATGCTACATTTCTGGAAAAGGACTATATGAATGATTTTGTTCCCAAAAGTAGAATTGTCCTGAATAATATGTCAGGAGATACAATTCCACAAGAGGTTTCACAACCTAACCCAATTGTAATTTCCAATCCAACACAAAATCAACAACCTACCATTCCTCGTCGTAGTGGGAGGGTTAGAACCCAACCTGAAAGATACATCGGTCTAGGAGAATCTGTTGAGAATCTCCTTGACGACGATGATCCCTACACGTACAAGGAAGCGATGAAGGATGTTGATTGTCACCATTGGCAAAAGGCAATGCAATCTGAGATTGAATCCATGTTCGATAACAAAGTCTGGTCCCTTGTAGACTTGCCTAAAGGGATAAAACCCATTGGGTGCAAATGGGTATACAAGAGGAAAAGAGGTATGGATGGAAAGGTGGAAACTTTTAAAGCTAGATTGGTAGCTAAAGGTTACACACAGAAAGAAGGTATCGATTACGAGGAAACCTTCTCTCCTGTGGCCATGCTTAAATCCATTAGGATACTTTTATCCATTGCAACATCTTTAGATTTAGAGATTTGGCAAATGGACGTCAAGACAGCTTTCCTTAATGGAAGTCTTGATGAAAGCATCTATATGATGCAACCAGAAGGATTCATTGAAAAAGGGCCAAATGGAAAAGGTATGCAAGTTGCAGAAATTAATTTATGGATTAAAGCAAGCATCCAGATCCTGGAACATAAGGTTCGACCAAGCTGTAAAAGGTTTTGGATTTTTACAGAACCTTGAAGAACCTTGTGTATACAAAAGGATCAAAGGTGACAAGTTGGTTTTCCTTATTCTTTACGTAGATGATATATTACTCATTGGAAACGATGTGGGAGTATTGACATCAGTAAAAGAATGGTTAGCAAAACAATTTGATATGAAAGACTTAGGAGAAGCAAGTTTTATTCTAGGTATCCAAGTAATAAGGGATAGAAAGAATAAAATGATTGCACTATCCCAAGCTTCATACATAGACAAAATCTTGTCTAGGTTTTCCATGCAAGATTCCAAGAAAGGTATGTTACCTTTTAGGCATGGAATCAAACTTTCTAAGGAACAAGTTCCTAAGAATGAGCATGAAGAGCAATTCATAAGTAGAATTCCATATGCCTCGGCAGTTGGAAGTCTCATGTATGCAATGCTCTGTACTAGACCAGATATTTGTTTTGCTGTTGGCATAATTAGCAGGTTTCAATTGAAACCTGGTCCTGATCACTGGACGACAGTCAAGCATATTTTCAAGTATCTTAGGAGAACGAAAGATAATATGCTTGTATACTCTGGAAGGGATTTAATCCCCATAGGGTATACAGATTCTGATTTCCAATCAGATTCTGACTCTAGAAAATCCACATCAGGATCTGTGTTTACTTTTGGAGGAGGAGCAGTCATTTGGAGGAGTAGCAAGCAATCTTGTATTGCTGACTCCACCATGGAAGCAGAGTATGTAGCTGCATGCGAAGCTGCCAAGGAGGCTGTTTGGCTTTGCCAATTCTTGATTGACCTAGAAGTAGTTCCTAGTGCGAATAAGCAGATCACTATCTACTGTGACAACAGTGGAGCAGTGGCTAATTCGAAAGAACCAAGAAGTCATAAGAGAGGAAAACACATTGAAAGAAAGTATCATCTTTTAAGGGAGATTGTTCATAGGGGAGACGTGACGATTACCAAAATCGCGTCGGCAGAAAATCTAGCAGATCCCTTCACAAAGGCTCTACCTCAGAAGAGTTTTGATGGGCACCTAGAGAACATGGGAATGAGAGATATGACACATTTGCTATAGCGCAAGTGGGAGATTGTTAGGAATATGCTCAATAGCAAGAGTGTAATATTGTAATTGACAATCTTTTCATATAAATAAAGTGATTTCTGATTCTGCAAAATCTTATAGCATTTATAATGATAATTGTCAAGGTAAATAATCATAAGGTCAAAAGACTATGAGATATGAAGAATTGTTTGTACATCCGGATATGTATGAGGTAGACACAATCCTTTAGTTAGTCTTGAATAACGTTGACAACTTAAGTTAAAGGTTAGGCACCTCTATCTTGATAAAGTTGTAGAATTCTTTTACTAGCATTTTAGTGGGATCAAATGAGTTATGATGAGTCTAAAATCATCGAAAGGTTTTCGAGTAAAAGAATCTAGTGCACTGGGTGCATTGAACTGGATCACAATGAAATACTTTATCTAGAACCGTCACTAGATATAAGTCTTTTCATTATCAGGACATCGGAGAGTCTATCTAAATCCTGAGATAAATGATAGACTTATGGTTGCAAGTGTTATCATTTGAGCTATCAATGAGTACAATTATATAGCATAGTCTATCCTCGATAGTTTGGTGGTATTCTTTTGTTAATCGATAGAGGACTTCATTTATAGATATGGACATCGTGGCTCCATTTATTAAATGAGAGTATAGTATCATCATATGGATGTTTTGAGGTATTGGATATTAAATCTCAACGTTGAGTTTTCAATAACGATTATTGAAGACATGGCTTCTGGACAAGTCAAAATATCCAAGTTCACAATGCTGTCATATGAGGAAATATGGTAACTTGCAGAGCTATAGGCGGTCTATGAGCTCTTGGCGATTACTGATATTATTCACGAGGATACACCATCTCCTATAAGATTGTCTAGGGTATGAATGAGAAACATATCCTTATTCTATCTTTATTTAAGAGTTCAATTTTAGCTCTTTAGTGGAATGAGTTAAAATTAATAGATCGGACCTAAGTGAATCATTTGTTGATTGTGATTAGGTTATGTCTATTGAAGCTTAAATTTAGATAGCCCGCCAAGATCCACAATCCACACGTACTTGCATGGATCACTTGATATATTCTACCGGACCAATTTATGGGTCCATCTAGAATTGCATTTAATATATTAAGAATATAATATGTCTATTATTTATTTAATAGGCTGCACTATTATATTAATATATTAAAAGGAGACATGTAGGCTTGTTTCTTTTAAGTAAGAATAAGTCTGGTTCACATGTGGGCTTTTATTTAAAGTCTAATCGATTAAATAAAATAAGAAAAATATTATTGGGCCCATATATATATGGTGTGGGCGGCAAGGCTAAATAAAATAGCCCAAGATATTATTTTATTTTATTGTTTTGATTAAATGGGAATTAATTAATTATTTAATTAATTAATAGTTTAAATCAAAATATTTTCCTGATCAGTAAATTAAATACTATGTGTTGGATTAGGGTTGGAATTCTTTTAAGTGATAGGAGTCCTAATGTGGTAAGGATTAAGTCCACATACACTCCTTATTATACAAAGAATTTGGCCACCACTAGTCCTACAAGGGTTAGGATTCTTGAATTGATAGGAATTAGGGAAAAGGATAATTCCTTTTCAAGTAAGGAAATTAACCAACCCTAGATTTCCTATTCAATGAATTCGGTCAACCCTACTTGGTGAAGGAGAAAATTCGGCCAACCTATAAATATAAGGTTATGAATTTTCGGCCACTAAGAAGCAAAATAGAGAGAGATTTTTGTTTGTTTTGAAAATAAAAAATCCTACTCTATACACATAGATTTTCGGCCAAGAGAGAAAAAGAAAATAAGTTCTCATTCGATAGTGCACTTACAAGCCTTTAACATCAAAAGGTTTTGTGCACACTTTCGATTTAGGGTTACGCGAGTTTCAATCATATTGATTGTGAATTCAAAAGTGACCAGAACTATTTTTTTACGCTCTTGGTGTTTTACTATTGAAGATCAAGATCAGAAATTCCATACATCCATTCTAAGGTAAGCAATTCAAAGAAAAAGGGAGACCACGCTCCTAGGTGATTCACGTACATGCTAGGATTGAAGATCTTGCGGATTACCATCGACGTAAATCAATCGGATCACATGACAAGAGGTATTTAACTCTAACCGTATATTTGAGTTTAATTAATTAAAGGGTTAAGGTTCAAATCTTTAGAAAAATTTTAAACTATACGAAAATTATTTTTTCGCCTTCCGTTGCGGTTTTAATTAATTTTTCCCTACATGAGTACTGCTGCTGATATAATGATGTCTCTAGAGGAGATGTTTGCTATGAGGTCTAGGACGACTAAGAGAGACGCAGTGATTACTTTCATGAATCTTAGGATGAAACCTGGATAGGTTGTGAAAGATCACTTGATGAAAGTCATAACACATCTCAACATTGCTAAACTCAATGGTGCTGAGATAGACGGTTAGATGAAAATTGACATGATTGTCAACTCACTGTCAGATTCCTTTGATCAGTTCAAGCTGAACTACACCTTGAACAATAAGGAATACACCTTGCAGGGTGTGATGCAAGATGTTCAAAGCGCTGAGAAGATCCATGTGAAAGGAAAGGTTAAGAGATTCATACAGGTTAGTAAAGTTGCTACTGCTGAGACCCGTAAGAAGGTCAAGAAATAACAGAAGCAAAGCAACTTGGGCCTACCTAGAAGTAGTTGCAGGAAAGGAAAAGACTTAATGAGAATGAATTCTGTAAGGACCTCGATTTTATGATTGGCTTATTTCATGACAAACCACCACATTGGGGATGATTGTGTAATGGGTAGCTTAGGTCCGTATTGGCAAGCTTCCAAGCATCTCCATGACTTCAAGAGCAAAAGGTATATTCACTTGACTTTGTCTCTTGAAGAGTTTAGGTGCACACACACACTTCATGCATGTTTTGTTTATCTTGCATTTGTGTTCTTTATTGTTTGTACAAGTGTGCATCCTTTTCTAAAACACTCACTAGCTTACATTAGATATCATATCTTGCATTGTATCTTAGTTGATAACATGTTTGACATGTTAATTGTGCTTCATTGTGTGCATCTCACTCACTTCACACTTGCACAACATTCATGTAAGATTGACTTTTGTCTTGAGTGTTAAAAAGGGATTTTTCCCTTTGGCGCGGCCTAGACCGCTCGGCAGGCTTTGCTTGCTCCGCGGCGCATGGAGCGGTATTCTCCAGTGCGTCATGCGCGACGTGGACCACGACCTGTGCACTTGCACGAACAGCGGTCCCAACCGCGGTGTAGTCCAGACGGTGCACTGCTGTATGTACCGCGGTCTGGACACTTACCTGTGCCGCGGTCTAGCAAGCGGTTTTGACGGGATTCTGGTTCCCAAGTTCAAAACGATGTAGTTTGATCTAGGGCTTCATATATATTCTTCCTCTTCTCTTCTTGGCCAAAAAAAGAGCTCAGAAAATCATTTCTAGAGAGAGGTTAGAGCTCCTAGAGAGAGAAAGCTTCAAGAAAGCTTCTTTGACTCTCCAAACCCAAAACCCATCTCCATCTTGCATCATTCAACATCATTTGAGCATGGGTCTTCATTGTTTCATGACTAGGTAAGCAAGAACTTCTTTGAATATCATTTAGTGTTCTTGTTACTCTAGATTAGGTATTTATTGCATGATTAAATACCTAGACTCTATTATTGCATATTTATGAGTCTTGATAACATGATTGGGTTTGTATTTTGATAGCTTAATTGATTAGGTCATTTTTGCCTAAAAGCTAGGTCATAAACATTCATTTGTGATTCATTGATAACTAGGTTGAAATATTGATTCTTAATCAACTAGTTAAGCTTATTGAATGTTTATGCATATTTTGTGTAACAATTAGTTTGTTGGAAATTCTCTACAAATCTAATTGAGTTTGTTTGTTGATAGACTTTTGTCTAAGACTTGCATTTAGTGAATGATTAAATGTCTTGTCTTAATCACATGAATATATGCTGAGTTTATGTTGAATACATTGTGAGCATATTTGTTGATTCATTGTGATTGTTTGTGATAGCTAGGATTGGTTGTTATTGATAACATCTAGCTAAGTCTTCATGCCTTGCATTTAGACATTTGATAACTAGGATGTTGTATTGCATTATCTACATCTAGTTAAGTATTGTATGTTTGGTCTAACATATATTGTGTTGAGTATTCATTGATTGTTCACTTAGACCCTATACTCTTCATTGAGTCAAAGTCTTGTGGCTTCGGGGTGAAGTTGCACAAGCATTGAAGTCTTGCAACCAAGTTGTGGTTGGCAAGCATTGGTCAAGAATTCACTGTAAAAGGCCTGCGGGTAGAGTAGGAGGTGCTCACGCCGATAGTAGTGTATCAGTGGATATCACTAGGGATTGAACCAAGAGTGGCGAGTGGTAGTGTCCATAGCCTGAGGTTATCTAGAGTGAGAGTCCGAGTATCACTTAAGGGTGTAACGTTTTACTCATATAGTGGATTTGAGGATCGTGTGTGGCTAGAAGGATAGCCCGTGGTTTTTCCCTTTGTTTAAGGGTTTCCACGTAAAAATCAAGTGTTATTTATTATTCCGCACTTTACACTTGATTTTGTATGTTTGATTTAATTGGGTTATTTGTTTAATATTGACTAATCGAAAAAGTTGGTAATAATCGATTAACAACCCATTCACCCCCCCCCCCCCCCCCCCCTATAGGTTGTAGACACACGCTAAGAGCTGTATTTTCAAATTCAAATTACATTTAGGCAACGAAGAGTTGGTGTCTGCCTATGCAGTGGGAGATATTAGAATTACTTTAGATTCTAGTAGGCATTTAGGTTTGATAGACGTTTATCATGTACCTCAATTCAAGAGGAATTTAATTTCAGTTTCTTGTTTAAATAAATTTGGATATTCAGTTACTTTTAATAAAAGTTTATTATTAGTAAGAATAACAAATTTGTTGTAAAGGTACATTGGAAAATGGTTTATTCTATTTGTATAGTAATATCTCTCACTTGTTATACACAGAATCAACGGAACCTAATCATAAAAGAATAAAATTATCAAAAGATGAAACTTACCTATGGCATCTGCGCCTAGGTCATATTAACCTTGATAGGATTTAAATATTGGTTAGTGATGGACCTTTAAGTGACTTCAAGGTCAATGCTCTACCAACTTGTGAATCTTGTCTTAAAGGTAAGATGACCAAAAGGTCGTTCACGATCAAAGGCACAAGAGCCACTGAATGTTTAGGATTAATACACACTGATGTGTGTGGTCCTATGATCATTCAAGCTAGAGGTGGATATGAGTACATCATCACTTTCATGGATGATTACTCAAGATTTGGTTATGTGTATCTCGTGAGACATAAGTCAGATACTTTTGACAAGTTCAAAGCATTTAAGGCTAAAGTAGAAAATCATCTTGAGAAACATATAAAATCTTGAGATCTGATCGTGGTGGAGAATATCTATCTGGTGAGTTTCAGCAATATCTTATTGGTAATGAGATTATTTCTCAATTTTGTATGCCAGGAACACCTCAACAAAATAGGGTGACAGACAAGAGAAGTAGGACTCTTTTGGACATGGTTAGGTCCATGTTGAGTTATTCAATGTTTCCTAATTCTTTTTGGGGATATGCTTGACAAACTACTATGTACATTCTAAATGATGTACCATCTAAGTCGGTTCCTAAAACACCGCATGAGTTGTGGATTGGGTGAAAGCCTAGTTTACAACACTTAAAGATATTTGGATGTCCTGCACACATGTTAAAAGGAAAGACAAAAAAAAAGATGGAGTCTCGTTCAGAAACATGCATATTTGTGGGGTATCCAAAAGGAACCAAGGGTGCGTTTGGCACCTGGATGGGACGGGACAGGACAGGACAGCTGTTCCATATTGTGTTTGGAATGCATGGGACAGAACTATTAACTGTACTGTTATGTGTTTGGTATGGCTGGGACAGGACGGGACAAGATGTTCAAATGACCAAATTGCCCTCTTTTGTACCAAAAAAATTTTCAAATATTATTGAATTAAAACTAATTAAAAATCATTAAAAATTAATATTTTCTTTCTTTTTCTCACTTCCCAAACACCACAAAATGAAATTCCAATGAAATTCCACAAACAAAAACAACAAATCAATTCCACAAAATTCATCCTAATAATTAATTTGTTCTTAAATCAATTAAACAAAAAAAAAATCTGGAATACAAACAATGAAAAAATATTCTGGAAAAATTGAATTCCCACAAATCATCATAATCATCAACGGTCAAACCAAACATACAATACAAATCAGAAAAAAAAATATGAAACAACACAAATTTGGTAGTTCATCAACACCAAACCAACAAAAATCTGAAAACAAATCAAAAACTTGTGAGAAAGAGAGAGAGAGAGGCGTCGGCGAGGAGCAGCTGCGGCGGGCGTCGGCGAGGAGCAGCAGCGGCGGGCGTCGTCGAGGAGCAGCAGCGGTGGGCGTCGACGAGGAGCAGCTGCGGCGGGCGTTGGCGAGGAGCAGCTGCGGCGGGCGTCGGCGAGGAGCAGCAGCGGCGGGCGTCATCGAGCTACAGCGGCGGGCGATGTCGGCGACGATCTGATGCGGCGTGAGAGAGAGGGGTGGAGCAAATGAGGAAGAGTGATGAAATGAAAATTGATGAAGATAGTTTTTAATTTATATTAGGTATTTTTGTAATTTTTTGAACTTCTGAGGGCAAAAATGTCTTTTCCAAACTTGTCCCATGCATGGGACAAGTCTGGCCTAGGGTCTGGGGTGGGACAACTTTTTATGGTTTTTGTCCCACCTTGTCCCGTCCCGTCCGAAGCTTATGGCGCGCCAAACGTTGGACAACAAAAAGTTGTCCCGTCCCGTCCCGCGTACCAAACGCACCCCAAAGGATATTATTTTTATAGTCCTTCAGATCATAAAGTATTTGTTTCAACAAATGCTAAATTTCTGGAAAAGGACTATATGAATGATTTTGTGCCTAAACGTAGAATTGTCCTGAATGAGCTTTTAGGAGATACAATTCCACAAGCGGTTTCACAACCTAGCCCAATTGTAAGTTCTGTATAATCACAAGATAAACAATCTACCATTCTTCTCCATAGTGGGAGGGTAAGTAGACAACCCGAGAGATACATCGGTGTAGGAGAATCAGTGGAGAATATTAAATTCCCTTAACGTTATAGTGTTAAATATACTAAGAAGGGTGGTGAATAGGTATAGTTCCAAAACTCTTGCAATTTCTTTTTTTCTGTAAAAAAATTACAATTTCACAAGCAAGCTTTGAAAAGTATATTGATTCAACAATGGATGAATCAATACTAGTTTAAAGAAACTAAAGACAATAAAACAAAAATCAACACAAGGGATTTTTACGTGGTAAAACCTCAAAATGAGGAAACATCCACTGGTTGATACCCCAACCACCGGCAAACACCTTTCACTAGTAAGATAAAAAGATACAATCTCTCAAGTAAACACTTCACCTAGAAATCTACCCTTCAAACCTACACAATGAAAGAGATGCCTACTTGCTCAACTATCCGGATAACCCCAATCCTAATCGAGACTTCCATGCACAACCTGAAGATCCCCTCCCCAAACATGTGACTTCCGCTGCTTGGCTTTCCGGATCACCCAAATCCTAGCCAAGTCTTACAATCCTCAACTATCCAAGTCACTCCGACTCTAGTCGAGACTTCTAATGCACAAATTGAAGATCCCCTCTCCAAAATGTGACTTCCAATGCTTAAACCAAAGAATCACTCTAAGGAATGAAACTTCCAACCTCTTTACAAGGAAAATGATCTAAGTGAATGCAAATGATGCAAACACAAACAAATAGAGCAAGTTGATCAAACACATTCTATGAAGAATTATCTTTTGCACAAAACAAGCTCACAATCAAATGTAGCTAATCCCTATTATAAGGATAAATGCCTATACTATTGAACTATAGCCCCCCTTGGCTCAACTCCTCGAGAAAAAGGAAAAAATCTTGTGAACATGTGATAGGAAAACTAGATTATGCATTAATATTCATAAAGATATCTAGAAACCTACTCATGTCAATCAAAGTTAGTATAATAAGTTTTCAATGAAAATCACACAATTAACTTTGAAATAAAGTGAACAAGTTAACACTTGAAGTTTTCACCATATAAAACAAACAAAAACTAAAAATCAAGAACTAGGTTATGAGAAAACAAAATCACAATCAAAAGATTCTAGTTCTTAAAACATGTGATCAAATCTAGAAATCAACAATTAAGATCAAATACACAAAATAGATTTTAGATTTAACTTCATGCTCTTCAAGTTTAGCAAAACGATATTCAATCAAAGAATGAACTAATCTTGAAAATAAATCAAACATATCCTAATATTGGAATCAAAATCCTTATAAAAATTTCTTTCAACTCATAAAAGATGAATCATCAAGAAGATCATGAAAGAAAATTGAAAAGAATTGATTCACTTACAAACAATGACTCACGAACTGAAATCAGGCTATCACGAACCATATGAGCATTTTTTGACTCTTAAATTGCTTGGGATTTGTTTCTATTTTCAAGACCAACAATTTCTTCTTTTGAATCACTTAAATCGGAGTTGATTTGAGAGAGTTATGGTGTTTGGAAGTTGAGAAAGTTATAGAGAAAATTTCAGCTCAATTTTTGCACCCCAAGTTATCTTTGAAAATGAGAGGGAAAGAGATATATAAAGGAGGGAAACTAAAGAAGATTTGAAGGAACAATAGGAGGGAGACATTTCTGCATCCCGTGGAGGTGTGTTGCCTCCATGGGGGCAGTATGCAGCTCCTCCCGTGAGCTGCAATGCCCCGCCTTTTTGGCCTTCAACTCCCCTCGAGCACTGAACTGTTCTTTCGACCGTTCTCCGGCCTCCAAACTCCGAATTTGAATCTGTTTTTTGATTACAAACTGGAACTCTCTCACGTACAAAAGATGTCAAGATAACTTTCACAAAAAATATGGAATTCAACTTGAAAAATAAGTACGAAAACCAAGTACTATAAAATCACGGAAAGTTTATTAACTTCCTAGTTTGAACTCGAAATTTAATGAATAAGTAACCGAAACAACCGGAAATCAATGAGACATAATATGAGATCAAATTCAAGTTCAAACACATAAAAACACAAATAAATGAACACAAGAATACACAAGTATGCTATTTCCTAGATATAGTCCTAGAACATACAATTTGTGAAAACTGTCAACTTTAAGTCTAATGCATATGCATACATGTATAAGTGTGTGTATTGTGTTATACTAAATTTTGCACAACCATGCAGGGACACATATGAATGCAATGTATGTGTATACCTTTTAATTTAGCACAACGATGTAGGCACACAAATGTTATGAAATGTGTGTGTGTGTGCGTTAGCGCCTTGCAAGAGGAAGAAAGATCTCAACACCTTAGTATTCAAGCAAGCACATTTCCTCTTGAAGATGAGCTTTGCATGCGAAGATGCTTTTCTTCTTTGAATCTTGAATCAATCTTGAACCACCTAAGCAACTAGCCATTACCAAGAAACAGAGTTTATTATGGAATCAAGCCAACACAAACCTAAAACCTAACAATCTCCCCATTTGGCTATTCCATGACAAAATCTCAACCTGACCATACAATGATCACTCAATAATCTCGTGGTTGATTGCATTCATTCGTCCTCACATTACAAAGAGATCCCTAGTCTAAAAAGTCTTCATGAGTCTTCCATAATCTCTTCTCTATGCATTAAAGTACTTGTGAGACAAACACAACCAAACAAACAAGAAATCTTCTACACCGAAGATTTGATGAGATATATTCACAAAAATCAAAAGTATGCACTAGAAGCAAATAAGCAAACTCCCCTTATCTCATATAAACAGTAATTCTTTTCTTTTCTCCCCCTTACTAAAAGACTTCTCCCCCTTAATACAAGATCATGCATGATATATTTCTACATCAATGGTGAGGGAATACATTTCTCCCACTTTTTGACAAGGAATAGACAAATGATGTATGAAACTAGAATGAGATTTATGCAAACAAGTCATATAGAGAACTAAGTCAAACAAAACTAAGCTCCCCCTTAACATATGCTCACATTATGATCATCAAGTAAACTTTTTCACAAGGGAATCACACATATCAAGCAATAAGAGAAATTATATTATAACTTTCCAAGTTCGAAGAGAGAATCATAGATTTTCATTAATCTCTCAAAAATAATATCTCATTGCTAATGAATCAAGCACAATAAGCTAAACATGTGTGTGTGTGGAATGCTTATAACATATATAAAAAGGAGTAATTGCGATGTCAACATGCAAACCACTTCAACACCTATCCATCTAAAGCATTTCCAATTAAGGTCAAACCAATTATCATCCAAAATTTTTGCTTTAAAAGAATAGATTTCAACATTTGAGCGTGTGAGTGCATGTGGATCATCATCCCATTTCTGTTTTTAAACCCGAGCAATCACAATTTTCAACTATACTCCTTAAGCCTTTTTTTTATTGGCTTTGAATCAAAGATTTTTTTTAGTGATTATTTTCAACACTTCTTTGATTTTTCTAACATAAACATATACTCCTAATGATGGCTTTCACGCATCACAATGGTGTAGCCCTTTCCAACATTGGGCGGCTTCACAACCAAGGTTTGTAGCCCTTTTCATGAAGGTGCTTGTTGAATTCTATGTAGTTGCCGAAGCAAAATGGATAGTAACCGTAGGTCATCTATCATGTACTAAGCAATAAACTCTTAGCTGTATCCATAATCTACACATTTTCAAACTCAATTACTCAAACTTAAACATATAAGAGAAGCATTAGTGCACATTTGTAAAAACAAGATTTTAAATCTCAAGTACATGATCTAGAAACAATAAAAGTTATTTACTCAAGATCATTACTTCTCAAGTGAGTAGCTCTCAAAGAAATTGATATTCAAAATAAGTTTTACTTATCAAGCCACTCACAAACACACATAGACATCAATCAAGACAAATCATGCCAATGGATCTTCTAAGAGATTTAAATCTCTCTTTGTCAAAAGGCTTAGTGAACAAATCCGCAAGTTGATTTTTAGTAGGCATATGCTCAAGAGAAACAATAGAACGTTCAACAAGTTCTCTAATGAAATGATGCCTAATATCTATGTGCTTTGTGCATGAGTGTTGAACCGGATTCTTAGAGATATTAATGGCACTCGTATTGTCACAATATATAGTCATTTTACCTTGTTCAATCTCATAATCATTGAGGATTTGCTTCATCCAAAGAAGTTGTGTGCATGCACTTCCGGCCGCAATGTACTCGCCTTCAAAAGAAGAACGAGAGATGGAATTTTGTTTCTTACTTTGTCAAGAAACCAAGTTATTCCCCAAGTAAAAGCAACCACCCGATGTACTTTTACGATCATCAATGTTTCCCGCCCAATCCGAATCACAATAGCCAACAATAATATCATTAGTATCAAAAGAATAAAATAAGCCAAGATTATATGTTCCTTTTATATACCTAATGGTTCTTTTAACGACTTTCAAGTGAGACTCTTTAGGATTAGCTTGAAACCTAGCACACAAACCAACACTAAAACAAATATCCGGCCTACTAGCCGTTACGTAGAGAAGACTACCTATCATGCTCCTATAGAGACTTTGATCAACACTCTTCCCTTTTTTATCTTTGTCAAGTTTTAGAGTGGTACTCATGGGTGTTTCAAAATATTTTCCATTTTCAAGCCCAATTTTTTTAACAAGATTTCTAGCATATTTTGATTGTGACAACATAATACCATCACTAGATTGTTTCACTTGCATACCAAGAAAGTAATTGAGCTCACCCACCATACTCATTTCAAATTCACTTGACACGACATTCACAAACTCATTAACCTTGGTTTTACGTGTAGACCCAAAAACAATGTCATCAACATATATTTGTGCAACAAAAATATCATTATCATGATGCTTGACAAACAAAGTTCTATCAATGCCACCTCTTCTATAGTTGTTCTCAACAAGATATTGAGTCAACCAATCATACCAAGCTCTAGGAGCTTGCTTAAGGCCATAGAGAGCCTTTTTCAACTTGTACACATGATTAGGAGAGTATGGGTCTACAAAACCCTTAGGTTGTTCAACATACACTTCTTCTTGAAGGTATCCATTGAGAAAAGCACTTATGACATCCATTTGAAATAATTTGAATTTTTTAAGACATGCAATGGACAACAAAAGTCTAATGGACTCAAGACGTGCAACGGGTGCAAATGTTTCATCATTCAAACAAACAATTAACACATCATGTTCAAGACCTTTCTGAACAACATCATTAAAAGATCTTTAGAAAGCAAATGTCAATTTGAACCATATGAACACTATACTTAGTTCTCTAAAATGACATGCTTCATGAGGTGGTGCAAATAATGAGTTGAGGGATGAAAAAACCAAGAATGCAAGCATTAGGATATAGAAATACCTTGGCAAGCATTTTTCATCAAATGCAAAGTCTTTGCCCTTTTTATGAGCTCTCTTGGCTTGTTTGTCCTCATGACAACAAGTTATTGGTGTGTCATCCCAAGAGAATAAAAACATAGCATTTCAACTCAAACACATAAAAATGACTTTCTCTAAAAGTCTTAACAAACAATCAACATCATACAGATTCCAAAAATGAACTTCTCATAAAGTCAATCAATAGATCTCGACTATCATAGCAAATATGTGAGGTATCTAAGTTAATGTCAAGTTATAGAGAAACAAAGCTAGCTAGCTAAATCTCTCAACAACTTGACACTAGTCTTGAAGTTAACTCACATGTGCATCTTACACTAAAGGTAAGAGTACTCACCCTTGACCAATTTGGTCTTGGGTGCATTAACATAAAAATCATTGATACTCATCTCCCCAACATTGCTAGTAATGCATGCTTTGTCAAGTTTCTCATGATTAACATTCTTCTTCACCCAATTCTTTTTAACATGCTTTGAAACAACAACATTCTTATCAACTTCTAACACCCTAGCATGCTTCAATTTAAAGTTAACCTCCTTATCTCTAGATGCATTTCCTATTTTGTAATACTCATTATACTTATAACATTTCAGCTTAATATGATCAACGGTATTGTAAAAATTACAAATAGGAATAAATGTAGAGATAACACCTTTAAGATGAGAAGAAATACTAGTGGGAGTTTGAGAAGATACCTTGCCTTTGTTTTCACTATTGGCTCCAAGTGTATATTGTGCAACAAGAGATTGTTTTGTGTCTTTCTTGACCCATACTTTCTTGACAAGTTTCTCACTCTTACTTCTATTAACATGCTTTGACTAGTTATTAGGCACATTGACACTATTGGTCACATTTTCAAACAACTCAAACAAAACATTATCAATTTTCTTATGCATAGTAGAGCAAGGCACAACACAAGGTTTAACAAGCAAGTTATCAACAACTTTCTTTTCAACATGCTTTCCAAAGGTCTTCCTAGGTCTAGTTCTAAATCCATACATGGATGATTGCCTAGGACCATTCAACCAAGACATATCATGCAAATCATTGGCTTGTTTACACTTTCGAATGTATTCAAAACATCTAGGTCTTATATGTCCTACCATATTGCAATAATGACAAATAAGTATGAATTTGAGAAGTTTACCATTTGCTTTAGCATCCAATGCATTTTGCCTTCTCACATATTTACCTCTTTGGTGAACAACCTTTGATGCTTTGCCCTTTGCATTTGAAGATGAAGAACATTGTCTTTGGCCTTGTTGAGTCTTTTCTTTTACCTTCATTGTTGATGTTGAGGTTGAGGCACCTCTGGTAGCATCCATAGCTTTACCGTTAGAGAGTGTACCTACATTTAATTTGATACTTGCTTTGACAAAAGTAGGTTTGTTAGTAGAAGGAGTAATCTTCTCATTAACATATCCTAAACCTCTTTTGTCACTAGGATGCTTTCCAATCTTAATGAGAGTAACTTTGTTAGAACTAGATGACATTTTGTTTATCACCTTATTAACCTCATTAAGTTTGTCATTAAGCACTCTCTCTTGATTCTCATGCTCACTAAGTTTGACTCTAAGAACATTTTCAAGTTTCTTAGCATAATCAAGAGTATTATCTCTTAGCTTAATTTCATGTTGCAAAACTCCTAATCTTTCATTACTATCTTTCAAGTTATTCTCAAGAATAAGGATTTTGTCTTTAAGCTCTTTATTCTCTTTTAAGCTAAGTTCATGAATTCTTTCTAGTTCCTCATTAATAAACCTATTCATCCTAGAGATTCTCTCATTCTCTTGAACAAGATCTTTCATCTTTTGATCTCTTAGGTTAATAGGCTTATTTTCAAAACCAGAAGACATGAAGGAGAAAACTTCCTTAAACATGATTCTATCACAAACAAACACAGACACTACAAAAGGATCTATCTAATTACCTCTAGACACCCGCTCTGATACCAATTGAAATTCCCTTAATTGTTATAGTGTCAAATATACCTGGAGGGAGGGGGGGGGGGGGGGGGGGGGTTCAATAGGTATAGTTTCAAAACTCTTGCAATTTCTTTTTTTCTTTACAAAAATTACAATTTCACAAGTATATTGATTCAAAAAAACAATATGAATACAATTAAACAATGGATGAATCAATACAAGTTCAAAGAAAGTAAAGACAATAAAATAAAAATCAACACAAGAGATTTTTACGTGGTAAAACCTCAAACTGAGGAAACATCCATAGGTTGATACCACAACCACCGGCAAACACCTTTCACTAGTAAGATAAAAAGATACAATCTCTCAAGTGACCACTTCACCTAGAAATCTGCCCATCAACCGTACGCAATGAAAGAGATGCCTACTTGCTCAACTATCCGGATCACCCCAATCCTAGTCGAGACTTTCATGCATAAGTTGAAGATCCCCTCTCCAAACACGTGACTTCCGCTGCTTGGCTATCCAGATCACCCCAATCCTAGCCAAGTCTTACAAGACTCAACTATCCAAGTCACTTCGACTCTAGTCGAGACTTCCAATGCACCAATTGAAGATCCCCTCACCAAAATGTGACTTCCAATGCTCAATCCAAAGAATCACTCTAAGGAATGAGACTTCCAACCTCTTTACGAGGCAAATGATCTAAGTGGATGCAAATGATGTAAACACAAACAAATAGAGCAAGTTGATCAAACACATTCTATGAAGAATTAGCTTTGGCACAAAACAAGCTCACAGTCAAATGTAGCTAATTCTTATGAACATGTGATAGGAAAACTATATTATGCATTCAAATAATATTCACAAAGATATCTAGAAACCTATTCATGTCAATCAAAGTTAGTATAATAAGTTTTTAATGAAAATCACACAATTAACTTTGAAATCAAGTGAACAAGTTAAAACTTGAAGTTTTCACCATATTCAACAAACAAAAACCAAAAATCAAGAACTAGGTTATGAGAAAACAAAATCACAATCAAAATATTCTAGTTCTTAAAACATGTGATCAAATCTAAAAATCAACAATTAAGATCAAATACACAAAATAGATTCTAAATTTAACTTCATGTTCTTCAAGATTGGCAAAATGATATTCAATCAAGAATGAACTAATCTTGAAAATAAATAAAAAAAATCCTAATATTGGAATCAAAATCATTCTAAACGTTTCTTTCAACTCATCAAGGAAGAATCATCAAGAAGATCATGAAAGAAAATTGAAAAGAATTGATTCACTTACAAACAATGACTCACGAACTGAAATCAGGTCGTCACGAAAACTCTGAGAATTTTATGACTCTGGAAATGCTTGCGATTGGTTTCTCTCTTCAAGACCAACAATTTCAGCTTTAGAATCACTTAAATCAGAGTTGATTTGAGAGAGTTATGGTGTTTGGAAGTTGAGAAAGTTATAGTGAAAATTTCAGCTCAATTTTTCCACACCAAGTTATCTTTGAAAATGTGAGGGAAATAGATATATAAAGGAGGGAAACTAAAGAAGATTTGAAGAAGCAATAGGAGGGAGCCATGTCTGTATCCCGTGGAGGTGAGTGGCCTCCACGGGGGCAGAATGCAGTTCCTCCCGTGGAGGCCACACGCCTCCATGGGGTGAGTTGCAATGACCCGCATTTTTGGCCTTCAACTCCCCTCGCTCACTGAACTGTTCTTTCTACCATTCTCTGGCCTCCAAACTCTAAATTTGAATCTATTTTTTGATTACGAACAGAGACTCTCTCATGTACAATAGATGTCAAGATAACTTTCACAAAAAATATGGAATTCAACTTGAAAAACAAGGACGAAAACCAAGTACTATACAATCACGGAAAGTTTATTAACTTCCTAGTTTGAACTCGAAATTTAATGAATAACTAACCGAAACAACCAGAACTCAATGAGACATAATATAAGCTCAAATTGAAGTTTAACCACATAAAAACACAAACAAATAAAGACAAGAACACACAAGTATGCTATTTCCTAGATATAGTCCTAGAACATGCAATTTGTAAAATTGTCAACTTTAAGTCTAATGCATATGCATAAATGTATAAGTGTGTGTATTGTGTTATACCAAATTTTCCACAACCATGCAGGGACACATATGAATGCAATGTATGTGTGTTCCTTTAAATTTAGCACAATGATGCAGGGACACAAATGTTATGAAATATGTGTGTGTTCGCTAACTCCTTGCAAGAGGAAGAAAGATCTCAAAACCTTAGAATTCAGGCAAGCACTTTTCCTCTTGAAGACGAGCTTTGCATGCGAAGTTGATTTTCTTCTTTGAAGCTTGAATCAATCACGAACCACATAAGCAACTAGAAATTACAAAGAAAGAGAGTTTTGTTATCGAATGAAGCCAACACAAACCTAAAACCCAACAGAATCTCCTGGACGACGATGATCCCTACACGTACAAGAAAGCTATGGAAGATGTTGATTGTCGCCATTGGCAAAAGGAAATGCAATCTAAAATTGAGTCTATGTACTCAAATAAAGTTTGGTCCCTTGTAGACTTGCCTAAAGGGATAAAACCCATTGGGTTCAAGTGGGTATACAATAAGAAAAGAGGTATGGATGGGAAGGTGGAAACCTTTAAAGCTAGATTAGTAGCTAAAGGCTACACACAGAAGGAAGGTAACGATTACGAGGAAACCTTCTCTCATGTGGCCATGCTTAAATGCATTAGGATACTCTTATCCATTGCAGCATCTCTAGACCTAGAGATTTGGCAAATGGAAGTCAAGACAGCTTTCTTTAATGGAAGTCTTGACAAAAGCATCGATGTGATGCAACCAAAAGGATTCACTGAAAAAGACCAAGAGGAAAAGGCATGCAAGTTGCAAAGATCCATATATGGACTTAAGCAAGCATCCAGATCCTGAAACATAAGGTTCGATCAAGCAGTGAAAAGTTTTGGATTTATTCAAAACCTTGACGAACCCTGTGTATACAAGAGGATTAAAGGTGACAAGATGTTTTTCCTAGTTCTTTACATTGATGATATACTACACATCGAAAACGATATAGGTTTATTGACATTAGTAAAAGAATGGTTAGCAAAACAGTTTGATATGAAGGACTTAGGAGAAGCAAGTTATATCCTTGGTATCCAAGTAATAAGAGATATAAAAAATAGAATGATTGCACTATCCTAAGCTTCATACATAGATAAAATCTTGTCTAGGTTCTCCATGCAAGATTCCAAGAAAGGTATGTTACCTTTTAGACATGGAATCAAACTTTCTAAGGAACAAGTTCCTAAGAATGAGCATGAAGAGCAATTCATGAATAGGATTCCATATGACTCGACAGTTGGAAGTCTCATGTATGCAATGCTCTGCACTAGACCAGATATTTGTTTTATTGTAGGCATAGTTAGTAGGTTTCGATCGAAACCTGGTCCTAATCACTGGACGGCAAACAAGCATATTTTCAAGTATCTCAAGAGAACGAGAGCTCATATGCTTGTATACTCTAGAAGGGATTTAATTCCCGTTGGGTATACAGAGTCTTATTTTTAGTCGGATTCTAACTCTAGAAAATCCACATCAAGATCTGTGTTTACTCTTAGAGGAGGCGCAGTCATATGGTGGAGTATCAAGCAATCTTGTATTGGTGATTCAACCATAGAAGCTGAGTATGTTGCCGTATGCGAAGCTGCTAAAGAGGCTGTCTAGCTTCACCAATTCTTGATTGACTTGGAAGCGGTTCCTAATGTGAATAAGCAGATCACTATCTACTGTGACAACAGTGCAGCAGTGGCTAATTCGAGAAAACCAAGAAGCCATAAAGAAGGAAACACATTGAAAGGAAGTATCACCACTTATGAGGGAAATTGTGCATAGGGGTAACGTGATCATTGCCAAGATCGCTTCAGCTCAAAATCTAGCAGATCACTTTACAAAGGCTCTACCATAGAAGAGTTTTGATGGGCATCTAGAGAACATGGGAATGAGAGATATGACACACTTGCTATAGCGCAAGTTGGAGATTGTTAGGATTATGCTCAATAGCAAGAGTGTAATGATGTATTTGAAAATCTTTTCATATTAATAAAGTGATTTCTAGTTTAACAAATCTTATAGCATTTATAGTTTAATTATTATAATTGTCAAAAGTAAATAATCATAAGGTTAAAAGACTATGAGAGATGAAGAATTGTTCGTACATCTGGATATGTATGAGGTAGACACAATTCGTTAGTTAGTCTTGAACAATGTTCACAACTTAAGATAAATGTTAAGCGCCTTTACCTTGTTAAAGTTGTAGATTCTTTTGCTAGCATTTGAGTTGGATCAAATGTGTTATGATGAGTCTAAAATCATCAAAGTGTAGTTTCTTTGGGCAAAAGAATCTAGTGCACTAGGAGCATTGAATAGGATCACTGTGAAATACTTTATCCAAAACCGTTAGTGGATAAAAGTTTTCACTTGAGGAAAATCGAAAAGTCTATCTCAATCATGAGATAAATGATGGACTTATGGTTACAAGTGCTATCATTTGAGCTATCAATGAGTATGATTATATAGCATAGTCTATCCTCGATAGTTTGGTGGTATTCATTTGTTAATCGATAGATGACTTCATTTATAGACATGGACATCGTGACTTCAATTATTAAATGTGAGTAGTATATCATCATATGTACATTTTGAGGTATTGGTTATTAAATCTTAACGTTAAGTTTTCAATAGTGTCTATTGAAACATGGCTTCTGGACAAGTCAAAATATCCAAGTTTAAAATATGGTCATATGAGTAAATATGGTAACTAGGAGAGCTATAAGCGGTCTATGAGCTCTTGGCAATTACTGATATTTTTCACGAGGATACACTATCTCCAATACTGTTGTCTAGGATACGGATGAGAAATATTAACTTATTCTATCTTTATTTAAGAGTTCAATTTTTGCTCTTTAGTGGAATGAGTTAAAATTAATAGATCGAACCTAAGTGAATCATTAATTGATTGTGATTAGGTTATGTCTTTTGAATCTTAAATTTAGATAGCCTACCAAGATCCCCAATTCACACGAACTTGCATGGATAACTTGATATATACTACCGGACCAATTTCTGGGTCCATCTAGAATTGTTTTTGGATTTCGGAATCCAAAAGTTTGGAGAGGTGCAGTCATGTATGATCCAGACAGGCGGTAACTCTTCAAATGCCTGGAATGGGCGGCCCTAATGGGGTGCGTTTAGCATTCCATTAATACATTAAGAATATAATTTGCACATTTTAAATAAATGGGCTGCTAGATTATATTAATGTATTACATTAAGGCATGTGGACTTGTTTCTTTTGTAGTAAGAATGAGTCTAGTTCACATGTGGACTTTTTATTAAAGTCCAATGGATTTAATAAAATGAAAAAACAATATATATTGCCCATATATATATACTTATGCGGCAAGGTTAATAATATTAGCTTAATATATTGCTTTATTTTATTAATTAATCAAATGGAAATTAATTAATTAATTGATTAATTAATTGTTTGATTAAAAGTCAAAATCTTTTTTTAATTAGGAGAAGGATTCCTAGAGTCATACTATTATGAGTAATTTACTAGGAGAATGACTCTTAGTGTCATAACTATTGATAGTAGTATACTAGGATAATGACTCTTAGTGTCATACTATTGTTAGTAGTATGTAAAGTATCAAATACTTTATTTGATAAGTAGATAAATTAAAAATAGTTTTTATTTATCTAGTTAAATTAAGAAGTAATTGATAAAGTCACAATTTTATACTCAATAATTTATTATTGGCTAATACACTCATTGGTTGGAATAGGTTTGAACTACTAAGTTGATAAGGTTTTGGTGAAATCAAATCCTTCAAAGTGTAGGAAACTTTCTGCCACTATATAAATATATCAATAATTTCGTTTTTGATATATAAGTTCAAAGAAGATTTTTTTTTCTTTTGAGAAAATTTTTATTCTCTTACTTTTGAATTAAAAAAAACTTCCAACTCAAGAAAGGGGTGTAGAATTCGACCAAAGAGAAGAAGAATAAGGAGCGTTGTATTTTCGATAGTGCACTAGAAGCTTTTACATCAAAAGGCTTTATGCATAAGATCGAATAAGGGTTCACGTGAGTTCTTGATTAAAAGATTGAGAATTCATAAATGACCAAACGTTCTTTATTTTCTCTACGAGGATTATTGTGACTAACAAAAGAAAAAAGGTTTGTTTTTCCATCCTTAGGTTTACAATTCAAAGAAAGGGAGCCCACACTCCTAGGTTGGATTGAAAGATCTTGCGGATTCAATTTGAAGCAAGTGGATTCAAATCGACGCAAAATCAATCGTCACGTGAAAAATGTACGATACTTTTACTATATGTTAATTAATCAAGGGTTAAGGTTCTTTCTTTTAAAAGGAAATTTTTTGAAATATACAAACCTACTTTTTCGCTTCAACTGCATGTTTTTCCTCAAATAAAATATCTTCATTTCTTCATGAGTCTTCAAGAATCTCCTTATTAATCATCAAAACACCTGTGACTCAAGCACAACAAGACAAACAAGAATTCTTCTACAAAGAATATTGGTGAGATATATTCACAAAAATACCTATCTCATATAAACAAGAATTCTTTTCTCCCCCTTACTAAAAGAATTCTCCCCCTTAAGACAAGAAGTTTTCATGCATAATACATTTATCCCCCTTTTTGACAAGGAATAGACAAGAGATGCATGATAGAAGTATGAGATATTATGCAAACAAGTCATATAAAGAACTAAGTTAAACAAAACTAAGCTCCCCCTTAACATATGCTCCACATTATGATCACCGAGTAGACTTGTTCACAAGGGAATCACACAATCATACATATCAAGCAATAAGAGAAATTATATTTTAACTTTCAAAGTTCAAAGAGAGAATCATAGATTGTCATTAATCTCTCAAAAATAATCTCCCATTGCTAATGAATCAAGCACATTAAGCAAAGCATGTGTGTGTGTGTGTGTGTGGAATGCTTCTAGCATATATAAAATGAGCAATTGCGATATTGAAAACTACAAACACGGTTAATTTGCCTTAAGCTAACCTAGTGGGGGGGGGGGGGGGGTGATAGGCTACTACACCTTTTTCATTCCCTTAAAACAAACAAAAGTTTATCCCTCTAAGTAGCTTGTATCACACTTAAAAACACAAGGACAAACATTATCAATTACAAAGATATCAAACAAGATATATGTCAACACTAAGTAAGATATATATCAACACATACACAAATATCAAGAGATATGGATAGAGAAAATCAACACATGATTTTTACGTGGTAAAACCTCTAAAGAGGAAACATCCACTGGTTGGTTCCACAATTACAAGCAAACACCTTTCACTAGTAAGATAAAAAGATACAATCGCTTAAGTGACCACTTCACCTAGAATTCTACCCTTCAACCCTACATAATAAAAGAGATGCCTCCTTGCTTAACTATCCGGATCACCCCGATCCTAGTCTAGACTTTCATGCACAAATCGAAGAATCACTCTCCAAAATGTTACTTCCACACTCAAATCAAAGAATCACTCTCCAATATGAGACTTCCACGCTTAGCTATCCGGATCACCCCGATCCTAGCCAAGACTTCCAATTCTTAGCTATCCAAGACCTCACCTCTCTAGCCAAGACTTCCAATTCTGAAATCAAAGAAACACTCTAAGAAATGAGACTTCCAACCTCTTCACAAGGCAAGTGATCTAAGTGAATGCAAATGATGCAAACAAACACAACATAGTATATATGATCAATATATCCTATGGAAACTAGAATTGAATCAATATGCACATGTGACATGTATTCTAGTTTGCAATCCTAAAAATAATGCAATCACACTAACGATGCATGTACATTTGAAATGTGTGGATTAGGCACAAAACATGAAGGACTAGATTTTTATCAACAAAAGCACAAAAACAAATTTATCTAGAACTTATAACATGAACAATCAATCTACAGTGTGTGAAACACCTAACACACATAAAAACCTAGATTATATTCAATCACATAAAAAAGCTATAATCAACTTGATAAATTCGAAAATGAATTCAACCAAGCCTTAAATCATCAATCAAATATTCAATTAAAGTGACCTAGCATATGAGAGGACTATTAATCATAGAGAAGATGTCAATAAACACACAAAATAGTCCTAAATTTGAAGCTAGCACAATACAACTCCACAAACATGTGAAAACATAGATTTGAAAAATATAACTCAACGTGTATGTCAATTGAAGCTCAATCTAGCTCTATTAGAGTTGTTAACGGAAATTTTGCTCGGGACGAGAAATCTCAGCTAACACCCTCGAGACCACTACCACGTAGGTGGTGGCCAAGATTGATCGTATGTCTAGCGATGATTTAGAAAATGACAAGGAATTGAACGATACAATTCACCCAAAAGAAAGCAAGAATCTTTTTATTGAACGTGCATGGTATACAAATACAAATTTCTTTATTTTTGCTCTCAACTTTCTCTAGGGTATGGTTGAGTGTTTGTCGTATGCCTGTCGAATAGTAGTCTCCTCTTTTTTATTTTCTTTCTTTCTATTTATACATAGTTTTGTAGGTTAAATAAACTGATTCTCCCCTTGATTTTCTCAGTCTCTCCCCTCCTTATCGGGCGAGATTTCTCGCTTCAATGTCATTGACTTTGAGTTAACAGCCGAATTGAGAATATCGTGGTGGAGATCAGTTTGTTTCCTCTTTGGATTCTATTACTTGTTCTGCATATAGGTAACGTTTCCAGATATGATCCAGTGTATCTTTGTATCTTTTCAGCATGATCCTTTATAGAGGTCGTTGAATATGGCATGGTGTGGTGCATCAACTAGCGAGGTTGATCAGTGTTCCGACCTCAATATCTGAGAGGTTTCATCCAGCTTGGAGCCAGATCTGGCTTCCCTTGACCTTTTTAAAGCTAGGTGTGGCTTCCCCTGACCTTTCGAAGCTAGGTATGGCTTCCCTTGACGTTTCGAAGCTACGTTCGGCCTTCTAGGAACATTCTTCTGTGTCAGCGAGGTATAGGCGAGTCTCTGGAGCATTTGCGAGGTGATCTCGACTTCGAGGAGCTTCTAGTTTTGGTGATGCGGGCTAGATCTGATCGTTCTGGGCTCTATCCCAGATTTTTTCGGAGCCCGTCCTTGTTCCTGGGGTGGTATCGTTGTTCGAATCTGGATAGAATGGTCTCCTAGTGGAAACTCTTGGGTATGGAACCAGGTCTGGGAGGTGGAAAATTTTCCTTTGGTCCTTAGCCAATTTTGGCTATTAAGAGAAGTTCCCTCTGACTTGAACACCAGACGTCGAGCTTGGGGTTGATGTCAGATTTTTACTTTATTTGGAAAATCTTCCTCTTTTTACCGTTACCAAAATATTGGGGAAATTTCTTCATTAGAGTGACTTGATGCAAACCGACTAATTTATCTCTGAATTAATCTGATTGCATTACGGCAGTCCCTGAGATTTTTTACCGTTACCAGAATCTTGGGGAGATCTTCCTCTTAACTGCGTAAGTGATGTGGCGTGAGATGATTAGCCTGCTTCTGAGTTTAATCCGGTTACGTTACTGTAGTCCCTGAGATTTTTTACCGTTACCAAACGAGTATCTCGGTAGCTCGTGTTGTTGCCCTCCTGCATATATATATATATATATATATATATCTATTTTTCTCCTCGTCTTCCTCACATCTCTCGAACTAAAATTTTTTGCTGAGAAATATTTTCATAGCCTTTCCTCCAAGCTTGCTTTTTCTTCATTCTTCGTCCTTTTTGGCTTTTACTATGTCAAAAACCAGTCGCGACTCAGCTGATTCCATAATCGACGGCGAGGAGGTGGTCAGTTTTACTCTGGGGAAGCGGGTTAGGAGGAGTTCTGACGTCGACAATTCCCCGCCCACCTCGCAACGTCGGCAGTCAAGTAGGAATGTATCCATTGGGACTGGGTTCTCCAACCATCCTGACCATCCTTTGGATATCGTCGACGAAGATTCCGACAAAGAAGCGGACGGTGACGCCGCGGGGGAGCATCGGGTCTCGGCTCCTGGTCCCCTTGTGGAGAGGCTCCCTCCTTATGATTTCTGGGTTGTCCCAGATTCCATCATTGACCCGGGTCTCAATTGACCGCTTGAGGTCAAAGTTTGGCATCCCCGACAGCGTATCCATCTCGGTGCCTCCCAAAAATTACGAGTTCTTCAACCCCCCTAAAGGCGCGCTTCCGATTCATGTGGCCGCTTTTGAGAACGTGGTCAGACTTCCCCTTCATCCGACTCTTCGGTGGGCTCTTAACGCCATCCAGCTCGCTCCCCTCCAGTTGACGCTTGGCTTCTAGAGGCATCTGATTGGTTTCCTTGTACTATGGAGGGAACAATGTCAGATGAGTAAGGTGACGAGGGAGCCGGGTGCAGAGGAGCTGGCCTATCTCTTCAGATTGAGAGCCTGTCTGGCGCTCATCGAGGCCAGTTCTAAGCCAAGGCCAAGAACAAGCACAATTTCATCATTCCTGGTGCTTCGAAGAAGGACCCCGCTTGGAAAGAAGAATGGATCCTTACGGGGGATGACTGGGGGAGCTCGATTTTCATCAGAGGGCATGAATTCAAGGTTCCCACGGTTTTCAGTGACAAGCCCTCATGGGACCGGAACTCCCTGCCTTCTGAGTCCGAAACCGTCTTGAAGGCTATTCTAGCCCGGAATTATTTGAATATGAAGTTCCCTACTGCTGAAGCCTTTGATCCTCGTAGGGTGAACAAATATTTGCGGATCTCAGACGCTATTCCTCGTAAGTGTCATTGAGTTGCTTTGCCTTATTACTCAGCTTGGTTCTAACATTTTCCTTTTTAATCTGCTTATTCACAGTTTTTGTCATGGAACCGGCCACCCGCCATGTCTCACGCTCTCCTCAAGGTGGAGTTTCTCTTCCCTCTACTAGGGTCGAACCTGCTCTTGCTTCATCTATCTCTCTGGCTGGGTCCAAGATGGCCACTCTTGCTTCGTGGGCTTTCCGGGCTTTGGGTAAAGCTCCCCAGGTGGTTGGCCGGCTGCTTCAGTCCCTTCGGCCGTGGTCTCTAAAGTTGCTACCCCTTCGACTCAAACACCTGATTCCGCTGCGCTTCCAACAACCAAAGCTTCAGAGGTTTCTGGGAAAGGTGTCGCTTCTAGGAAAGGTGTCGCGAGGGTTGCTTCCAGCCGCTCCCGGCCTCAGTCGAGCTCGACAGGGCGGGATGAAGTCCTGGAGCAATTCATAGCATCTTGTCCGGGCGGTGGGATCTCCAAGATGGCTTCCATGCCTGTGGACGTCCTTATTACCAAGGGGTCTTCTATTTTAGCTAAGGTAATTGTATTTCCTTCGTGCTACTCTTGTTAATTCGTTCAGTTTCTAACTCGGGTTCTGTATTTTGTAGGCCTTCAAGTTTATTGTTGCAATGGGCCAGCAGGTAGCCCTCCTCCGCGACCGGGCTGCAAAAGCCGAAGCCGAAGCCAAGAAAGCCGGGGAACTGCTCAAGTAGGCTCGGTCTTTAGTGGAAGAGGTGACTTCCAACCAGGGAAAGGTCGAGGTCGAGATGGCTGAGCTTCGCTGCGATCATAAGAGGATGAAGCAATCTTATGATCATGAGAGTCTTCAATCTCTCTGGCGGGCTAGACAACGGGATTCTTGGAGATCTGAGGCTAAAAAGTTGGACCTCGAGCACCAGTCTCTGATTACTCAGGTGACCAAGCTGCAAGCTGATGCGGAGACCTCCTTCAGCGACGGATATTTCTATGCTTCCTTTCAGGCCGCGGAAGCTCTTCCTCCTCCCTTTGATTTGTCATCTATTGCTGGTTGGGATAAACAGGAAATAATGCTCAAGGCTGCCGAGCTATCTCGCCCTGAAAGCGATAAGGTGGTCCCTTCGAGCCAAACAGGAGCTGGGAAACAGCCCGCTCAGACAGATCCTCCATTCCCTCTTCCTACCTTTTCCCACCTCAGGTCCTGGAAAGTCTTCCAGTAAAGTGATGTCCTCTCGATCCGAGGAGGACCAGTCGGGAGCTGGTGAAGAGGTTAGGAGCCCGTCTGAGGATCCCACTTTAATAGAGATGGAGGTCGACAGGAGCCAGATGGGGTCCATGGCTGCCCTTCTTGACGCGGCTATCCTGCCTGAGGTTATGGACGTGATTAATGAGGTTTTGGAGGAAGATCCTGCTGATCAACCAATGGAGCCTCTAAATGGAGGAGCGGTCGGCGAGGATAACCAAGATAGACAGCTATCTGTAGAGGGGGTTGATGGTGAAGATCAGCAAGAAAGAGGATGGCCAGCGGAGGGGAGCCAAGAGAGTCCCAAAGCTTGAAGCAGTTCATCATGACTTGTTTTTGATTGCCCGGAAAAGGGGGTGGGCACCCCGTTTTACCCTTATTAGCTTTTTTTTATAGCCCGAGCTCAGAGGTTGGGCTCCCTATTTGCTGGATGTAACCTTATCGGGGGATAGGCTCCTCTTGTCCTTAAATGAAAAGTTGAATCGCTTTTGAGAATTCTTGTTTTATTTCTGGTCCTGAATAGGATCCAGAGTAGCATCTATAGCAACAATTAAGATTCGTGTAGGGAATTATGATGATTTTGATCCTGCACACGAAAGCAAACATTATATATATATATATATTATGGGGCGATAGCCCAACCAAGACATCAAGAGGGCTACTTAGCTATTTCCTGGTCTTTGAGATCTGAAGGGCAACTATGCTCTTTCACTCAGACCCTTCTTGGGGGTGGTAGCCCGACCAAGGCATCAGGAGGGCTACTGAGCTATTTCCTAGTCTCGAGATCTGGAGGGCAACTATGCTCTTACACTCAAATCCTTCTTAGGGATGGTAGCCCGACCAAGGCATCAGGAGGGCTATCGAGCTATTCCCTGGTCTCGGGATCTGGAGGGCAACTATGCTCTTACACTCAGATCCTTCTTGGGGGTGGTAGCCCGACCAAGGCATCAGAAGGGCTATCGAGCTATTTCCCAGTCTCGAGATCTGGAGGGCAACTATGCTCTTACACTCAGATCCTTCTTAGGGGTGGTAGCCCGACCAAGGCATCAGGAGGGCTATCGAGCTATTTCCTGGTCTCGAGATCTGGAGGGCAACTATGCTCTTACACTCAGATCCTTCTTTGGGGTGGTAGCCCGACCAAGGCATTAGGAGGGCTATCGAGCTATTTCCTGGTCTCGAGATCTGGAGGGCAACTATGCTCTTACACTCAGATCCTTCTTGGGGCTGGTAGCCCGACCAATGCATCAGGAGGGCTATCGAGCTATTTCCTGGTCTCGAGATCTGGAGGGCAACAATGCTCTTACACTCAGATCCTTCTTGGGGGTGGTAGCCCGACCAAGGCATCATGAGGGCTATCGAGCTATTTCCTGGTCTAGAGATGTTTATGTTGAGTTTCCCATACAAGGGTATAGTCACTAATGTTGAACATAGTTGGAGACAAAGATGGAAGAGAAACGGAAAATGACTTTATTGATGATCGAGATGTAGTACATCTTTATTAGGGTCTGTAATGAAAACTAAGTAGGGGTAGTCTGCTTGAGAACTCCTTTCAAGGGTAGAATTTCCTCAAATGATCTACATTCCAAGTGTGGTCGATGGATCGTCCATCCATGTCTTCGAGTTTATAAGCTCCATTGCGAACAACTAGCTTTATCAAATATGGCCCTTCCCAATTAGGACTTAAGACTCCATCCGACCTTTTTCAAGTGTTCAGGGTAACTTTCCTAAGTACCAGATCCCTTTTTTTAAATTATCGGGCCCTGACCTTTTGGTTGAAGTATCTAGCGATCTTGCTCTGGTAGATCGCTACTTTCTCTGCTACCCGGTCTTGTTTTTCTTCTAAGAGGTCTAGATTAGCCTGGAGCTTGACTTCATTACTTTCGGGCTCAAAGTGCTGTACCCTGAACGAGGTTAATTTATGCTCGATAGGGAGGACTGCTTCAATCCCGAAGGTCAGGGAGTAAGATGTCTCCCCGGTAGTTGTTCTCTTTGTAGTCCGGTATGCCTAGAGGACTTCTGGCAGCTTTTCGGCCCATTTACCTTTCTTCTGCTGCAGCTTCTTATTTAGAAGTTTCTTGATAGTCTTGTTGATGGATTCTACCAGCACGTTAGTCTAGGGATGAGCCACTGAAGCGAGCCTGACGTCGATCCTCAATCCCTTGCAGAAGTCTTTGAACCGGGCATTGTCGAATTGTTTCCCTAGGTCAGCTATAATGATGAGAGGGGTCCCGAATCTGCATACCACGTTAGTCTTGATGAACTTGCTTGTATTTTTTTTCTGATATTCCAGAAAGAGGTCCTGCCTCGACCCATCTTGTGAAGTAGTTAATAGCCACAATAGCATGTTTCATCTGTCCGGGAGCGGTAGGGAGTGGCCCAATTAGGTCGATTCCCCACATGGCAAAGGGGTAAGGTGAACTGAGGGACGACAGTCGCTCGGGTGGCTAGTGGTTCAAGTTTGAAGTTCTTTGACAAGGTTCGCAAGATTGCACAAAACTCTTTGCGCCTTGGTGGATGGTCGGCCAATAGTACCCCATACGAAGCACCTGATAGGCTAGAGCTTTCCCACCAATGTGGTTCCCACAGTCCCCAGAGTGGACCTCTCTTAATGCCCACTTAGCATCATCGGGACGCAAGCATCTAAGTAAGGGGAGGGATCTGCCCCTCATGTAGAGGTATTTGTCCACCATACAGTATCAGACTGAGAGTCTCTTAATTCTTTGAGCTTGGTCGGGCCCTTCGGGAAGCTCTCCTTCAAGGAGGTAGGTGACAATTGGGTCCACCCAGCAAGGCAGGCGATCCAGGGAACAAATTTCTCCATTTGTGGCTATGCTTGGTTGGGTGATTACTTGGAAGAGAATTCCCCTTGGTAGGGACTGACCTCCGTTCGCCGCTATTTTAGCCAGAACATCTGCGCGATGGTTTTGTTGTTGGGCACCTGATCTATCTTGAGTCTCTTAAATTTGCTTTTTAGCAGCTGAGCTAGATTTAGGTAGGCAGCCATATTATCTCCCTTTGCCTGGTAGACCCCAGTCACCTGGTTTACAACAAGCAATGAATCGCTCTTGATTTTCAGGTAATCGGCCTTTAGTTCAATGGCTACCTTCATCCTGGCTAGGAGGGCTTCATATTCCGCTTCGTTATTGGTAGCTTTAAACTCGAATATGAAACAGTGACAGAATTCGGTCCCCTCCGGATCTATTAAAACTATGCCAGCTCCTCCCCCAGCTTGCCTGGATGCTCCATCTGCAAAGAGGATCCATGGCTTGCAGCCTTCCGGCCAATTGTCGTCCTCGGATATCTTCACAGGGACGTCATTTGATACTGAGGGATCATCTGGATCTGGGATCGCTGAGAATTCTGTTGTAGTGGGAGGGTTAGAACACAACCCGAAAGATATATCGGTCTAGGAGAATCTGTTGAGAATCTCCCGGACGACGATGATCCCTACACGTACAAGGAAGCTATGGAGGATGTTGATTGTCGTCATTGGCAAAAGGCAATGCAATCCGAGATTGAATCGATGTTCAATAACAAAGTCTGGTCCCTTGTAGACTTGCCTAAAGGGATAAAACCCATTGGGTGCAAGTGGGTATACAAGAGGAAAAGAGGTATGGATGGTAAGGTGGAAACCTTTAAAGCTAGACTAGTAGCTAAAGGTTATACACAGAAAGAAGGTATCGATTACGAGGAAACCTTCTCACGTGTGGCCATGCTTAAATCCATTAGGATACTCTTATCCATTGCAGCATCTCTAGACCTAGAGATTTGGCAAATGGACGTCAAGACAGCTTTCCTTAATGGAAGTCTTGACGAGAGCATCTACATGATGCAACCAGAGGGATTCATTGAAAAAGGCCAAGAAGAAAGAGTATGCAAGTTGCAAAAGTCCATATATGGACTAAAGCAAGCATCCAGATCCTGGAACATAAGGTTCGATCAAGCTGTAAAGGGTTTTGGATTTATTCAAAACCCAGATTAACCTTGTGTATACAAGAGGATCAAAGGCGACAAGTTGGTTTTCCTCATTCTTTATGTTGATGATATACTACTCATTGGAAACGATGTAGGTGTATTGACATCAGTGAAAGAATGGTTAGCAAAACAATTTGATATGAAGGACTTAGGAGAAGCAAGTTATATTCTTGGTATCCAAGTGATAAGGGATAGAAAGTATAGAACGATTGCATTATCCCAAGCTTCATACATTGATAAAATCTTGTCTAGATTCACCATGCAAGATTCCAAGAAAGGTATGTTACCTTTTAGACATGGAATCAAACTTTCTAAGGGTCAAGCACCTAAGAATGTGCATGAAAAGCAATTCATGAGTAGAGTTCCATATGCCTCGGCAGTTGGAAGTCTCATGTATGCAATGCTCTGTACTATACCAGATATTTGTTTTGCTGTTGGCATAGTTAGCAGGTTTCAATCGAAACCTGGTCCTGATCATTGGACGGCAGTCAAGCATATTTTCAAGTATCTCAAGAGAACTAGAGATTATATTCTTGTATACTCTATAGGGGATTTAATTCCCGTTGGGTATACATATTCTGATTTCCAGTCAGATTCTGACTCCAGAAAATCCACATCAGGATCTGTGTTTACCATTGGAGGAGGAGCAGTCATATGGAGGAGTATCAAGCAATCTTGTATTGCTGATTCCACCATGGAAGCTGAGTATGTTGCTGCATGCAGAGCTGCTAAAGAGGCTGTTTGGCTCCGCCAATTCTTGATTGACTTAGAAGTGGTTCCTAGTGCGAATAAGCAGATCACTATACACTGTGACAACAGTGGCTAATTCGAAAGAACCAAGAAGTCATAAGAGAGGTAAACACATTGAAAGGAAGTATCACCTTTTGAGGGAAATTGTTCATAGGGGAGACGTGACGATCACCAAAATCGCGTCAGTAGAAAATCTAGCGGATCCTTTCACAAAGGCTCTACCTCAGAAGAGCTTTGATGGACATCTAGAGAACATGGGAATGAGAGATATGACACACTTGCTATAGAGCAAGTGGGAGATTGTTAGGATTATGCTCAATGGCAAGAGTGTAATATTGTAATTGACAATCTTCTCATATTAATAAAGTGAATTATGATTCTTACAATTACTTATAGCATTTATTATTATAATTGTCAAGGTAAATAATCATAAGGTCAAAAGACTATGAGACATGAAGAATTGTTCATACATCCGGATATGTATGAGGTAGACACAATTCTTTAGTTAGTCTTGAATAACGTTCACAACTTAAGTTAAAGGTTGGGCACCTCTATCTTGTTAAAGTTGTAGAATTCTTTTACTAGCATTTGAGTGGGATCAAATGAATATGATGAGTCTAAAATCATCGAAAGGTTTTCGAGTAAAAGAATCTAGTGCACTAGGTGCATTGAACTGGTTCACAATGAAATACTTTATCTAGAACCGTCACTAGATATAAGTCTTTTCATTAAAGAGGATAATCGGAGAGTCTATCTTAATCCTGAGATAAATGATGGACTTATGGTTGCAAGTGTTATCATTAGAGCTATCAATGAGTACGATTATATAGCATAGTCTATCCTCGATAGTTTGGTGGTATACATTTGTTAATCGATAGAGGACTTCATTTATAGATATGGACATCGTGGCTCCATTTATTAAATGAGAGTATAATATCATCATATGGATGTTTTGAGGTATTGGATATTAAATCTCAACGTTGAGTTTTCAATAATGATTATTGAAAACATGGCTTCTGGACAAGTCAAAGTATCCAAGTTCGAAATGTGGTCATATGAGGAAATATGGTAACTTGGAGAGCTATAGGCGGTCTATGAGCTCTTGGCGATTACTGATATTATTCACGAGGATACACTATCTCCTATAAGATTGTCTAGGGTATGAATGAGAAACATCTCCTTATTCTATCTTTATTTAAGAGTTCAATTTTAGCTCTTTAGTGGAATGAGTTAAAATTAATAGATTGGACTTAAGTGAATCATTTGTTGATTGTGATTAGGTTGTGTCTATTGAAGCTTAAATTTAGATAGCCCGCCAAGATCCCCAATCCACACGTATTTGCATGGATCACTTGATATATTCTACCGGGCCGATTTAAGGGTCCATCTAGAATTGTTTTTAATATATCAAGAATATAATATGTCTATTATTTAATTAATGGACTGCACTATTATATTAATATATTAAAATGAGACATGTGGGCTTGTTTCTTTTAGTAAGAATGTGTCTGGTTCACATGTGGGCTTTTATTTAAAGTACAATGGATTAAATGAAATAAGAAAATAATAAATAGCCCATTTATATAAGTGGGGTATATTAACCTAATATATTATTTTGTTTCTTTGTTTTAATTAAATAAGAATTAGTGTATTTATTAATTAAATGTTTAATTAAGAAACAAATCTTTTTCTGATCAGGAAATATATTTCCTAAGGTTATACTATTGGTAGTAGTATATTAAAAGTAAAAGACTTGTTTGATAAGAAAATAAATAGTTAATTTTATTTATTTAATCAAATAAGAAGTCTTTTTATTTAGTCAATTAAAGAATGAAAATATCTATGAGTTGGATTAGGTTTTGAAGTCTAAAGGTTGATGGAAATTAGGGTGCAACACAAACTCTTTTTGGTATGTGATTTGCGGCAACCCTAGTCCATTTAGAGGAAGATTTCGGCAATCCTAAATAGAAGAGGAAGCAAAATTTCGGCCACCTATATAATACCACATATAGAATTCGGCCAATATAGTTGATTGAATGATTCAATTTTTCTTCTTCTTCTCAATTCATAGAAATAGATCATTTTTATTCTACTAAACATAAAAGAGAGAAGAGATTATTCTTTGATAGTACACTGATTGCTTGTTCATCAATAAGCTTGTGTGTACAACATCGAATTAGGTTCACGCGAGTTTCAATCATTAGATTGAGAACTCAAAAGTGACCGGAATAATTTTTGTCTTCTTTTGATTGTTTTTGTGACTAACAAAAGAAAAAGAAAACTTTGTTCATCCATTCTCAGGTTTGCAATTCAAAGAAAAAGGGAGACCACGCTCCTAGGTGATTCACGTACTTGTTCGGATTGGAAGATCTCGCGCTACTGTTCACGATCACTGTTCACGGCGGGGGATACTGTTCACGATCACTGTTCACGCGGGTACTGTTCACAATCACTATTCACGCAGGTACTGTTCACAATCACTGTTTACGCGGGTATTGTTCACGCGCATCGGAAAAGATTTTGTGGATTACCAATCGACGTAAGTCAATCGGATCATGCGTCAAGAGGTATTTAACTCTAACCGTATATATTTGAGTTTAGTTAATTAAAAGGTTAAGGTTCAACTTTGAGAAAAATTTTAAAACCATACGAAATCTATTTTTCGTTTCTTCCGCTGCGTTTTATATTGATTTTTCCCTACACATAGTATACGGGTCTTTGAAAATCGTAGCTACAATCCTTGGCAAAGCCCCGCTTACTGCAGTTTCTGATACGGCCAGGTAGATCTGCAACTCATCTCCGAGAACCGGCTTGACTAACAATGGGGGCTTGTTAGGTATTCTTTCAAAGCTTGAAAAGCCCGTTCGCTCTCCTGGCTCCATTTCATGTTTTTCCCTTGTTTGATGGCCTTGAAGAAAGGGAGACATTTATCGGTGGAGCGAGAGATAAACCTGTTGAGTGCCGCCACCCGTCCAGTCAAAATCTGTACTTGCTTGAGCGAGGTTGAGGATTCCAGGTCCAAGATAGCTTTGATTTTTTCTGGGTTGGCTTCTATACCTCTCTCATGAACCATTTAGCCTAGAAACTTCCCCGCCGTTACCCCAAAGGCACATTTGGAGGGGTTCAAACGCATCTAGTTTTCCCTCAGTATGAGGAAGGTTTTACGAAGGTCTTTCTGATCTCCTTTTGTGGTTGGGGATTTCGTTATCAGACGAAAGCAAAGCCGTCACGAGGCCCTACTCAGATCTTACGGTGTTGAACTAATGATGGAGACTGTGGGATATATATGTCATATATCTCTCTCCCAC
Organism: Dipteronia sinensis; assembly: GCA_033220585.1. Classification (NCBI taxonomy): domain Eukaryota; kingdom Viridiplantae; phylum Streptophyta; class Magnoliopsida; order Sapindales; family Sapindaceae; genus Dipteronia; species Dipteronia sinensis. The sequence continues at coordinate 33,112,370 of CM065637.1, forward strand.
TCACTATTTAAAAATTAGGCTTTTCTAATATCCGTTAATGCACCTAGACTCTGCTGGATCAAACGGCTAACTTTAATCAAGTTATCTAGTGCATTAACAAATTCATTATTAGAAATAAATTCTTATTAACTAATAAATTATTAATGATTTTTAACTATTAAAAATCTAATCTATTAGTGAATAATCTAAGCTTTTGTAAACTATTTACTAAGCTCGGATTATTATGATAGTGTTTACCAAGTTTTAACTATTAAAACTCTAACACTTTTTTCGGTTCATTTATTATTAGGTCATTAATCATATTAATACTAATTACAATAAATGACCCTATTAATCTAACTTATTAAACACTTTAATAACCAGATTAATATTAATGAGAATTAACAAGTTTTCTAACAATTAAAAACCTAATCTCATTTTCATAGCCAATAATGTATATACTAATTTTAATCATATTAAAAAAATACACAAAAATTAGGCTATGATGCATGTATGACATATCAAATATATTTGTGTAGGCAAATCTAATCTAAATGACATACGTATGCATGACAATGCTTTTATCATCACATAATATAAAGCATACATTGACCGAGTACTGTGGATTATTTAACCTAAAAAAATAGGAATCTAAAATTACAGAAATATCCCCAAGGCATTCCTTGGTCTTCTTGTAATTTTCGAGTCTTCCAGTCTCTTCAGGTCACTTCGATTCATCTCATGAATCCGAAATAGGAAATCTGCACGGAAAGCACTAGGCAACACTTGCCAACGGAACCGTACAAAAATATGTGAACAGTGCCCAACAACGTCCGCGTGAACAGTACCGCATGAACAGTGTCGTGAACAGTACCTGTCACTAGTATTTCCGATTTCGCCCTTCTGACTTCTTGATTTTTCCGGGTCTTCAATATAGCTTACATTTTTTTTTATAATACAATAACAGAGAAAATAATAATAATAATAATAATAAAAATTATGCAACCCATGAACCCTAAATCCACAGTACCATATAATTAACGATCAATCATGTTTTTGTAAATTAACAAATTTAATATACATACAAAAACAACATACAGTCAATTTAAATAGTGCCTACACAATCATACATATAGGAGCATCGAAAACAATTTCCTGTTCCGAAAAAGAATTGGCTTTGATACCAATTGTTGGAACCACGTTCACTGGTAACGCAGCGAAAATATGTTTTAAAATTTTTAATACAAATCATAAATGATCTTGAACCAGTGAACTTGAGACCATAATTATTTTTTCAGAAATAATACATACAATATGTAAACACAGGAAATTGTAATCAATATATAAAAATAATTAGAACCTTACCAACGTTTGGAGGCTCCTTCACTTTACGATATGCTCCTGGTCTGTACCACTGATCTTCCTAGCTATATCCCGGAACAGGTAACTGCGTGTGGGCGCGTCACGTACTTAGGAACTTAGGAGGATGTAGAGAGAATATGAAGAAACTATTTCTTCTAAAGAGAAAAATAACTAGAACAATTCTAGTTTCTCAAAAGTAAAAATATAATATATATCAAATATATTTTTTTTCTTTTTGTTTCGAATAGTGCAACGCTACTTTTCTCATATTTTTTTTCTTTTACTTTCACGTACACCAACGTTTTGTGCTGTGTGTTTCTCTTATCATGTGTTGATTTTTTTTTTTAATTCAAAATCAATTTTAATCAAAAAACAATTAATCTGATCTTTTAAGATATCAAATATCTTTAAAGATATTGATTAATATTTATTTTATTTAATATGATTTGAATTCAAACTATTTAAATTCAAAATTCAAAATATAATTTAATAAAATTAAATAATCATATTATCTTATTTTGTTCAAAAATAAAATATCAACAAACATCCTCCATTTAGTGATTAATAACATGATTAAATAATTTTATTATTTAATTTAATTAATCACCATTATTCATTAATCAAATAATCTCATTATTCAATTAATTCGCGAATAAATACGTGTCACTTTCGTAACACAATTGATTGGACAATCCAATTAATTAACCGTGACCCTTGTTACCTAAATCGATTGGGCTAGCAAGGGGACCTAACGGACCCGCAGTATTTTGAGCTCCAATAATTTTTGGAATCATTAATTAAACTCTTTAATTAATATTCCTTGATTATTAAATCCGGTGTTATTCCACTAAAAACCCGAAGCTTCACTCTCTCAACTGCAGACGTTTTTACACAGACCGATATAACTCGGTGTCCATCTATATAGTTATTACACATGGTGTGATCCTCCACAGTAGTTCATAATTAAAGTTAGGTCATAATGTCCGTTATACCCCTCTAATTACATATATCCTTTTAAGTACCGTTGATTCTCTAATGGACAGTAAATCCTATTTCCTCACGGAATTAGGAGAGCGCTCATATTGTCCAAGCCCCGAATCAACCCTTAAGGGAACTACCATCTATTTCTCACAAGAAGAAGTGGATTCCACTATTGTGTACATATCTTCCCAGCCACAAGCCAAACCGCAATCCCAACATACGAAGTATATTGATCAAGAACTGCATCTGACCTCACCTATGGTATATCAAAGACCACGATCTAACCTGAAGGAGTCGATAAGACACTCAGGATTAAGATCACCCACATATAGCCATCATTAGTTGATATATATGAATCTCATCAGTAAACGGATCTTGGTGAGAGATTCATATAGATCATGGCCCATACCTATATGGTCACATCATACAAGGTGCCTCCATTCCCATATCTCATATGAATGATTCAGGGTAGAATCACCATAATGAGACAAAGGGCTACTCCAAAAGCCCGCTCCCATGAAAGCCCCAGCTGATATGAGGAACCGGTACAAGTACTGCGACTTCCACAAAGACGTAGGCCACAACACGTTAGAGTGCTCTAATTTGCGCAACCAGATTGAAGCCCTGATAAAAGGGGGATGCTTGATTGAATTCTTACAACAGATCAGAGATAACATTCGGACTAGAAGGGAGGTACAAGCCGAGATCCTTGACGACGCAGAGAAGAGAAAGGGGGAACAAACTGACTTAATGCAACAGATCTAGGTGATACACACTATCAGCGGAGGTCCCACACTGGCTGGCACTTCCAATAATTCCCAAAAAAACCACGGAAGGAAGATTCCTCGCATCGAAGAAAGCTGGAGAGTCTTCAATGTCAGCCAGAGCCCGATGGAGCCCTCTTAGTCAGCACAGATCGTTTTCACTGAAGCAGATGTCTTCAACACCGTGCAACCTCATGATGATCCCATGGTAATCACAATACAGATTGCCAACTGTCTGGTCCATCGCGTGCTCGTAGATACGGGTAGTAGTGTAGATATCCTCTTCAAGGATACTTTGGAAAAATTAAATCTGAAGCAACGGTGTTACAATAGTTGTACAGCTCCACTTTATGGGTTCACTGGAGATTCGATCATACCAGTTGGGTCGATGATCCTCCCAGTAATCATCGAAACCACCCCTCTCCAACAGAACATTATGACCGACTTTGTTGTGGTTGACACCCCATCAGCCTAGAACGCCATCCTAGGGAGACCATTCCTATCCTCCTCGAAGGGAGTCTTGTCCATATACCACAACGTCCTGAAATTCCCGGTTAGAACCAAGGTGGGGGAGGTACGCGGAGACCAGCAGGCAGCTAGGAAGTGCTACGCAGTGTCTGCCAATCCTACAGCTTTAGCAAAACAGTGTTTACAAGTGGCATTTGTCCAGGAGGACATGGAAACATCCCAGATAATCCAGGAAGAGATGGAGCCCGCGGAGCATCCTGAGCATCCAGAAAGTGAACCTATTATGCTTTATGAGGAGGAACGGAGCAAGGAGTGGGCCAGCGGGCAGCCCTTAGATACACTAGAGGAGATACCCATCAGAAATGACGATCCCTCCAAGGTTGTCAAGGTCGGGGCCACCCTTGAACCAGAAGTGAAAGAAGGTTTAGTTAATCTTCTCAAAGAATTCAGCGACATCTTAGCTTGGAGCCATGATGAAATGCCTGGGATCCCGGCGTCATTGGCCGCCTATCGACTAGCGGTAGATCAAACAGTCAAGCTAGTTAAACAGAAGAGGCGTCACTTCAACGCTGATAGGAACGCTGCGGTGTAGAAAAAGGTAGAAAAATTGATCAAGGTAGGGTTTATCAGGCAAGTGCTCTATCCCGAGTGGATCGCCAACGTGGTCATGGTTACGAAGATGAATGGGAAATGGCGTATGTGTGTCGATTACACCAACCTCAACCGGGCCTGTCCAAAGGACAGTTTTCCTTTACCAAAGATCGACCAGCTGGTTGACTCTACGTCTGGAAATAAACTCTTGAGCTTTATGGTCGCATTCTCAGGATACAACAAAATTAAAATGCACCCGGCTGACCAGGATAAAACGAGTTTCATTACTGGACAGGGCTTGTACTGCTACAAGGTGATGTCGTTTGGTTTGAAGAATGCAGGGGCTACATACCAGCGGCTGGTTAATAAGCTGGTCAAGCCCGAGATAGGAAGGACGATGGAGGTATATATCGACGACATGATCACAAAATCACCAACTGCAGAAGGACATCAGGAAGACCTTCGCATGACTTTTCTCATACTGAGAGAAAACCAGATGCGGTTGAACCCCTCCAAGTGTGCCTTTGGGGTAACAGCAGGGAAGTTTCTAGGCTTCATGGTTCATGAGAGAGGCATAGAGGCCAACCCAGAAAAAAATCAAAGCTATCTTGGACCTGGAATCCCCAACATCACTCAAATAGGTACAAATTTTGACTGGACGTGTAGCGGCGCTCAACAGGTTTATCTCTCACTCCACCGATAAATGTCTCCCTTTCTTCAAAGCCATCAAACAAGGGAAAAACATGAAATGGAGCCAGGAGAGCGAGCAAGCCTTCCAAGCCTTGAAAGAATACCTAACAAGCCCACCATTATTAGTCAAGCCAGTTCTCGGAGACGAGCTGCAGATCTACCTGGCCGTCTCAGAAACTGCAGTAAGCGGGGCTTTGGCCAAAGGGTGTGGCGATGGGTTTCAAAGACCCATATACTGTGTGAGTCATGCTTTAACCAAGTCAGAGAGGAATTACATTCTCTAGGAAAAGCTCGCTTACGCTCTGGTGATCTCAGCAAGGAAGCTCCGTCTCTATTTTCAAGCTCATACAATAGTAGTGGTGATGGACCAACCTCTCCGCCACTTCTTACAAAGATAAGACGTGTCCGGAAGGCTAGTCTTATGGGCCCTAAAGCTCACTCAGTTTGATTTAAAGTATAAGCCCCAGACCACAATTAAGGCACAGGCTTTGGCTAACTTCGTGGTAGAATTTTCAGCGCTCCCAGATCAAGAGAATCCCGCAGCACCAAATGAGGTCCCTGAAAAGACATCCAAGATCGACAATTGGCCAGAAGGCTGCAAGTCTTGGACCCATTTTACAGATGGAGCATTCGGACAAGCTGGGGGAGGAGCTGGCGTAGTTTTAATAGACCCGAAGGGGACTGAATTCTGTCACTGTTTCAGATTCGAGTTTAAAGCCACCAGTAATAAAGCAGAGTATGAAGCCCTCCTAGCCGGGATGAAGGCAGCCATCGAACTAGAGGCCGACTACTTACAAATCAAGAGCGATTCATTGCTTGTTGTCAATCAGGTGACTAGGGTGTACTAGGCAAAGGCAGATAATATGGCTGCCTACCTGAAGCTAGTTCAGTTGCTAAAAAATAAGTTTAACGGGTTCAAGATCGATCAGGTGCCTCAACACCAAAATCACCGCGCATATGTTCTGGCTAAGATAGCTGCAAATGGAGGCCAATCCCTACCATAGGGAATTCCTCTCCAAGTGATCTCCTAACCAAGCATAGCCACAAATAAAGAAATCTGCTCCCTAGATCGCCTGCCTTGCTGGATGGACCTGATCGTTGCCTATCTCCTAGAGGGAGAGCTCCCCGAGGAACCCGATCAAGCCCGAGGAATTCAGAGACTCTCGGTCCGATATTGCTTGGTAGACGGATACCTCTACAGAAGGGGCAGATCCCTCCCCCTGCTTAGATGTTTGCATTCTGATGATGCCAAGTAGGCACTAAGAGAGGTCCACTCTGGGGACTGCGGGAACCACATCCGGGGGGAAGCTCTAGCATATCAAGTGCTTCGTATGGGGAACTACTGGCCAACCATCCACCAAGATGCGAGGAGTTTTGTACAATCATGCGAGCCATGCCAAAGAACTTTAAACTTGAACCACCAGCCACCTGAGCGACTATCGTCTCTTAGTTCACCTTACCCCTTTGCCATGTGGGGAATCGACCTAATTGGACCACTTCCTACCACTCCCAGACAGATGAAATATGCTATCATGGCTATCGACTATTTCACAAGATGGGTCGAGGCGAGGCCTCTTTCTCGGATATCAGAAAAGAATATGACCAAGTTCATCAAAACCAATGTGGTATGTAGATTCGGAACCACTCTCATCATTATAGCTGACCTTGGTAAGCAGTATGACAACGCCCGATTAAAAGTTTTTGTAAAGGATTGGGGATCGACCTCAGGCTCGCTTCAGTAGCCCATCCTCAGACTAACGGGCTGGTGGAATCCACCAACAAGACTATCAAGAAACTTCTAAAGAAGAAGCTACAGCAGAAAAAAGGCAAATGGGCCGAAGAGCTACCAGAAGTCCTCTGGGCATATCGTACTACAAAGAGAACAGCTACCGGGGAGACACCTTACTCCTTAGCTTTCGGAGTTGAAGCGGTCCTCCCCATCGAGAATAAATTAACCTCATTCAGGGTGCAACACTTTGAGCCCGAAAGTAACAAGGTCAAGCTCCAGGCTAATCTAGACCTCTTAGAAGAGAAACACGACCAGGTAGCGGAGAAAATGGCAATCTACCAGAGCAGGATCGCTAGATATTTCAACCGAAAGGACATAACCGAAAATTTCAAAGAAGGTGATCTGGTGCTTAGGAAAGTGACCTTGAATACTCGGAAAAGGTCGGATGGAGTCTTAAGCCCCAATTGGGAAGGGCCATAATTGATAAAGCTAGTTGCTCGCAATGGAGCCTACAAGCTCAAAGCCATGGATGGACGACCCATCGACCACACTTGGAATACAAATCACTTGAGGAAATTCTACCCTTGAGCAGAGAGTGCTCAAGTAGACTACCCCTATTTAGGTTTCATTAGAATCCCTAATAAAGATGTACTACATCTCTATCATCAATAAAGTCATTTTTTTCTTTTTCATCTTTATCTCCGACTATGTTCAACATTGGTATCTACATCCTCGAGTGGGAAATTCAACATAGACACCTCAGGACCAGTGATTAGCCGGGGAAGCCCCCTCGCTACCTTCTGATGCCTTGGTCGGGCTGCTACCCCCAAGAAGGGTCTGAGTGTAAGAGCATAGTTTCCATCCAGATCTCAAGACTAGGAAATAGCTTAACAGCCCTCCTGATGCCTTGGTCGGGCTACCACCCCAAAGAAGGGTCTGAGTGTAAGAGAATAGTTGCCATCCAGATCTCGAGACCAGTAAATAGCTTAACAGCCCTCCTGATGCCTTGGTCAGGCTACCACCCCCAAGAAGGGTCTGAGTGTAAGAGCATAGTTGCATCCAGATCTCGAGACCAGGAAATAGCTTAACAGCCCTCTTGATGCCTTAGTCGGGCTACCACCCCCAAGAATGGTCTGAGTGTAAGAGCATAGTTGCCATCCAGATCTCGAGACCAGGAAATAGCTAAACAGCCCTCCTGATGCCTTGGTCAGGCTACCACCCCCAAGAAGGGACTGAATGTAAAAGCATGTTTGCCATCCGGACCTCGAGACCCGGAAATATTGTAACAGCCTTCCTAATGCCTCGATCGGGCTTCCTCTCCTAAGACGGATTTAAATATAAATGTTTGTTTTCATGTGCAGGATCGAGATCATCATAAAAATAATTCCCTACCAAAGTTTGAATGAAGTATGAACAAATTATCATTACGGGTGCAGTTCTGGTTCCTATTCAAGACCAGGAATGAAACAAGAGTTTCTCAAAGCGAATCGGTTTCTTATTAAAGACAAGAGGAGCCTATCCCCAGTAAGGCTACATCTATCTAAACGGGGAGCCAAACCCCCAAGCTCGGGCTATAGTAAAAAAGCTAAACTAAACAAGAGCAAAACGAGGTGCCCTCCCCCTTTTCCGGGCAATCAAGACAAGTCATGAACGGACTGCTTTAAGCTTTGGAACTCTCTTGGTTTTCCTCTACCGATCCTCCTCCCTCAAGCTGATCCTCGCCATCGATCGTCCCTTCAAGTAGTTGTCCATCTTGGTTACCCTCACCAACCATCCCTCCATTCAGAGGCTCCACATGTTGGTCAGCAGGATCTTCCTCCAGGACTTCATTAATCACTGCCGTAACCTCAGGCGGGATAGCCGTATCAAGAAGGGCAGCCATGGACCCCGTCTGGCTCCTGTCGACTCCATCTCCATTATAGAGGGTTCCTCAGACGGGCTCCTAGCTCCGTCCCCAGCTCCTGGTTGCTCTCCCTCAGATCGAGAAGACAGAGCCTTGCTTGAAGACTCCCTGGGACCTGAGATAGTAAAGACAGGAGGAGGAAATGGATGATCGGCCTGGACGGGCTGTTTGCTAGCTCCTGCCTGGCCCGAAGGAATCGCTTCGTCACCATCAGGGCGAGATAGCTCAGCAGCCTTGATCATTATCTCTTGTCTATCCCAGCCGGCTATAGATGACAGATCAAAGGGAAGAGAGAGAGCTTCTGCGGCCTGAAAGGAAGCATAGAAGTATCCATCGCTAAAGGAGGTCTCCGCGTTAGCTTACAGCTTGGTCACCTGAGCAATCAAAGCCTGGTTCTCGAGGTCTAACTTTTTTGCCTCAGCTTTCCAAGAATCCCTCTGCCTAGCCCGTCGGGTAGATTGAAAACGCTCTTGATCATAAGACTGCTTCATCCTCTCATGATCACAATGAAGCTCAGCCATCTCGATCTCGACCTTTCCTTGGTTGGAGGTCATCTCTTCAACTAAGGTCTGAGCATGAGTGAGCAATCCCATGGCTTTCTCGGCTTCGACTTCAGATTTAGTAGCCTGATCACGAAGAAGGGCTACCTGCTGGCCCATCGCTACATTAAACTTGAAGGCCTATCAAATATAAAGCCAGAGTTAGAGATTGAACAAATTGGCAGAAGCAGTACGAAGGAAATGCATTTACCTCAGCTAAGACGGTAGACCCCTTGGTGAGCAAGATGTCCACGGGCATGGAGGACATCCTGGATATCCCACCGCCCGGACAGGATATGATGAATTGTTCCAGGACTTCGTCCTGCCCCGTCGAGCTCGACTGAAAGGGAGAACGGTTGGAAGGAATCCCTGCAACACACCTTCTAAAGTTCTCCAAAGCTCGGGGGGTTTGAAGCACAGCAGAATCAGGAGGACGAATTGAGGGAGTAGCTACCTTAGCGACTACAACAGAGGGGGCAAAAGTAGTTGGACAAATAGCTTGGGGAGCTTTACCCAGAGCAATGAAAAGCCCGCCACGCCAGGTTGGCCATCTTAGACCTAGCTAGAGAGGTAGATTGAGCAAGAGTCAGTGCGACCCCAGCAAAGGGAAGAGGAATTCGACCTTGAGGAGAACGTTGGACGTCATGGGAAGCTGGCTCAATGACAAAAACTATGAGTAAACAAGTCAAAAAGGAAGACAACAGAACCAAGCTAATCAATAAGACAAAGTAAGGCAATTCAATGACACTTACGAGGAGTAACGTCTGAGATCCGCAGGTATTGATTCACCCCACGAGGATCGAATGCTTCAGCGATTTGGAACTTCAGGTTCAAGTAGTTCCTGGCTAAAATAGCCTTCAAAATTGCTTTAGATTCAGAAGGCAGGAAGTCTCAGTCCCACGAGGGTTTGTCACTGAAAGCAGTGGGAACCTCGAACTCATGCCCCCCGATGAAAATCGAGCTCCCCCAATGCGCCAGGAATAACAAAGTTGAGCTTGTTATTGGCCTTAGCATAAAACTGACCTCGAGGAGCTCCAGATAGGCTCCCGATCTGGAAAAGATAAGCCAGCTCCTCTGCTCCGGGCTCTCTCGTCACTTTTTTTAGCTAACATTGCTCACTCCATAGGATGAGGAAGCCAATCAAATGCCTCCAGAAGTCGGGCGTCAACTAGAGGGGAGCAATTTGGATGGTGTTAAGAGCTCACCGAAGAGTCGGATGAAGGGGAAGCCTAATCCCATTCTCGAGAGCCGCCACATGAATGGGAAGCATGCCTTTGGGAGGGTTGAAGAACTCATAACCATTAGGGGGCACCGAGATGGAAACGTTGTCAGGAATGCTGTACTTCGACCTCAAATGATCAATCACGACCGGATCAACGATGGAATCAAGGACAACTCTGAAGTCATAGAGAGGGAGCCTCTCAAAAGGGGGGCCGAAAGCTGGTACTCGATGCTCTCCCGCGGTATCGCTGCCCACTTTTTTATCGTAGTCTTCATCGGCTATATCCAAAGGATGGTTAGAAAACCCAGTCCCAATGGACACATTCCTGTTCGACCTCCTGCGTTGCAGGTTGGGCGGGGAGTCATTGTTGTCTAAGCTCGTCCTTGCCCGTTTCCCAGGGGCAAGGCTAAAGACCTCCTCGCTGTCAACCATGAAGTTAATCGAATCATGACTAGTTTTCGACATGATGAAGTCAGTGAGGATGAGGAATGAAGGAAAATATAGGCTTGAGAGAAAGGCTATGAGAGATAGTGTACCTTGGGAAAAATTTGAAATTCAAAAGATATGAAGAAGATGTTGAGATAAACAAGTATATATAGGCAAGAGGGCAGCAGCACGAGCTGTCGAGATCTTCGGCTAAGATCACAGAGAATCTCGGGGACTACAGTAATGTAACCTGATTAACTCGGAAACAAGTCAGTCAGCTCACGCCACGTCACTTGCATAGTTAATGAGGAGATTTCCCCAAGATTCTGATAACGATAAAGAATCTTAGGGACTGCCATAATGCAGCCGGATTAATTCGAGAATAAGTATATCAGTTCACGCCACGCCACTCACGCAGTTAATGTGAAGATTTTCCCCAATATTCAGGTAACGGTAAAGAAGGAAAGATTTCCCAAATAAAATAAAAGAATCTGTTAATAGCCAAAATTGGCTAAGGACCAAAGGGAAATTTTCTACTATCCAGACCTAGCTCCATGCCCGAGATTTTCCACCAGAAGACTATATTACCCAAAGCCGAGCTATGATACCGCCCCATAGGAACAAAGATGGGCTCCAGAAACATCCAGAATAGAGCCCGGAATGGTCAGGTCAAGCCCGCGTCACCAAATCCCCCAGAAGTCGAGGTTACCTCGTAATTTCTCCAGAAGCTCGCCTATACCTCGCTGATACAGGGAGGTGTCCATAGGAGGCCGCACCTAGCTTCGAAAAGTCAAGGGAGGCTAGACCTAGCTCCTAGCTGGATGAAGCTTCTCAATATCGGGGTCGGGACAATGATCGACCTCACTAACTGATGCACCACACCTTGATACATTCGACGACCCCTATGGGAATCATGCTAGACCCAAAGATACACAGTACCACATCTATAGACATTATACAGGAGCAGAACAAGTAATAGAGTCTAAATGGGAAACAAATTGATTTCCACCAAGATATCCTCAACTGAGCAATTAACTCAAAGTCAACGACATTTAAAGGTAAAAATCTCGTCCGATAAGGAGGGGAGGGATGAGAAATTCAAGGAAAAATCAATGATTTTAACCCTATAAAGACACTGTATAAAGGAGGGACTTCCTCCTTCAAAAATAGAGGAGACTACTATTCGACAGGCATACAACAAACACCAAACTATCACCCAGAAAAGAGGGAGAGCAATTCGAAAGAGAGATAGAGAAATGTATGTCATATGTTATCAATAAAGAAAGATTTTTATTCCTTTTGAGTAGCTAACGAAATCGTTATCTCCATGTCATTTCATTAGGCATTATTTTATACGTATATACATTCTACCTTGGTCATCACCTACGTGGTAATGATCTTGAGGGTGCTAACTGAGATTTATTGCCCCGAGCAAGATTTCTGTTAACACTTTCTGGCGCCGTCTGAGGGGAGGGCCTTACACCCAATTAATCAACTATTTGCATTTACATTTTTGTTGTTTTACAAGAACTATGAGGCTCCGCTCTTCCCAAGGCCAAAATAGAGTTTCGGAGCAACCCCCGGTGAGGCCTACGTGAAAAGCCCCAAGAAAAGGGGAGAAAATCAAGATATAGCAGTCAAGCTCCGGTCCAAACAACTAATGCACGGGCTTTCGGTCACCCTATAGTGAGCCAGGCGGTGCTCGACCAGCAAGCGGCAGCCTTTGTAGAAACCGTCCGCATCCGCCTGCTAGCTGAAGGCATCACAATCCAGCCAACCAACCTGAATGATCAGGGAGAGCCGATCAGGCTCGGAGCTAGGCAGCCTACTTTCGATCGCCTGGGACCTCCTCTTCCAGAGCCAGCTCGAGATAGGTCGGGGCCTCAACTTTTGATCCGGGATAGGCTGGGACCTATGCCCCCAGTTCCAAAAAGACCTTCACAATATCAACCCAGGCGAGTAAAATCTACCGTAGATGGCAACGAGAGCCATCCCATCCAACTGCATCAAGGAGAACCGCCCGGGCCCAAGAGGAGGAGAGTAGACAAACTTCCCAAATGGATCCTATCCATGAGGGGGACCGGATAGAGGTTACCAGTTCATCAGAAATACTCGATAGTGAGGAATCTGAGGTCAATTCAAAGAAACCCAGGAACAAGCGACTGAGGGATCAGCTGGCAAAGCTACAGAAGGAGGTCCAGCTGATAAGAAAAGGAAAGAATAAGGAGGATAAAAAGGATCCCTTGAGCAAGATGAACGCTCCCTTCACTAGGAGGATCCGGGAAGCAGAGCTCCCACTAAAATTCATAATGCCAGCAGATAAGTTCTCTGGAACGGAAGATCCTCTAAGCCACCTAGAGAGCTTCGTTCAACAGATGGAGGTCCAGAACCCCTACCAGAGCAGCTATATGCAGGATGTTTCCAATGATCCTAACCGAATACGCGAAAACTTGGATCAGGAAGCTACCTGTTGGCAGTGTGGATTCTTTCACGAAATTATCAACAGATTTTTGCTCGCGGTTCCAAGGGGTCAAACCTGGTCCGAAAGATCCCATACACCTCCAATATGTGATTCAGGAACAGAGTGAGACACTTCGGTCTTACGTGGAACGCTTTCACAAGGAGGTCATATAAATGAGAGTTTTCACCTAGAAAGAAACTCTCGCCAACTTCAGGCGGAACCTATGGGCGGGAAAGCTTTTCCGTTCCTTCACCAAGAGACCTCCCGAGACTTACCAGAAGGCCTACGATCGGGCTCTTGAGCAAGTCAAGATCGACGAACAACTCAAAGTCAATATGGAACACGACGACGTGAGAACGGTAAAGCGTCTGAAAAAATAGCCCCCAAATTTGAGCCAGTTCAGAAAACTAAGAATAAACCTCCCAACAGGTCGACCTATTGCATCCCTGCTCCTTAGCACATGCAAGAAAAATATCCAGCAAGACGAACCCCTCCCCGGGCTTCGCCACCTCCTAGGACCGTGGCCCCTGTAATGCAAGGGGAGAAAGGGTATGACTACTACACCCCTTTGAACGCTTCCAGGGAAACGGTCTACCTTGCTATACGAGATAAAGGGCTGCTCCAAAAGCCCACTCCCATGAAGGTCCCAGCTGACAGGAGGAACCGGTACAAGTACTGCGACTTCCATGAAGACGTGGGCCACAATACTTCAGAGTGCTATAATTTAAACAACCAGATTGAAGCCCTAATAAGGAGGGGATGCTTGATTGAATTCTTACAATAGATCAGAGATAACATTCAGATTGGAAGGGAGGTACAAGCTGAAATCTATGAGGACGTAGAAAAAAGGAAAGGGGATTAGGCTGACTTAATGCAACAGATCCAGGTGATACACACCATCAGCGGAGGTCCTACACTGGCTGGCATCTCCAATAACTCCCGAAAACACCACGCAAGGAAAATTCCCCACATCGAAGAAAGCCAGGGGATCTTCAAAGTCAGCCAGAGCCCGATAGAGCCCTCTCTGTCAGTACAGATTGTTTTCACTGAAGCAAATGTCTTTAACACAGTGCAACCTCACGATGATCCCATGGTAATCACAATACAGATTGCCAACTGTCTGTTCCATCGCGTGGATGTGGATACAGGTAGCAGTGTAGATATCCTCTTCAACGATACCTTGGAAAAATTAAACTTGAAGCAACATTGTTACAACAGCTGTACCACTCCACTTTATGGGTTCACTGGAGATTCGATCATACCGGCATGGTGGATGATCCTCCCAGTAATCATCAGAATCACCCATCTCGAACAAAATGTTATGACCGACTTTGTTGTGGTCGACACCCCATCGGCCTACAACGCCATCCTAGGGAGACCATTCCTGCCCTCCTTGAAGGGAGTCTTGTCCATATACCACAACGTCCTAAAATTCCCGGTTGGAACCAAGGAGGGAGAGGTACGCGGAAACCAGCAGGCAGCCAGGAAATGTTACGTGGTGTCTGCCAATCCTACAGCTTTGGCAAAACAATGTTAACATGTGGCATTAGTCCAGGAAACATCCTGAATAATCTCGAAATTGATGGAGATGGAGCCCGCGGAACATCCTGAGCATCCAAAAAATGAACATATTATGCCTTACGAGGAGGAACGGAGTAAAGAGTGGGCCTGTGGGCAGCCCGTAGATAAACTAGAAGAGATACCCATCAAAAATGACAATCCCTCCAAGGTTGTCAAGGTCAGGGCCACCCTTGAACCAGAAGTGAAAAAAGGACTAATTGATCTTCTTAGGGAGTTCAGCGACATCTTCGCTTGGAACCATGATGAAATGCCTGGAATCCCGGGCTCCTTGGCCGCCCATCGACTAGCGGTAGATCCAACAGTCAAGCCCGTCAAACAGAAGAGGTGTCACTTCAACGCTGATAGGAACGCTGTGGTGTAGGAAGAGGTAGATAAATTGATCAAGGCAGGGTTTATTAGAGAAGCACGCTATCCTGAATGGATCGCCAACGTGGTCATGGTTACGAAGGCGAATGGGAAGTGGCGTATGTGTGTCGATTACACCGACCTCAACCGGGCTTGTCCAAAAAATAGTTTTCCTTTACCAAAGATTGATCAGCTGGTTGACTCCACTTTTGAAAATAAACTTTTGAGTTTTATCGACGCATTCTCAGGATACAACCAAATTTAAATGCACCCGGCTGACCAGGATAAAACCAGTTTCATTACTAGGCAGGGCTTGTACTGCTACAAGGTGATGCCGTTTGGTTTGAGGAATGCAGGGGCTACATACTGACGGCTGGTTAACAAACTGTTCAAGCCCGAGATAGGAAGGACGATGGAGGTATATATCGATGATATGATCATGAAATCCCCAACCGTAAAAGGACATCGGGAAGACCATCGCAAAACCTTCCTCATACTGAGGGAAAACCAGATGCGATTGAACCCCTCCAAATGTGCCTTTGGGGTGACAGCGGGGAAGTTTCCTGGCTTCATGGTTCATGAGAGAGGCATAGAAGCCAACCCAGAAAAAATCAAAGCTATCTTGTACCTGAAATCCCCAACCTCACTCAAACAGGTACGGATTCTGACTGGACGTGTAGCGGTGCTCAACAGGTTTATCTCTCGCTCCACCGATAAATGTCTCCCTTTCTACAAAGCAATCAAACAAGGGAGAAACATGAGGTGGAGCCAGGAGAGCGAACGGGCTTTCCAAGCTTTGAAAGAATACCTAACATGCCCGCCGTTGTTAGTCAAGCCAGTTCTCGGAGATGAGTTGCAGATCTACCTGGCCGTATCAGAAACTGCAGTAAGCGGGGCTTTGGCCAAGGAGTGTGGCGATGGTTTTCAAAGACCCATATACTACGTGAGTGTGGCGATGGTTTTCAAGGAATTACATCCTCCGGGAAAAGCTCGCTTATGCTCTGGTGATCTCAGCGAGGAAGCTCCGTCCCTATTTTCAAGCTCACACAATAGCATTCGTGACCGACCAACCTCCTCACCAATTCTTACAAAGACCAGACGTGTCTGGAAGGCTAGTCTTATGAGCCCTAGAGCTCACTCAGTTCGATTTAAAGTACAAGCCCCGGACCACGATTAAGGCACAGGCTTTGGCCGACTTCGTGGCAGAATTTTCAGCGATCCCAAATCAAAAGGATCCCTCAATACCAAATGAGATCCTTGAAAAGACATCTGAGGTCGACAATTGGCTGGAAGGCTGCAAGCCATGGACCCTCTTTACAGATGGAGCATCCGGGCAAGCTGGGGAGGAGCTGGCATAGTTTTAATAGATCCGGAGGGGACTTAATTCAGTCACTGTTTCAGTTTCGAGTTTAAAGCCACCAATAATGAAGCAGAGTATGAAGCCCTCCTAGCCGGGATGAAGGTAGCCATCGAACTAAAGGCCGATTACCTGAAAATCAAGAGCCACTCATTGCTTGTTGTCAATCAGGTGACTGGGATGTATCAGGCAAAGGGAGATAATATGGTTGCTTATCTAAAGCTAGCCCAGTTGCTAAAAAATAAGTTTAAGGGGTTCAAGATCGATCAGGTACCTCGACACCAAAACCATCATGTAGATGTTCTGGCTAAAATAGTGGCGAACGGAGGCCAATCCCTACCACGGTGAATTCCCCTCCAAGTGATCACCCAACCAAGCATAGCCACAAATAGAGAAATCTGCTCCCTGGATCGCCTTCCTTGCTGGATGGACCCAATTGTTCCCTACCTCCTTGAAGGAGAGCTTCTTGAAGAGCCCGACCAAGCCCAAAGAATTAAAAGACTCTCAGTCCGATACTCTATGGTAGACGGGTACCTCTACAGAAGGGGCAGATCCCTCCCCTTACTTAGGTGCTTGCATCCTACTGATGCTAAATGGGCATTGAGAGAGGTCCACTCTGGGGACTGTGGGAACCACATAGGTGGGGAAGCTCTAGCATATCAGGTGCTTCGTATGGGGTACTATTGGCCGACCATCCACCAAGACGCAAGGAGTTTTGTGCAATCTTGCGAGCCATGTCAAAGAACTTCAAACTTGACCCACTAGCCACCCAAGTGACTGTCGACTTTTAGTTTGCCTTACCCATTTGCCATGTGAGGAATCGACCTAATCGGACCACTTCCTACCGCTCCCAAACAAATGAAACATGCTATCGTGGCTATCGACTACTTCACAAGATGGGTCGAGGCAGGGCCTCTTTCTCGGATATTAGAAAAGAATACGACCAAGTTCATCAAAACCAACGTGGTATGTAGATTCGGAACCACTCTCATCATTATAGCTGACCTGGGTAAGCACTTCGACAACGCCCGATTCAAAGATTTCTGTAAAGGATTGGGGATCGACCTTAGGCTCGCTTCAATAGCCTATCCATAGACTAACGGGCTGGTGGAATCCACCAATAAGACTATCAAAACCAACGTGGTATGCAGATTTGGGACTCCTCTCAATAGTATAGCTGACCTAGGGAAGCAGTTCGACAACGCCCGATTCAAAGACTTCTGCAAGGGATTGGGGATCGACCTCAGGCTCGCTTCAGTGGCTCATCCCTAGACTAACGGGCTGGTGGAATCCACCAATAAGACTATCAAGAAACTTCTAAAGAAGAAGCTACAGCATAAAAAAGGCAAATGGGTCGAAGAGCTACCAGAAGTTCCCTGGGCTTACCGGACTACAAAGAGAACAGCTACCGGGGAGACACCATACTCCCTGGCCTTCAGGGTTGAAGCGGTCCTCCCCATCGAGCATAAATTGACCTCATTCAGGGTAAAACACTTTGAGCCCGAAAGTAGCGAAGTCAAGCTCCGGGCTAATCTAGACCTCTTGGAAGAAAAGAAAGACCGGGTAGCGGAGAAAGTAGCGATCTACCAGAGTAAGATCGCTAGATACTTCAACCAAAAGGTCATAGCCTGAAATTTTAAAGAATGGGATTTGGTGCGTAGGAAAGTGACCCTGAATACTCGAAAAAGGTCGGATGGAGTCTTAAGTCCCAATTGGGAAGGGCCATATTTGATAAAGCTAGTTGTTCGCAATGGAGCTTACAAACTCGAAGACATGGACGGACGATCCATCGACCACACTTGGAATGCAGATCATTTGAGGAAATTCTACCCTTGAATAGAGGGTTCTCAATCAGAATATCCCCCCATTTAGTTTTCATTAGAATCCCTAATAAAGATGTACTACATCTCGATCATCAATAAAGTCATTTTTTCTCTTCCATCTTTATCTCCAGCTATGTTCAACATTAGTGACTACACCCTTGAGTGGGAAACTCAACATGTACACTTCGAGCCAGGAAATAGCTAAATAGCCCTCATGATGCCTTGGTCAGGCTACCACCCCCAGGAAGGGTCTGAGTATAAGAGCATAGTTGCCATCAAGATTTTGAGACCAGGAAATAGCTGAATAGCCCTCCTGATGCCTTGGTTAGGCTACCACACCCAAGAAGGATATGAGTGTAAGAGCATAGTTGCCATCTAGAACTCGAGACCAGGAAATAGCTAAATAGCCCTCCAAATGCCTTGGTTGGGCTACCACCCCGAAGAAGGGTCTGAGTGTAAGAGCATAGTTGCCATCTAGATCTCGAGACCAGGAAATAGCTAAATAGCCCACATGATGCCTTGGTCGGGCAACCACCCCCAAGAAGGATCTGATTATAAGAGCATAGTTGCCATCTAGATTTCGAGACCAGGAAATAGCTAAATAGCCCTCGTGATGCCTTGGTCTAGCTACCACCCCCAAGAAGGGTCTGAGTGTAAGAGCAAAGTTGCCATCCAGATCTTGAGACCAGGAAATAGCTAAAAAGCTCTCCTGATGCCTTGGTTGGGCTACAACCCCCAAGAAGGGTCTGAGTGTAAGAGCATAGTTGCCATCCAGATCTCGAGACTAGGAAATAGCTAAATGGTCCTCCTGGTGCCTTGGTACGGCTACCACCCCCAAGAAGGGTCTGAGTGTAGGAGCATAGTTGCCATCCAGATTTTGAGACCAGGAAATAGTTTAATAGCCCACATGATGCCTTGGTCAGGCTACCACACCCAAGAAGGGTCTGTGTATAAGAGCATAGTTGCCATCCAGATTTTGAGACCAGGAAAAAGGTAAATAGCCCTCCTGATGCCTTGGTCGGGCTACCACCCCCAAGAAGGGTCTAAGTGTAAGAGCATAGTTGCCATCCAGATCTCGAGACCAAGAAATAGCTAAATAGCCCACATGATGCCTTGGTCGGGCTACCACCCCCAAGAAGGGTCTGAGTATAAGAGCATAGTTGCCATCCAGATTTCGAGACCAGGAAATACCTAAATAGTCCTCTTGATGCCTTGGTGGGGCTACCACCCCCAAGAAGGGTCTGAGTGTAAGAACATAGTTGCCATCCAGATCTCGAGACCAGAAAATAGCTAAATAGCCCTCCAAATGCCTTGGTCGGGCTACCACCACCAAGAAGGGTCTGAGTGTAAGAGCATAGTTGCCATCCAGATCTCGAGACCAGGAAATAGCTAAATAGCCCACATGATTCCTTGGTCGGGCTACCACCCCCAAGAAGGGTCTGAGTGTAAGAGCATAGTTGCCATCCAGATCTCGAGACCAGGAAATAGCTAAATAGCCCTCCTGATGCCTTGGTCATGCTACCACCCACAAGAACGGTCTGAGTGTAAGAGCATAGTTACCATCTAGATCTTGAGACCAAGAAATAGCTAAATAGCCCTTCTGATGCCTTGGTCGGGCTACCACCCCCAAGAAGGTTCTGAGTGTAAGAGCATAGTTGCCATCCAGATCTCGAGACCAGGAAATAGCTAAATAGCCCACTTGATGCCTTGGTCGGGCTACCACCCCCAAGAAGGATCTAAGTATAAGAGCATAGTTGCCATCCAGATTTCGAGACCAGGAAATAGCTAAATAGCCCTCGTGATGCCTTGGTCTAGCTACCACCCCCAAGAAGGGTCTGAGTGTAAGAGCATAGTTGCCATCCAGATCTCGAGACCAGGAAATAGCTAAATAGCCCTCCTGATACCTTGGTAGGGCAACCACCCCCAAGAAGGGTCTGAGTGTAGTAGCATAGTTGCCATCCAGATTTCGAGACCAGGAAAGAGTTCAATAGCCCACATGATGCCTTGGTCGGGCTACCACACCCAAGAAGGGTCTGTGTATAAGAGCATAGTTGCCATCCAGATTTCGAGACCAGGAAATAGCTAAATAGCTCTCCTGATGCCTTGGTCTGGCTACCACCCCCAAGAAGGGTCTGAGTGTAAGAGCATAGTTGCCATCCAGATCTCGAGACCAAGAAATACCTAAATAGCCCACATGATGCCTTGGTCGGGCTACCACCCCCAAGAAGGGTCTGAGTATAAGAGGATAGTTGCCATCCAGATCTCGAGACCAGGAAATAGCTAAATAGCCCACATGATGCCTTGGTCGGGCTACCACCCCCAAGAAGGGTCTGAGTATAAGAGCATAGTTGCCATCCAGGTCTCGAGACCTGGAAAAAGCTAAATAGCCCTCATGATTCCTTGGTCAGGCTACCACCCCCAAGAAGGATCTGATCGTAAGAGCATAGTTGCCATCCAGATCTCGAGACCAGAAAATAGCTAAATAGCCAACATGATGCCTTGGTCAGGCTACAACCCCCAAGAAGTGTCTGAGTGTAAGAGCATAGCTGCCATCCAGATCTCGAGACCAGGAAATAGCTAAAGAGCCCACATGATGCATTGGTCGGGCTACCACCCCCAAGAAGGGTCTGAGTATAAGAGCATAGTTGCCATCCAGCTCTCGAGACCAGGAAAAAGCTAAATAGCCCACATGATTCCTTGGTCGGGCTACCACCCCCAAGAAGGGTCTGAGTTTAAGAGCATAGTTGCCATCCAGAGTTCGAGACCTGAAAATAGCTAAATAGCCCTCTTATTGCCTTGGTCTGGCTACCACCCCCAGAAGGGTTTGAGTGTAAGAGAATAGTTGCTATCTAGATCTCGAGACCAGGAAATAGCTAAATAGCCCTCCTGATACCTTGGTCGGGCTACCACCCCCCAAGAAGGGTCTGAGTGTAAGGGAATAGTTGCCATCCGGATCTCGAGACCTGGAAATAGCTAAATAGGCCACATGATGCCTTGGTCGGGCCACAACCTCCTAAAAGGGTCTGAGTATAAGAAGATAGTTGCCATCAAGATTTCGAGACCAGGAAATAGCTAAATAGCCCACATGATGCCTTGGTCGGGCTACCACCCCCAAGAAGGGTCTGAGTATAAGAGCATAGTTGCCATCCAGATTTCGAGACCAGGAAATAGCTAAATAGCCCTCCTGATGCCTTGGTCGGGCTACCACCCCCCGAGAAGGTTTGAGTATAAAAGCCTAGTTGTCATCTAGATCTTGAGACCAGGAAATAACTAAATAGCCCTCGTGATGCCTTGGTCTAGCTACCACCCCCAAGAATGGTCTGAGTGTAAGAGCATAGTTGTCATCTAGATCTTGAGACCAGGAAATAGCTAAAAAGCTCTCCTGATGCCTTGGTCGGACTACCTCCACCAAGGAGGGTCTGAGTGTAAGAGCATAGTTGCCATCCAGATCTCGAGACCAGGAAATAGCTAAATAGCCAACATGATGCCTTGGTCAGGCTACAACCCCCAAGAAGTGTCTGAGTGTAAGAGCATAGTTGCCATCCAGATCTCGAGACCAGGAAATAGCTAAATAGCCCACATGATGCCTTGGTCGGGCTACCACCCCCAAGAAGGGTCTGAGTATAAGAGCATAGTTGCCATCCAGGTCTCGAGACCTGGAAAAAGCTAAATAGCCCACATGATGCCTTGGTCGGGCTACCACCCCCAAGAAGGGTCTGAGTTTAAGAGCATAGTTACCATCCAGAGTTCGAGACCTGAAAATAGATAAATAGCCCTCTTATTGCCTTGGTCTGGCTACCACCCCCAGAAGGGTTTGAGTGTAAGAGAATAGTTGCCATCTAGATCTCGAGACCAGGAAATAGCTAAATAGCCCTCCTGATACCTTGGTCGCGCTACCACCCCCCAAGAAGGGTCTGAGTGTAAGGGCATAGTTGCCATCCAGATCTCGAGACCTGGAAATAGCTAAATAGCCCACATGATGCCTTGGTCGAGCTACCACCTCCAAGAAGGGTCTGAGTATAAGAGGATAGTTGCCATCCAGATTTCGAGACCAGGAAATAGCTAAATAGCCCTCCTGATGCCTTGGTCGGACTACCACCCTCCTAGAAGGGTCTGAGTATAAGAGCATAGATGTCACCTAGATCTCGAGACCAGGAAATAACTAAATAGCCCTCGTGATGCCTTGGTCTAGCTACCATCCCCAAGAATGGTCTGAGTGTAAGAGCATAGCTGCCATCCAGATCTTGAGACCAGGAAATAGCTAAAAAGCTCTCCTGATGCCTTGGTCGGGCTACCACCCCCAAGAAGGGTCTGAGTGTAAGAGCATAGTTGCCATCCAGATCTCGAGACCAGAAAATAGCTAAATAGCCAACATGATGCCTTGGTCGGGCTACAACCCCGAAGAAGGGTCTGAGTGTAAGAGCATAGTTGCCATCCAGCTCTCGAGACCAGGCAAAAGCTAAATAGCCCACATGATTCCTTGGTCGGGCTACCACCCCCAAGAAGGGTCTGAGTTTAAGAGCATAGTTGCCATCCAGAGTTCGAGACCTGAAAATAGCTAAATAGCCCTCTTATTGCCTTGGTCTGGCTACCACCCCCAGAAGGGTTTGAGTGTAAGAGAATAGTTGCTATCTAGATCTCGAGACCAGGAAATAGCTAAATAGCCCTCCTGATACCTTGGTCGGGCTACCACCCCCCAAGAAGGGTCTGAGTGTAAGGGAATAGTTGCCATCCAGATCTCGAGACCTGGAAATAGCTAAATAGGCCACATGATGCCTTGGTCGGGCCACAACCTCCTAAAAGGGTCTGAGTATAAGAAGATAGTTGCCATCAAGATTTCGAGACCAGGAAATAGCTAAATAGCCCACATGATGCCTTGGTCGGGCTACCACCCCCAAGAAGGGTCTGAGTATAAGAGCATAGTTGCCATCCAGATTTCGAGACCAGGAAATAGCTAAATAGCCCTCCTGATGCCTTGGTCGGGCTACCACCCCCCGAGAAGGTTTGAGTATAAAAGCCTAGTTGTCATCTAGATCTTGAGACCAGGAAATAACTAAATAGCCCTCGTGATGCCTTGGTCTAGCTACCACCCCCAAGAATGGTCTGAGTGTAAGAGCATAGTTGTCATCTAGATCTTGAGACCAGGAAATAGCTAAAAAGCTCTCCTGATGCCTTGGTCGGACTACCTCCACCAAGGAGGGTCTGAGTGTAAGAGCATAGTTGCCATCCAGATCTCGAGACCAGGAAATAGCTAAATAGCCAACATGATGCCTTGGTCAGGCTACAACCCCCAAGAAGTGTCTGAGTGTAAGAGCATAGTTGCCATCCAGATCTCGAGACCAGGAAATAGCTAAATAGCCCACATGATGCCTTGGTCGGGCTACCACCCCCAAGAAGGGTCTGAGTATAAGAGCATAGTTGCCATCCAGGTCTCGAGACCTGGAAAAAGCTAAATAGCCCACATGATGCCTTGGTCGGGCTACCACCCCCAAGAAGGGTCTGAGTTTAAGAGCATAGTTGCCATCCAGAGTTCGAGACCTGAAAATAGATAAATAGCCCTCTTATTGCCTTGGTCTGGCTACCACCCCCAGAAGGGTTTGAGTGTAAGAGAATAGTTGCCATCTAGATCTCGAGACCAGGAAATAGCTAAATAGCCCTCCTGATACCTTGGTCGCGCTACCACCCCCCAAGAAGGGTCTGAGTGTAAGGGCATAGTTGCCATCCAGATCTCGAGACCTGGAAATAGCTAAATAGCCCACATGATGCCTTGGTCGAGCTACCACCTCCAAGAAGGGTCTGAGTATAAGAGGATAGTTGCCATCCAGATTTCGAGACCAGGAAATAGCTAAATAGCCCTCCTGATGCCTTGGTCGGACTACCACCCTCCTAGAAGGGTCTGAGTATAAGAGCATAGATGTCACCTAGATCTCGAGACCAGGAAATAACTAAATAGCCCTCGTGATGCCTTGGTCTAGCTACCATCCCCAAGAATGGTCTGAGTGTAAGAGCATAGCTGCCATCCAGATCTTGAGACCAGGAAATAGCTAAAAAGCTCTCCTGATGCCTTGGTCGGGCTACCACCCCCAAGAAGGGTCTGAGTGTAAGAGCATAGTTGCCATCCAGATCTCGAGACCAGAAAATAGCTAAATAGCCAACATGATGCCTTGGTCGGGCTACAACCCCCAAGAAGAGTCTGAGTGTAAGAGCATAGTTGCCATCCAGATCTCGAGACCAGGAAATAGCTAAATATCCCACATGACGCCTTGGTCAGGCTACCACCCCCAAGAAGGGTCTGAGTATAAAAGCATAGTTGCCATCCAGGTCTCGAGACCTGAAAAAGCTAAATAGCCCACATGATGCCTTGGTCGGGCTACCATCCCCAAGAAGGGTCTGAGTTTAAGAGCATAGTTACCATCCAGATTTCGAGACTAGAAAATAGCTAAATAGCCCTCTTATTGCCTTGGTCGGGCTACCACCCCCCATAAGGGTTTGAGTGTAAGAGAATAGTTGCCATCTAGATCTCGAGACCAGGAAATAGCTAAATAGCCCTCCTGATGCCTTGGTTGGGCTACCACCCCCCAAGAAGGGTCTGAGTGTAAGGGCATAGTTGCCGTCCATATCTCGAGACCTGGAAATAGCTAAATAGCCCACATGATGCCTTGGTCGGGCTACCACCCCCTAGAAGGGTCTGAGTATAAGAGCATAGTTGCCATCCATATTTCGAGACCAGGAAATAGCTGAATAGCCTTCCTGATGACTTGGCTGGGCTACCACCTCATAGAAGGGTCTGAGTATAAGAGCATAGTTGCCATCTAGATCTCGAGACCAGGAAATAGCTAAACGGCCCACATGATGCCTTGGTCAGGCTACCACACCCAAGAAGGGTCTGAGTGTAAGAGCATAGTTGCCATCCAGATCTCGGGACCAGGAAATAGCTAAATAGCCCACATGATGCCTTGGTCGGGCTACCCCCCCAAGAAGGGTCTGAGTATAAGAGCATAGTTGCCATCCAGGTCTCGAGACCAGGAAATAGCTAAATAGCCCACCTGATGCCTTGGTAGGGCTACCACCCCCAAGAAGGATCTGAGTATAAGAGCATAGTTGCCATCCAGATCTCGAGACTAGGAAATAGCTAAATAGCACTCCTGATGCCTTGGTAGGGCTACCACCCCCAAGAAGGGTCTGAGTGTAATAGTATAGTTGCCATCCAGATTTCAAGAACAGGATATATCTAAATGGCCCTTCTGATGCGTTGGCCGGGCTACCACCCCCAAGAAGGGTCTGAGTATAAGAGCATAGTTGCCATCTAGATCTGGAGACCAGAAAATAGCTAAATAGCCCCCCTAATGCCTTTGTCAGGCTACCACCCCCACGAAGGGTCTGAGTGTAAGAGCATAGTTGCCATCTAGATCTCGAGACCAAGAAATAGCTAAATAGCCCACATGATGCCTCGGTCGGGCTACTACCCCCAAGAAGGGTCTAAGTATAAGAGCATAGTTGCCATCCAGAGTTCGAGACCTGAAAATAGCTAAATAGCCCTCTTATTGCCTTGGTATGGCTACCACCCCCCAGAAGGGTTTGAGTGTAAGAGAGTAGTTGCCACCTAGATCTCGAGACCAGGAAATAGATAAATAGCCCTCCTGATACCTTGGTCGGGTTACCACCCCCCCAAGAAGGGTCTGAGTGTAAGGGCATAGTTGCCATCCAGATCTCGAGACCTGGAAATAGTTAAATAGCCCACATGATGCCTTGGTCGGGCCACAACCTCCAAGAAGGGTCTGAGTATAAGAGCATAGTTGGCATCCAGATCTCGAGACCAGGAAATAGCTAAATAGCCCACATGATGCCTTGGTCGGGCTACCACCTCCAAGAAGGGTCTGAGTATAAGAGCATAGTTGCCATCCAGGTCTTGAGACCTGGAAAAAGCTAAATAGCCCACATGATGCCTTGGTCAGGCTACCACCCCCAAGAAGGGTCTGAGTTTAAGAGCATAGTTGCCATCCAGATTTCGAGACCAGAAAATAGCTAAATAGCCCTCTTATTGCCTTGGTCGGGCTACCACCCCCGAGAAGGGTTTGAGTGTAAGAGAATAGCTGCCATCTAGATCTCGAGGCCAGAAAATAGCTAAATAGCCCTCCTGATGCCTTGGTCGGGCTACCACCCCCCAAGAAGAGTCTTAGTGTAAGGGCATAGTTGCCATCCATATCTCGAGACCTAGAAATAGCTAAATAGGCCACGTGATGCCTTGGTCGGGCTACCACCCCCTAGAAGGGTCTGAGTATAAGAGCATAGTTGCCATCCAGATTTCGAGACCAGGAAATAGCTAAATAGCCCTCCTGATGCCTTGGCCGGGCTACCACCCCATAGAAGGGTCTAAGTATAAGAGCATAGTTGCCATCTAGATCTCGAGACCAGGAAATAGCTAAATAGCCCACATGATGCCTTGGTCGGGCTACCACACCCAAGAAGGGTCTGTGTGTAAGAGCATAGTTGTCATCCAGATCTCGAGACCAGGAAATAGCTAAATAGCACTCCGGATGCCTTGGTCGGACTACCACCCCCCTAGAAGGGTCTGAGTATAAGAGCATAGATGTCACCTAGATCTCGAGACCAGGAAATAACTAAATAGCCCTCGTGATGCCTTGGTCTTGCTACCACCCCTAAGAATGGTATGAGTGTAAGAGCATAGTTGCCATCCAGATCTTGAGACTAGGAAATAGCTAAAAAGCCCTCCTGATGCCTTGGTCGGGCTACAACCCCCAAGAAGGGTCTGAGTGTAATTGCATAGCTGCCATCCAAATCTCGAGACCAGGAAATAGCTAAATAGACCTCCTGATGCCTTGGCCGGGCTAACACCCCATAGAAGGGTTTGAGTATAAGAGCATAGTTGCCATCTAGATCTCGAGACCAGGAAATAGCTAAATAGGCCGCCTAATGCCTTGGTCGGGCTACCACCCCCACGAAGGGTCTGAGTGTAAGAGCATAGTTGCCATCTAGATCTCGAGACCAAGAAATAGCTAAATAGCCCACATGATGCCTCGGTCGGGCTACTACCCCCAAGAAGGGTCTAAGTATAAGAGCATAGTTGCCATCGAGATTTCGAGACCAGGAAATAGCTAAATAGCCCTCATGATGCCTTGGTCGGGCTACCACTCCCCTAGAAGGGTCTGAGTATAAAAGCATAGTTGTCATCTAGATCTCGAGACCAGGAAATAACTAAATAGCCCTTGTGATGGCTTGGTCTAGCTACAACCCCAAAAAATGGTGTGGGTGTAAGAGCATAGTTGCCATCTAGATCTTGAGATCAGGAAATAGCTAAAAAGCTCTCCTGATGCCTTGGTCGGGCTACCACCCCCAAGTAGGGTCTGAGTGTAAGAGCATAGTTGCCATCCAGATTTCGAGACCAGGAAATAGTTCAATATCCCACATGATGCCTTGGTCGGGCTACCACACCCCAGAAGGGTCTGTGTATAAGAGCATAGTTGCCATCCAGATTTCGAGACCAGGAAATAGCTAAATAGCCCTCCTGATGCCTTGGTCGAACTACCACCCTCCTAGAAGGGTCTGAGTATAAGAGCATATATGTCACCTAGATCTCGAGACCAGGAAATAACTAAATAGCCCTCGTGATGCCTTGGTCTAGCTACCATCCCCAAGAATGGTCTGAGTGTAAGAGCATAGTTGCCATCCAGATCTTGAGACCAGGAAATAGCTAAAAAGCTCTCCTGATGCCTTGGTCGGGCTACCACCCCTAAGAAGGGTCTGAGTGTAAGAGCATAGTTGCCATCCAGATCTCGAGACCAGGAAATAGCTAAATAGCCAACATGATGCCTTGGTCGGGCTACAACCCCCAAGAAGGGTCTGAGTGTAAGAGCATGGTTGCCATCCAGATCTCGAGACCATGAAATAGCTAAATAGCCCACATGACGCCTTGGTCAGGCTACCACCCCCAAGAAGGGTCTGAGTATAAGAGCATAGTTGCCATCCAGGTCTCGCGACCTGGAAAAAGCTAAATAGCCCACATGATGCCTTGGTCGGGCTACCACCCCCAAGAAGGGTCTAAGTTTAAGAGCATAGTTACCATCCAGATTTCGAGACCAGAAAATACCTAAATAGCACTCTTATTGCCTTGGTCGGGCTACCACCCCCATAAGGGTTTGAGTGTAAGAGAATAGTTGCCATCTAGATCTCGAGACCAGGAAATAGCTAAATAGCCCTCCTGATGCCTTGGTCGGGCTACCACCCCCCAAGAAGGGTCTGAGTGTAAGGGCATAGTTGCCATCCATATCTCGAGACCTAGAAATAGCTAAATAGCCCACATGATGCCTTGGTCGGGATACCACCCCCTAGAAGGGTCTGAGTATAAGAGCATAGTTGCCATCCAGATTTCGAGACCAGGAAATAGCTGAATAGCCTTCCTGATGCCTTGGCTGGGCTACCACCCCATAGAAGGGTCTGAGTATAAGAGCATAGTTGCCATCTAGATCTCGAGACCAGGAAATATCTAAATGTCCCACATGATGCCTTGGTCGGGCTACCACACCCAAGAAGGGTCTGAGTGTA
The DNA here is from genome assembly GCA_033220585.1 of Dipteronia sinensis. Taxonomy (NCBI): domain Eukaryota; kingdom Viridiplantae; phylum Streptophyta; class Magnoliopsida; order Sapindales; family Sapindaceae; genus Dipteronia; species Dipteronia sinensis. The sequence continues at coordinate 33,141,154 of CM065637.1, forward strand.
AGAGCATAGTTGCCATCCAGATCTCGAGACCAGGAAATAGCTAAATAGCCCACATGATGCCTTGGTCGGGCTACCACCCCCAAGAAGGGTCTGAGTTTAAGAGCATAGTTTCCATCCAGATTTCGAGACCAGAAAATAGCTGAATAGCCCTCCTAATGCCTTGGTCATACTACCACCCCCAAGAAAAGTCTGAGTGTAAGAGCATAGTTTCCATCCAGATCTTGAGACCAGGAAATAACTAAATAGCCCTTCTGATGCCTTGGTCGGGCTACCACCACCAAGAAGGGTCTGAGTGTAAGAGCATAGTTGCCATCCAGATCCCGAGACCAGGAAATAGCTAAATAGCCCTCCTGATGCCTTGGTCGGGCTACCACCCCCAAGAAGGGTCTGAGTGTAAGAGCATAGCTGCCATCCAGATCTCGAGACCTGGAAATAGCTAAATAGCCCTCCTGATGCCTTGGTCGGGCTACCACCCCCAAGAAGGGTCTGAGTTTAAGAGCATAGTTGCCATCCAGAGTTCGAGACCTGAAAATAGCTAAATAGCCTTCTTATTGCCTTGGTCGGGCTGCCACCCCCGAGAAGGGTTTGAGTGTAAGAGAATAGTTGCCATCTAGATCTCGAGGCCAGGAAATAGCTAAATAGCCCTCCTGATGCCTTGGTCGGGCTACCACCCCCCAAGAAGAGTCTGAGTGTAAGGGCATAGTTGCCATCCATATCTCGAGACCTAGAAATAGCTAAATAAGCCACGTGATGCCTTGGTCGGGCTACCACTCCCTGGAAGGGTATGAGTATAAGAGCATAGTTGCCATCCAGATTTCGAGACCAGGAAATAGCTAAATAGCCCTCCTGATGCCTTGGCCGGGCTACCACCCCATAGAAGGGTCTGAGTATAAGAGCATAGTTGCCATCTAGATCTCAAGACCAGGAAATAGCTAAATAGCCCACATGATGCCTTGGTCGGACTACCACCCCCAAGAAGGGTCTGAGTGTAAGAGCATAGTTGCCATCCAGATCTCGAGACCAGGAAATAGCTAAATAGCCAACATGATGCCTTGGTCAGGCTACAACCCCCAAGAAGTGTCTGAGTGTAAGAGCATAATTGCCATCCAGATCTCGAGACCAGGAAATAGCTAAATATCCCACATGATGCCTTGGTTGGGCTACCACCCCCAAGAAGGATCTGAGTATAAGAGCATAGTTGCCATCCAGGTCTCGAGACCTGGAAAAAGCTAAATAGCCCACATGATGCCTTGGTCGGGCTACCACCCCCAAGAAGGGTTTGAGTTTAAGAGTATAGTTGCCATCCAGAGTTCGAGACCTGAAAATAGCTAAATAGCCCTCTTATTGCCTTGGTCTGGCTACCACCCCCCAGAAGGGTTTGAGTGTAAGAGAATAGTTGCCACCTAGATCTCGAGACCAGGAAATAGCTAAATAGCCCTCCTGATACCTTGGTCGGGCTACCACCCCCCAAGAAGGGTCTGAGTGTAAGGGCATAGTTGCCATCCAGATCTTGAGACCTGGAAATAGCTAAATATCCCACATGATGCCTTGGTCGGGCCACAAACTCCAAGAAGGGTCTGAGTGTAAGAGCATAGTTGCCATCCAGATCTCGAGACCAGGAAATAGCTAAATAGCCCACATGATGCCTTGGTCGGGCTACCACCCCCAAGAAGGGTCTGAGTATAAGAGCATAGTTGCCATCCAGGTCTTGAGACCTGGAAAAAGCGAAATAGCCCACATGATGCCTTGGTCAGGCTACCACCCCCAAGAAGGGTCTGAGTTTAAGAGCATAGTTTCCATCCAGATTTCGAGACCAGAAAATAGCTGAATAGCCCTCCTAATGCCTTGGTCATACTACCACCCCCAGGAAAAGTCTGAGTGTAAGAGCTTAGTTTCCATCCAGATCTTGAGACCAGGAAATAACTAAATAGCCCTTCTGATGCCTTGGTCGGGCTACCACCACCAAGAAGGGTCTGAGTGTAAGAGCATAGTTGCCATCCAGATCCCGAGACCAGGAAATAGCTAAATAGCCCTCCTGATGCCTTGGTCGGGCTACCACCCCCAAGAAGGGTCTGAGTGTAAGAGCATAGCTGCCATCCAGATCTCGAGACCTGGAAATAGCTAAATAGCCCTCCTGATGCCTTGGTCGGGCTACCACCCCCAAGAAGGGTCTGAGTTTAAGAGCATAGTTGCCATCCAGAGTTCGAGACCTGAAAATAGCTAAATAGCCTTCTTATTGCCTTGGTCGGGCTGCCACCCCCGAGAAGGGTTTGAGTGTAAGAGAATAGTTGCCATCTAGATCTCGAGGCCAGGAAATAGCTAAATAGCCCTCCTGATGCCTTGGTCGGGCTACCACCCCCCAAGAAGAGTCTGAGTGTAAGGGCATAGTTGCCATCCATATCTCGAGACCTAGAAATAGCTAAATAAGCCACGTGATGCCTTGGTCGGGCTACCACCCCCTAGAAGGGTATGAGTATAAGAGCATAGTTGCCATCCAGATTTCGAGACCAGGAAATAGCTAAATAGCCCGCCTGATGCCTTGGCCGGGCTACCACCCCATAGAAGGGTCTGAGTATAAGAGCATAGTTGCCATCTAGATCTCGAGACCAGGAAATAGCTAAATAGCCCACATGATGCCTTGGTCGGCCTACCACACCCAAGAAGGGTCTGTGTGTAAGAGCATAGTTGCCATCCAGATCTCGAGACCAGGAAATAGTTAAATAGCCCTCCTGATGCCTTGGTCGGACTACCACCCCCCTAGAAGGGTCTGAGTATAAGAGCATAGATGTCACCTAGATCTCGAGACCAGGAAATAACTAAATAGCCCTCGTGATGCCTTGGTCTAGCTACCACCCCCAAGAAGGGTCTGAGTGTAAGAGCATAGTTGCCATCCAGATCTCGAGTCCAGGAAATAGCTAAATAGCCCTCCTGATGCCTTGGTAGGGCTACCACCCCCAAGAAGGGTCTGAGTGTAGGAGCATAGTTGCCATCCAGATTTCGAGACCAGGAAATAGTTCAATAGCCCACATGATGCCTTGGTCGGGCTACCACACCCCAGAAGGGTCTGTGTATAAGAGCATAGTTGCCATCCAGATTTCGAGACCAGGAAATAGCTAAATAGCCCTCCTGATGCCTTGGTCGGGCTACCACCCCCAACAAGGGTCTGAGTGTAAGAGCATAGTTGCCATCCAGATCTCGAGACCAAGAAATAGCTAAATAGCCCACATAATGCCTTGGTCGGGCTACCACCCCCAAGAAGGGTCTGAGTATAAGAGCATAGTTGCCATCCAGATTTCGAGACCAGGAAATAGCTAAATAGCCCTCCTGATGCTTTGGTCGGGCTACCACCCCCCGAGAAGGTTTGAGTATAAAAGCCTAGTTGACATCTAGATCTCGAGACCAGGAAATAACTAAATAGCCCTCGTGATGCCTTGGTCTAGGTACCACCCCCAAGAATGTTGTGAGTGTAAGAGCATAGTTGCCATCTAGATCTTGAGACCAGGAAATAGCTAAAAAGCTCTCCTGATGCCTTGGTCGGACTACCACCCCCAAGAAGGGTCTGAGTGTAAGAGCATAGTTGCCATCCAGATCTCGAGACCAGGAAATAGCTAAATAGCCAACATGATGCCTTGGTCAGGCTACAACCCCCAAGAAGTGTCTGAGTGTAAGAGCATAGTTGCCATCCAGATCTCGAGACCAGGAAATAGCTAAATATCCCACATGATGCCTTGGTCAGGCTACCACCCCCAAGAAGGGTCTGAGTATAAGAGCATAGTTGCCATCCAGGTCTCGAGACCTGGAAAAAGCTAAATAGCCCACATGATGCCTTGGTCGGGCTACCACCGCCAAGAAGGGTCTGAGTTTAAGAGCATAGTTGCCATCCAGAGTTCGAGATCTGAAAATAGCTAAATAGCCCTCTTATTGCCTTGGTCTGGCTACCACCCCCCAGAAGGGTTTGAGTGTAAGAGAATAGTTGCCACCTAGATCTCGAGACCAGGAAATAGCTAAATAGCCCTCCTGATACCTTGGTCGGGCTACCACCCCCCAAGAAGGGTCTGAGTGTAAGGGCATAGTTGCCATCCAGATCTCGAGACCTGGATATAGCTAAATAGCCCACATGATGCCTTGGTCGGGCCATAACCTCCAAGAAGGGTCTGAGTGTAAGAGCATAGTTGCCATCCAGGTCTTGAGACCTGGAAAAAGCTAAATAGCCCACATGATGCCTTGGTCGGGCTACCACCCCCAAGAAGGGTCTGAGTTTAAGAGCATAGTTGCCATCCAGATTTCGAGACCAGAAAATAGCTAAATAGCCCTCTTATTGCCTTCGTCGGGCTACCACCCCCGAGAAGGGTTTGAGTGTAAGAGAATAGTTGCCATCTAGATCTCGAGGCCAGGAAATAGCTAAATAGCCCTCCTGATGCCTTGGTCGGGCTACCACCCCCCAAGAAAAGTCTGAGTGTAAGGGCATAGTTGCCATCCATATCTCGAGACCTAGAAATAGCTAAATAGGCCACGTGATGCCTTGGTCGGGCTACCACCCCCTTTAAGGGTCTGAGTATAAGAGCATAGTTGCCATCCAGATTTCGAGACCAGGAAATAGCTAAATAGCCTTCCTGATGCCTTGGCCGGGCTACCACCCCATAGAAGGGTCTGAGTATAAGAGCATAGTTGCCATCTAGATCTAGAGACCAGGAAATAGCTAAATAGCCCACATGATGCCTTGGTCGGGCTACCACACCCAAGAAGGGTCTGTGTGTAAGAGCATAGTTGCCATCCAGATCTCGAGACCGGGAAATAGCTAAATAGCCCACATGATGCCTTGGTCGGACTACCACCCCCCTAGAATGGTCTGAGTATAAGAGCATAGATGTCACCTAGATCTCGAGACCAGGGAATAACTAAATAGCCCTCGTGATGCCTTGGTCTAGCTACCACCCCCAAGAATGGTATGAGTGTAAGAGCATAGTTGCCATCTAGATCTTGAGACCAGGAAATAGCTAAAAAGCTCTCCAGATGCCTTGGTCGGGCTACCACCCCCAAGAAGGGTCTGAGTGTAAGAGCATAGCTGCCATCCAGATCTCGAGACCAGGAAATAGCTAAATAGCCCTCCTGATGCCTTGGTCGGGCTACCACCCCCAACAAGGGTCTGAGTGTAAGAGCATAGTTGCCATCCAGATCTCGAGACCAAGAAATAGCTAAATAGCCCACATGATGCCTCGGTCGGGCTACTACCCCCAAGAAGGGTCTAAGTATAAGAGCATAGTTGCCATCGAGATTTCGAGACCAGGAAATAGCTAAATAGCCCTCATGATGCCTTGGTCGGGCTACCACTCCCCTAGAAGGGTCTGAGTATAAAAGCATAGTTGTCATCTAGATCTCGAGACCAGGAAATAACTAAATAGCCCTTGTGATGGCTTGGTCTAGCTACCACCCCAAAAAATGGTGTGGGTGTAAGAGCATAGTTGCCATCTAGATCTTGAGACTAGGAAATAGCTAAATAGCCAACATGATTCCTTGGTCGGGCTACAACCCCCAAGAAGGGTCTGAGTGTAAGAGCATAGTTGCCATCCAGATCTCGAGACCAGGAAATAGCTAAATAGCCAACATGATTCCTTGGTCGGGCTACAACCCCTAAGAAGGGTCTGAGTGTAAGAGCATAGTTGCCATCCAGATCTCGAGACCAGGAAATAGCTAAATAGCCAACATGATTCCTTGGTCGGGCTACAACCCCCAAGAAGGGTCTGAGTGTAAGAGCATAGTTGCCATCCAGATCTCGAGACCAGGAAATAGCTAAATAGCCCACAAGATGCCTTGGTCGGGCTACCACCCCCGAGAAGGGTCTGAGTGTAGGAGCATAGTAGCCATCCAGATTTCGAGACCAGGAAATAGTTCAATTGCCCACATGATGCTTTGGTCGGGCTACCACACCCAAGAAGGGTCTGTGTATAAGAGCATAGTTGCCATCCAGATTTCGAGACCAGGAAATAGCTAAATAGCCCTCCTGATGCCTTGGTCGGGCTATCACCCCTAAGAAGGGTCTGAGTGTAGGAGCATAGCTGCCATCCAGATCTCGAGACCAGGAAATAGCTAAATAGCCCTCCTGATGCCTTTGCCGGGCTACCACCCCGTAGAAGGGTTTGAGTATAAGAGCATAGTTGCCATCTAGATCTCGAGACCAGGAAATATCTAAATAGCCCGCCTAATGCCTTGGTCGGGCTACCACCCCCACGAAGGGTCTGAGTGTAAGAGCATAGTTGCCAACCAGATCTCGGGACCAGGAAATAGCAAAATAGCCCACATGTTGCCTTGGTCGGGGTACCACCCTCAAGAAGGATCTGAGTATAAGATCATAGTTGCCATCCAGATTTCTAGAACAGGAAATAGCTAAATAGCCCTCGTGATGCCTTGGTCTAGCTACCACCCCTAAGAAGGGTCTGAGTGTAAGAGCATAGTTGCCATCCAGATCTTGAGACCAGGAAATAGCTAAAAAGCTCTCCTAATGCCTTGGTCGGGCTACAACCCCCAAGAAGGGTCTGAGTGTTAGAGCATAGTTGCCATCCAGATCTCGAGACCAGGAAATAGCTAAATAGCCCTCCTGATGCCTTGGTCGGGCTACCACCCCCAAGAAGGGTCTGTGTATAAGAGCATAGTTGCCATCCAGATCTCGAGACCAGGAAATAGCTAAATAGCCCTCATGATGCCTTAGTCAGGCTACCACCCCCGAGAAGGGTCTGATTGTAAGAGCATAGTTGCCATCCAGATCTCTAGACCAGGAAATAGCTAAATAGCCCTCATGATGCCTTAGTCAGGCTACCACCCCCGAGAAGGGTCTGATTGTAAGAGCATAGTTGCCATCCAGATCTCGAGACCAGGAAATAGCTAAATAGCCCACAAGATGCCTTGGTCGGGCTACCACCCCCGAGAAGGGTCTGAGTGTAGGAGCATAGTAGCCATCCAGATTTCGAGACCAGGAAATAGTTCAATAGCCCACATGATGCTTTGGTCGGGCTACCACACCCAAGAAGGGTCTGTGTATAAGAGCATAGTTGCCATCCAGATTTCGAGACCAGGAAATAGCTAAATAGACCTCCTGATGCCTTGGTCGGGCTATCACCCCTAAGAAGGGTCTGAGTGTAGGAGCATAGCTGCCATCCAGATCTCGAGACGAGGAAATAGCTAAATAGCCCTCCTGATGCCTTTGCCGGGCTACCACCCCATAGAAGGGTTTGAGTATAAGAGCATAGTTGCCATCTAGATCTCGAGACCAGGAAATATCTAAATAGCCCGCATAATGCCTTGGTCGGGCTACCACCCCCACGAAGGGTCTGAGTGTAAGAGCATAGTTGCCAACCAGATCTCGGGACCAGGAAATAGCAAAATAGCCCACATGTTACCTTGGTCGGGGTACCACCCTCAAGAAGGATCTGAGTATAAGAGCATAGTTGCCATCCAGATTTCTAGAACAGGAAATAGCTAAATAGCCCTCGTGATGCCTTAGTCTAGCTACCACCCCTAAGAAGGGTCTGAGTGTAAGAGCATAGTTGCCATCCAGATCTTGAGACCAGGAAATAGCTAAAAAGCTCTCCTAATGCCTTGGTCAGGCTACAACCCCCAAGAAGGGTCTGAGTGTTAGAGCATAGTTGCCATCCAGATCTCGAGACCAGGAAATAGCTAAATAGCCCTACTGATGCCTTGGTCAGGCTACCACCCCCAAGAAGGGTTTGTGTGTAAGAGCATAGTTGCCATCCAGATCTCGAGACCAAGAAATAGCTAAATAGCCCACATGATGCCTTGGTCGGGCTACCACCGCCAAGAAGGGTCTGAGTATAAGAGCATAGTTGCCATCCAGATTTCGAGGACAGGAAATAGCTAAATAGCCCTCCTGATGCCTTGGTCAGGCTACCACCCCCCTAGAAGGGTCTGAGTCTAAAAGCATAGTTGTCATCTAGATCTAGAGACCAGGAAATAACTAAATAGCCCTCATAATGCCTTGGTCTAGCTACCACCCCCAAAAATGATCTGGGTATAAGAGCATAGTTGCCATCTAGATCTCGAGACCAGGAAATAGCTAAATAGCCCACATGATGCCTTGGTCGGGCTACCACCCCCAAGAAGGATCTAAGTATTAGAGCATAGTGGCCGTCCAAATTTCTAGACCAGGAAATAGCTAAATAGCCCTCGTGTTGCCTTGGTCTAGCTACCACCCCCAAGAATGGTCTGAGTGTAAGAGCATAGTTGCCATCCAGATCTCGAGACCAGGAAATAGCTAAATAGCCCTCCTGATGCCTTGGTAGGGCTACCACACCCAAGAAGGGTCTGTGTATAAGAGCATAGTTGTCATCCAGATTTCGAGACAAGGAAATAGCTAAATGGCAGTCCTGATGCCTTGGTCGGGCTACCACCCCAAAGAAGGGTCTGAGTGTAAGAGCATAGTTGCCATCCAGATCTCGAGACCAAGAAATAGCTAAATAGCCTACATGATGCCTTGGTCGGGCTACCACCCCCAAGAAGGGTCTGAGTATAAGAGCATAGTTGCCATCCAGATTTCGAGACCAGGAAATAGCTAAATGGCCCTCCAGATGCCTTGGTCGGGCTACCACCCCCCTAGAAGGGTCTGAGTATAAGAGCATAGTTATCATCTAGATCTCGAGACCAGGAAATAACTAAATAGCCCTCGTGATGCCTTGGTCTAGCTACCACCCCCAAGAATGGTCTGAGTGTAAGAGCATAGTTGCCATCCAGATCTTGAGACCAGGAAATAGCTAAAAAGCTCTCCTGATTCCTTGGTTGGGCTACCACCCAAGAAGAGTCTGAGTGTAAGAGCATAGTTGCCATCCAGATCTCGAGACCAGGAAATAGCTAAATAGCTAAATAGCCAACATGATGCCTTGGTCGGGCTACAACCCCCAAGAAGGGTCTGAGTGTAAGAGCATAGTTACCATCCAGATCTCGAGACCAGGAAATAGCTAAATAGCCCACATGATGCCTTGGTCGAACTACCACCCCCAAGAAGGGTCTGAGTATAAGAGCATAGTTGCCATCCAGGTCTTGAGACCTGGAAAAAGCTAAATAGCCCACATGATGCCTTGGTCGGGCTACCACCCCCAAGAAGGGTCTGAGTTTAAGAGCATAGTTGCCATCCAGATTTCGAGACCAGAAAATAGCTAAATAGCCCTCTTATTGCCTTGGTCGGGCTACCACCCCCCAGAAGGGTTTGAGTGTAAGAGAATAGTTGCCATCTAGATCTCGAGACCAGGAAATAGCTAAATAGCCCTTCTGATGCCTTGGTCGGGCTACCACCCCCCAAGAAGGGTCTTAGTGTAAGGGCATAGTTTCCATCCATGTCTCGATACCTAGAAATAGCTAAATAGCCCACATGATGCCTTGGTCGGGCTACCACCCCCTAGAAGGGTCTGAGTATAAGAGCATAGTTGCCATCCAGATTTCGAGACCAAGAAATAGCTAAATAGCCCTCCTGATGCCTTGGCCGGGCTACCACACCATAGAAGGGTCTGAGTATAAGGGCATAGTTGCCATCTAGATCTCGAGACCAGAAAATAGCTAAATAGCCCACATGATGCCTTGGTCGGGCTACCACACCCAAGAAGGGTCTGTGTGTAAGAGCATAGTTGCTATCCAGATCTCGAGACCTGGAAATGGCTAAATAGCCCACATGATGCCTTGGTCGGGCTACCACCCCCTAGAAGGGTCTGAGTATAAGAGCATAGTTTCCATCCAGATTTCGAGACCGGGAAATAGCTAAATAGCCCTCCTGATGCCTTGGTAGGGCTACCACCCCCAAGAAGGGTCTGAGTGTAGGAGAATAGTTGCCATCCAGATTTCGAGACCAGGATATAGCTAAATAGCACTCGTGATGCCTTGGTCTAGCTACCACCCCTAAGAAGGGTCTGAGTGTAAGAGCATAGTTGCCATCCAGATCTTGAGACCAGGAAATAGCTAAAAAGCTCTCCTGATGCCTTGGTCGGGCAACAACCCCCAAGAAGGGTCTGAGTGTTAGAGCATAGTTGCCATCCAGATCTCGAGACAAGGAAATAGCTAAATGGCCCTCCTGATGCCTTGGTCGGGCTACCACCCCCAAGAAGGGTCTGAGTGTAAGAGCATAGTTGCCATCCAGACCTCGAGACCAAGAAATAGCTAAATAGCCCACATGATGCCTTGGTCGGGCTACCACCCCCAAGAAGGATCTAAGTATAAGAGCATAGTGGCCATCCAAATTTCTAGACCAAGAAATAGCTAAATAGCCCTCGTGTTGCCTTGGTCTAGCTACCACCCCCAAGAATGGTCTGAGTGTAAGAGCATAGTTTCCATCCAGATCTCGAGACCAGGAAATAGCTAAATAGCCCTCCTGATGCCTTGGTAGGGCTACCACACCCAAGAAGGGTCTGTGTATAAGAGCATAGTTGTCATCCAGATTTCGAGACAAGGAAATAGCTAAATGGCCCTCCTGATGCCTTGGTCGGGCTACCACCCCCAAGAAGGGTCTGAGTGTAAGAGCATAGTTGCCATTCAGATCTCGAGACCAAGAAATAGCTAAATAGCCCTTCTGATGCGTTGGCCGGGCTACCACCCCCCGGAAGGGTCTGAGTATAAGAGCATAGTTGCCATCTAGATCTCGAGACCAGGAAATAGCTAAATAGCCCTCCTGATGCCTTGGTCGGGCTACCACCCCCCAAGAAGGGTCTGAGTGTAAGGGCATAGTTGCCATCCATATCTCGAGACCTAGAAATAGCTAAATAGCCCACATGATGCCTTGGTCGGGCTACCACCCCCTAGAAGGGTCTGAGTATAAGAGCATAGTTGCCATCCAGATTTCGAGACCAGGAAATAGCTAAATAGCCCTCCTGATGCCTTGGCCGGGCTACCACCCCATAGAAGGGTCTGAGTATAAGAGCATAGTTGCCATCTAGATCTCGAGACCAGGAAATAGCTAAATAGCCCACATGATGCTTTGGTCGGGCTACCACACCCAAGAAGGGTCTGTGTGTAAGAGCATAGTTGCTATCCAGATCTCGAGACTTGGAAATGGCTAATAGCCCACATGATGCCTTGGTCGGGCTACCACCCCCTAGAAGGGTCTGAGTATAAGAGCATAGTTTCCATCCAGATTTCGAGACAAGGAAATAGCTAAATAGCCCACCTGATGCCTTGGTAGGGCTACCACCCCCAAGAAGGGTCTGAGTGTAGGAGAATAGTTTGCCATCCAGATTTCGAGACCAGGATATAGCTAAATAGCACTCGTGATGCCTTGGTCTAGCTACCACCCCTAAGAAGGGTCTGAGTGTAAGAGCATAGTTGCCATCCAGATCTTGAGACCAGGAAATAGCTAAAAAGCTCTCCTGATGCCTTGGTCGGGCAACAACCCCCAAGAAGGGTCTGAGTGTTAGAGCATAGTTGCCATCCAGATCTCGAGACCAGGAAATAGCTAAATACCCCTCCTGATGCCTTGGTCGGGCTACCACACCCAAGGATTGTTTGTGTATAAGAGCATAGTTGCCATCCCGATTTCGAGACCAGGAAATAGCTAAATAGCCCTCCTGATGCCTTGGTCTGGCTACCCACCCCCAAGAAGGGTATGAGTGTAAGAGCATAGTTGCCATCCAGATCTCGATACCAAGAAATAGCTAAATAGCCCACATGATGCCTTGGTCGGGCTACCACCGCCAAGAAGGGTCTGAGTATAAGAGCATAGTTGCCATCCAGATTTCGAGGCCAGGAAATAGCTAAATAGCCCTCCTGATGCCTTGGTTGGGCTACCACCCCTCTAGAAGGGTCTAAGTATAAAAGCATAGTTGTCATCTAGATCTCGAGACCAGGAAATAACTAATAGCCCTCGTGATGCCTTGGTCTAGCTACCACCCCCAAAATGGACTGGGTATAAGAGCATAGTTGCCATCTAGATCTCGAGACAAGGAAATAGCTAAATAGCCCGCCTAATGCCTTGGTCGGGCTACCACCCCCACGAAGGGTCTGAGTGTAAGAGCATAGTTGCCAACCAGATCTCGGGACTAGAAAATAGCTAAATAGCCCACATGATGCCTTGGTGGGGCTACCTCCCCCAAGAAGGGTCTGAGTGTAAAAGCATAGTTACCATCCGGATCTCAAGACCAGGAAATAGCTAAATAGCCAACATGATTCCTTGGTCGGGCTACAACCCCCAAGAAGGGTCTGAGTGTAAGAGCATAGTTGCCATCCAGATCTCGAGACCAGGAAATAGCTAAATAGCCCACAAGATGCCTTGGTCGGGCTACCACCCCCAAGAAGGGTCTGAGTATAAGAGCATAGTTGCCATCCAGATTTCGAGACCAGGAAATAGCTAAATAGCCCTCCTGATGCCTTGGTAGGGCTACCACCCCCAAGAAGGGTTTGAGTGTAGGAGCATAGTTACCATCAAGATTTTGAGACCAGGAAATAGTTCAATAGCCCACATGATGCCTTGGTCGGGCTACCACCCCATACAAGGGTCTGAGTATAAGAGCATAGTTGCCATCCGGATTTCGAGACCAGGAAATAGCTAAATAGCCCTCCTGATGCCTTGGTCGGGCTACCACCCCCCAAGAAGGGTCTGAGTGTAAGGGCATAGTTTCCATCCATATCTCGAAACCTAGAAATAGCTAAATAGCCCACATGATGCCTTGGTCGGGCTACCACCCCCTAGAAGGGTCTGAGTATAAGAGCATAGTTGCCATCCAGATTTCAAGACCAGGAAATAGCTAAATAGCCCTCCTGATGCCTTGGCCGGGCTACCACCCCATAGAAGGGTCTGAGTATAAGAGCATAGTTGCCATCTAGATCTCGAGACCAGAAAATAGCTAAATAGCCCACATGATGCCTTGGTCGGGCTACCACACCCAAGAAGGGTCTGTGTGTAAGAGCATAGTTGCTATCCCGATCTCGAGACCTGGAAATGGCTAAATAGCCCACATGATGCCTTGGTCGGGCTACCACCCCCCTAGAAGGGTCTGAGTATAGAGCATAGTTCCATCCAGATTTCGAGACCAGGAAATAGCTAAATAGCCCTCCTGATGCCTTGGTAGGGCTACCACCCCCAAGAAGGGTCTGAGTGTAGGAGAATAGGTGCCATCCAGATTTCGAGACCAGGATATAGCTAAATAGCCCTTCTGATGCGTTGGCCGAGCTACCACCCCCCAGAAGGGTTTGAGTATAAGACCATAGTTGCCGTCTAGATCTCGAGACCAGGAAATAGCTAAATAGCCCTCCTGATGCCTTGGTCGGGCTACCACCCCCCAAGAAGGGTCTGAGTGTAAGGGCATAGTTGCCATCCATATCTCGAGACCTAGAAATAGCTAAATAGCCCACATGATGCCTTGGTCGGGCTACCACCCCCTAGAAGGGTCTGAATATAAGAGCATAGTTGCCATCCAGATTTCGAGACCAGGAAATAGCTAAATAGCCCTCTTGATGCCTTGGTCTAGCTACCACCCCCAAAAATGGTCTGGGTATAAGAGCATAGTTGCCATCTAGATCTCGAGACCAGGAAATAGCTAAATAGCCCACATGATGCCTTGGTCGGGCTACCACCCCCAAGAAGGATCTAAGTATAAGAGCATAGTGGCCATCCAAATTTCTAGACTAGGAAATAGCTAAATAGCCCTCGTGTTGCCTTGGTCTAGCTACCACCCCCAAGAATGGTCTGAGTGTAAGAGCATAGTTGCCATCCAGATCTCGAGACCAGGAAATAGCTAAATAGCCCTCCTGATGCCTTGGGTAGGGCTACCACACCCAAGAAGGGTCTGTGTATAGAGCTAGTTGTCATCCAGATTTCGAGACAAGGAAATAGCTAAATGGCCCTCCTGATGCTTGGTCGGGCTACCACCCCCCAAGAAGGGTCTAGTGTAAAGAGCATAGTTCCATCAAGACCTCGAGGACCAAGAAATAGCTAAATAGCCCACATGATGCCTTGGCGGGCTACCACCCCCAAGAAGGGTCTGAGTATAAGAGCATAGTTGCCATCCAGATTTCGAGACCAGGAAATAGCTAAATGGCCCTCCTGATGCCTTGGAGGCTACCACCCCCCTAGAAGGGTCTGAGTATAAGCATAGTTATCATCTAGATCTCGAGACCAGGAAATAACTAATAGCCCTCGTGATGCCTTGGTCTAGCTACCACCCCAAGAATGGTCTGAGTGTAAGAGCATAGTTGCCATCCAGATCTTGAGACCAGGAAATAGCTAAAAAGCTCTCCTTATGCCTTGGTTGGGCTACCACCCCAAGAAGAGTCTGAGTGTAAGAGCATAGTTGCCATCCAGATCTCGAGACCAGGAAATAGCTAAATAGACAACATGATGCCTTGGTCGGGCTACAACCCCCAAGAAGGGTCTGAGCGTAAGAGCATAGTTGCCATCCAGATCTCGAGACCAGGAAATAGCTAAATAGCCCACATGATGCCTTGGTCGAACTACCACCCCAAGAAGGGTCTGAGTATAAGAGCATAGTTTCCATCCAGGTCTTGAGACCTGGAAAAAGCTAAATAGCCCACATGATGCCTTGGTCGGGCTACCACCCCCAAGAAGGGTCTGAGTTAAGATAGTTGCCATCCAGATTTCGAGACCAGAAAATAGCTAAATAGCCCTCTTATTGCCTTGGTCGGGCTACCACCCCCCAGAAGGGTTGAGTGTAAGAGAATAGTTGCCATCTAGATCTCGAGACCAGGAAATAGCTAAATAGCCCTTCTGATGCCTTGGTCGGGCTACCACCCCCAAGAAGGGTCTGAGTGTAACGGCATAGTTTCCATCCATGTCTCGATACCTAAATAGCTAAATAGCCACATGATGCCTTGGTCGGGCTACCACCCCCGAAGGGTCTGAGTATAAGAGCATAGTTGCCATCCAATTCGAGACCAGGAAATAGCTAAATAGCCCTCCTGATGCCTTGGCCGGGCTACCACCCCATAGAAGGGTCGAGTATAGAGCTAGTTGCCATATAGATCTCGAGACAGGAAATAGCTAAATAGCCCACATGATGCCTTGGTCGGGCTACCACACCCAAGAAGGGTCTGTGTAAGAGCATAGTTGCATCCAGATCTCGAGACCTGGAAATGCTAATAGCCCACGATATGCCTTGGTAGGGCAAGCACCCCCTAGAAGGGTCTGAGTATAAGAGCATAGTTTCCATCCGGATTTCGAGACAAGGAAATAGCTAAATAGCCCTCTGATGCCTTGGTAGGGCTACCACCCCCAAGAAGGGTCTAAGGTAGGAGAATAGTTGCCATTCAGATTCGAGACCAGGATATAGCTAAATAGCCCTTCTGATGCGTTGGCGGGCTACCACTCCCAGAAGGGTCTGAGTATAAGAGCATAGTTGCCATCTAGATCTCGAGACCAGGAAATAGCTAAAGCCCTCCTGATGCCTTGGTCGGGCTACCACCCCCCAAGAAGGGTCTGAGTGTAAGGCATAGTTTGTCATCCATATCTCGAGACCTGAAATAGCTAAATAGCCCTGATGCCTTGGTCGGGCTACCACCCCAGAAGGGTCTGAGTATAAGAGCATAGTTACCATCCAGATTCGAGACTAGGAAATAGCTAAATAGCCCTTCTGATGCCTTGGCCGGGCTCCACCACCATGAAGGGTCTGAGTATAAGAGCATAGTTGCCATCTAGATCTCGAGACCAGGAATAGCTAAATAGCCCACATGATGCTTGGTCGGCTACCACCCTAGAAGGGTCTGAGTTAAGAGCATAGTTTCCATCTAGATTTCGAGACCAGGAAATAGCTAAATAGCCCTCCTGATGCCTTGGTAGGGCTACCACCCCCAAGAAGGGTCTGAGTGTAGGAGAAATTGCCATCCCGATTTCGAGACCAAGATATAGCTAAATACACTCGTGATGCCTTGGTCTAGCTACCACCCCCAAGAAGGGTCTGAGTGTAAGAGCATAGTTGCCATCCAGATCTTGAGACCAGGAAATAGCTAAAAACTCTCCTGATGCCTTGGTCGGGCACCCCCCAAGAAGGGTCTGAGTGTTAGAGCATAGTTGCCATCAGATCTCGGACAGGAAATAGCTAAATACCCCTCCTGATGCCTTGGTCAGGCTACCACCCCCAAGAATTGTTGTGTAAAGAGCATAGTTGCCATCCCGATTCGAGACCAGGAAATAGCTAAATAGCCCTCCTGATGCCTTGGTCTGGCTACCACCCCCAAAAGGGTCTGATGTAAGAGCATAGTTGCCATCCAGATCTCGATACAAAATAGCTAAATAGCCCACCTGATGCCCTGGTCGGGCTACCACCCCAAGAAGGGTCGAGTATAAGAGCATAGTTGCCATCCAGATTCGAGGCCAGGAAATAGCTAAATGCCCTCCTGATCCTTGGTCGGTTACCACCCCCTCTAGAAGGGTCTGAGTAAAAGCATAAATTCATCTAGATCTCGAGACCAGGAAATAACTTAATAGCCCTCGTGATGCCTTGGTCTAGCTACCACCCCCAAAATGACTGGGTATAAGCATAGTTGCCATCTAGATCTCGAGACAAGGAAATAGCTAAATAGCCCGCCTAATGCCTTGGTCGGGCTACCACCCCCACGAAGGGTCTGAGTGTAAGAGCATAGTTGCCAACCATCTCGGGACTAGAAAATAGCTAAATAGCCCACATGATGCCTTGGTGGGGCTACCTCCCCCAAGAAGGGCTGAGTGTAAGAGCAGTTTACCATCCAGATCTCAAGACCAGGAAATAGCTAAATAGCCAACATGATTCCTTGGTCGGCTACAACCCCCAAGAAGGGTCTGAGTGTAAGAGCATAGTTGCCATCCAGATCTCGAGACCAGGAAATAGCTAAATAGCCCACAAGATGCCTTGGTCGGGCTACCACCCCCAAGAAGGTCTGAGTATAAGAGCATAGTTGCCATCCAGATTTCGAGACCAGGAAATAGCTAAATAGCCTTCCTGATGCCTTGGTAGGGCTACCACCCCCAGAAGGGTTTGAGTGTAGGAGCATAGTTACCATCAGATTTCGACCAGGAAATAGTTCAATAGCCCACATGATGCCTTGGTCGGGCTACCACCCCCATAGAAGGGTCTGAGTATAAGAGCATAGTTGCCATCCTTTCGAGACCAGGAATAGCTAAAATAGCCATCCTGATGCCTTGGTCGGGCTACCACCCCCCAAGAAGGTCTGAGTGTAAGGGCATAGTTTCCATCCATATCTCGATACCTAGAAATAGCTAAATAGCCCACATGATGCCTTGGTCGGGCTACCACCCCCTAGAAGGGTCTGAGTATAAGAGCATAGTTGCCATCCAGATTTCGAGACCAGGAAATAGCTAAATAGCCCTCCTGATGCCTTGGCCGGGCTACCACCCCATAGAAGGGTCTGAGTATAAGAGCATAGTTGCCATCTAGATCTCGAGCCCAGGAAATAGCTAAATAGCCCTCCTGATGCCTTGGTAGGGCTACCACCCCCAAGAAGGGTTTGAGTGTAGGAGCATAGTTACCATCAAGATTTCGAGACCAGGAAATAGTTCAATAGCCCATCATTATGCCTTGGTCGGGCTACCACCCCCGATAGGGTTCTGAGTATAAGAGCATAGTTTCCATCCAGATTTCGCGACCAGGAAATAGCTAAATAGCCCTCCTGATGCCTTGGTAGGGCTACCACCCCCAAGAAGGTTTTGAGTGTAGGAGATAGGTGCCATCAGATTCGAGACCAGATATAGCTAAATAGCCCTTCTGATGCGTTGGCCGGGCTACCACCCCCCAAAGGGTCTGAGTATAAAGCCATAGTTGCCATCTAGACTCGAGACCAGGAAATAGCTAATTAGCCCTCCTGATGCCTTGGTCGGGCTACCACCCCCAAGAAGGTCTGAGTGTAAGCATAGTTGCCATCCAATCTCGAGACTGGAAATAGCTAAATAGCCCACATGATGCCTTGGTCGGGCTACCACCCCCTAGAAGGGTCTGAATATAAGAGCATAGTTGCATCAGATTCGAGACCAGGAAATAGCTAAATAGCCCTCTTGATGCCTTGGCGGGCTACCACCCCATAGAAGGGTCTGAGTATAAGAGCATAGTTGCCATCTAGATCTCGAGACAGGAAATAGCTAAATAGCCCACATGATGCCTTGGTCGGGCTACCACACCCAGAAGGGTCTGTGTGTAAGAGCATAGTTGCTATCCAATCTCGAGACCTGGAAATGGCTAATAGCCCACATGATGCCTTGGTCGGGCTACCACCCCCTAGAAGGGTCTGAGTATAAGAGCATAGTTTCCATCCAGATTTCGACACCAAAAAATAGCTAAATAGCCCTCCTGATGCCTTGGTAGGGCTACCACCCCCCAGAAGGGTCTGAGTGTAGGAGAATAGTTTGCCATCCAGATTTCGAGACCAGGATATAACTAAATAGCTCTTCTGATGCGTTGGCCAGGCTACCACCCCCCAGAAGGGTCTGAGTATAAGAGCATAGTTGCCAATCAATCTCGAGACCAGGAAATAGCTAAATAGCCCGCCTAATGCCTTGGTCAGGTTACCACCCCCAAGAAGGATCTAAGTATAAGATAGTTGCCATCCAGATTTCGAGACCAGGAAATAGCTAAATAGCCCTCGATGCCTTGGTCTAGCTACCACCCCACAGAAGGGTCTGAGTGTAAGAGCATAGTTGCCATCTAGATCCGAGACAAGGAAATAGCTAAATAGCCCGCCTAATGCCTTGGTCGGGCTACCACCCCCACGAAGGTCTGAGTGTAAGAGCATAGTTGCCAACCAGATCTCGGGACTAGGAAATAGCTAAATGGCTCACATGATGCCTTGGTGGGGCTACCTCCCCCAAGAAAGGTCTGAGTGTAAGAGCATAGTTACCATCTGGATCTCAAGACCAGGAAATAGCTAAATAGCCAACATGATTCCTTGGTCGGGCTACCACCCCCAAGAAGGGACTGAGTATAAGAGCATAGTTGCCATCCAGATTTCGAGACCAGGAAAGCTAAATAGCCCTCCTGATGCCTTGGTAGGGCTACCACCCCCAAAAGGGTTTGAGTGTAGGAGCATAGTAACCATCAAGATTTCGAGACCAGGGAATAGTTCAATAGCCCACA